>OZ010787.1:29972086-30572086 GCA_963932465.1 Maratus speciosus | reverse complement strand
TTAATCGCCATAGAATGGAACATCTTTCCCGTATAGGTAGGTTTTGAAAATGTGAGAAAAAAATTTTCGATCCACCCTACTGATGATAGCGTCATCATAGAGAGTGCAGACATGCTCTCTGCGTTAGAACATAAAATTAATACTAGTGTTCAAAACTTTTCTAATATCTGTTCTGTACATCAGTTGCAAATTAGTGCAAAGACGTCAATCGTAATGCTGTTTGGAAGCCACACTCTTAGTGGAAGAAGGCCAACTTTTAAACATAATGACAAATGTATCACTGTAAGGGACAATATTCTTTATTTGGGATTTCACTTGAAAGCAATTTTTGCTGGATGGATCATCTAGATATGATTCGAAACAGGCTTAAAGATTTCGCATGAAAAATGCGCCAAACCAGAATCCGTGATAGAAGTCTTTCTTTTATTTATCTTAAAATATGGTGCAATACCGTCTTGAAGAAACTTATTTCACATGGACATGAGATGTGGATGTCTGACTGAAAACAAAACAGATTAACCCCTTAACCCCTTGAGGGGCGGTGGTATATATTTTATCCCACCTACAATTAATCAGGATTTGCACCAGAAAAATTTTAGGAAATTTTAGTTTTCTGACTTTAGTGTAGAAAAGTCGTAAAATTGCTTTTCCTGATTTTGAAATAAAATTTTTCTAAATTTTCGGTGGGAATTAAGCATTACACAAACGCAATTGCTTACCCTTCAAGGGGTTAATCTTCATTTGGTACGTCACGAAATCAGTCCGGAGGCCTTGAGTATTGAGACGGTAATGGTAATATACCAGCCCTATCGATGCTCAAGTAATTCTCGGCGATGCGCGTCTTTTACAGAATTTTTAATATTTTAGTACCGGTCCTTTAAAGCTAAATTTTTGACTGTCGTAATCGGAGAAGACGTCCTGATTAAATCAGACAACGTTTTCGCTAAAACATAACTGGTAGAAATATCAAAATAGTATTAATTAGACGGTAAAATGCATGCCCGAGAATATCTCGGATTGCTTAGTGAGAAAGTTAAACAAAGTTGATGATTTATTTCTGTGTGAATCCAAGGTGACAGATTATTTTCTTTCTTCACATGGTGCATTTCCACAGTACCTGTTTAAAAAAGGAAAGCACCCAAATAACAGGTGCAACTACGGTAGTGTAGGAAGTATACAGAATTATTTGTTTGGACATTGTTCGTTAATGACTTGTACATTTAATTTCAACAGGAATTGTACACTGATATGGAACATTCAAAACGTTCTCCTCAGTCGTTCAAACTATAGAGAATTGTGTGCTGTGTACAACGCACTTAATAAGGAATATTCATTTATTAAGTATAGATTTTAACAATATTTATTTTTGTAACTATTTGCATCTATCATACTATAAATATTTATCAGTGGTTTGCTACGGACATTTCGTGGTTTTTTGCATCAGTATCGAGCTCAATATTGTACCTTGTATAGTAACTGTGCTTTGTCTGACATATCTTTTAACGGTGACATTCTCTTGAAGACTGAACTTTATTGTTTTTTTTTAATAAAATATTATGATTTTTTTTCGAACATTGTACTTATATGAACATTAGTGAGCAGTGAACTTTAATGAAGATTAATACGCCATTATCTTGAACAAAGTTCTATAGTCTTGACTTTCGCTGTACATTCAAGACGCCTTACTTTCAATATATATTTTTATATATTTATTATTACAATGAAAGCAACATCAATTGTTTTGTAACATTATTATGAGTTACTGATGTAAATACTTCAGAATATGTGACCTTTTCATGAAACACATCACGTGACACACACATATGGAACATAAAGTAGGTGATCTTTCAATTAAATTGGGTTATTTTGTTATTTTAACTTAACTAAAAAAATAAAGTATGCATTAAATTTAATCTCAATACAAATTTATTTAATTAAATTACTCAGGCATTAAAATATTACCTCATCTAACGTGTTATACCATTATATTATATTTTTTTTAAATTTAGATATACTTCGGATATAAGCCTATTTAAGAATAATAAAAAAATAAATATGATACATTTACTATGTCTCAACAACTCATATTTCGTTACGATATTCTTTTTAACAACATTTCTTTCATTTTTAGAGCAAAACATTGTTTTTAATATTGAAACAGTATTAACAACACACAACAGTTAACCCCTTATCCCTTTCCGGCACAGAACAATTAGGTTCGTAAATTGATGAAATTATTGACTGACACCGGAATTTACAACCAACTTTTTTAGAAATTAAAAAATTGTTACTTTGAAACAGTAGTTTCCAACTGTGGCACGCAGTATCACTTTTTTCTTAAAGATATAGTCGACTCCTTGAATCACTGAGATTCGATGATTAGATAAGGCAATAATTACTATAAAGTTTTAGTGGTATCAGGTGTGCCGGGGTTGGCCACCGCTGCTTTAAACTTTCATTTCAAAAGCAAAATTCGATTAAAATATTCTTGGTGCCGTTTGTAAGTTTGGAATTAAAATTAAATATGGGACCGCTGCGCCGGAAAGGGTTTAAGAGTTTATTTATTTATTTTTTTTTTTTTTTTACACTACACAATAAACTAAAAATAGCGGCCATATACCACTTGTATCGTACTAAAATAATTGCCTTACATAATCGATATACGTCTGGCATTAAATAAAGTAAATATTTTAGTTTAAAATTAGTGGTGTCTGAAAGCTTTTAGTAAGGAAACAAACAAACTCTTCTTGCGCGTTCGGTGTACGGGCAAACATGTTAACATTTTCAAGGGCAGAAAAGTTTTGTTCGTAAAATTATGAAATCACTGACTGTCACTAGAATTTACAAATGAATTTTTTAGAAAATAAAATTTGTTTTCTAAACTTTCATTGTAAAAGCAAAATTTGATTAATATAATTATATTGCCGCAGTTTTTGAATTAAAATTAGTTGGTCACGTCGTGTGAGCAGCGACCTTCAAAGGGGTAAAGGGTTCCAGTTCAAATAAATATTTTAGCTTTTAAAAAATATATATTAAACCTCAACCGATAATTATCTACGTGAACACAAAATATTACGCATTATTTTAAAGCTGTCATTATTTACTCATTTATTCTTTAGCTAACTTTTTTTTTAGCTTACCAAATTTAATAAAGTCGTGAACCCATTTAAAACTAAACATAACTTTGTTAAGTAAAATAATTTACTCAGTCATTGCAAAATGCTGTATCTAACGCGTTACAAAATTACATTATAATTAGAACAATTCAGCTATTCATCGAAGGTAAGCTAAGCGTTTTGAGGAACATAAAAAAAAAAAATCGATGTGATACATTTAGTTTACTACGTTTTGGTAACTGAGATTCAATTGCAATTTTCTTATTAACATCTGCTTTTTTTTATGTATAGAGTAAATTCTGGTTTTCAACATCAAAATATTCTATGACACAGGTCTTTATTAAGCTTGAGTTTTAAACACGCTATTACCTACTACTGAGTTAGAATTTCAATTATTAAATGCTGACTGTGACCGTGTTCGTGCATTAACACTTGAGTGATTTCTTGTCACGGATAATTTAGTCCGCAATTTACTTGATAAGCAAAGCATATGCTAAACATTTAAATACGGAAGAATCATGAGAGAGTGCAGTAGGAACACACGGAAACGCTTGCTATACTGTTTGGCACTTAGAATGCAAAATGATTTCAGTTTGATATAAAGAAGATTTATCTGTAATTCGCCTTTTTAGCAGTGATTACTATATACAAGTTCAATTATGCGCAGAAATTTGTACTTTGAAATATTCAGTTTAAAGTACTTCTGAAACAGCCCGTATATGGCTTTAAGTGTAACAGAAATCATTAATGAATTTGGAAACGAAGTAAATTTACATTTTAATTGAATGAAAAGTTTTGTCCGTGATTAAATGTTATGCATACTATTATATATTGAAAAGTGTAAGATTTAGCTTTAATAAAAAATATACGAACAAGTGATATTAACAAAAATAATTTTTCTAGGAATTATTTACAACATCATTGACTTATTTTTAACTTACGGTTAAATAAGTGCGTTAAATTTACTAAAAGAAATATAGTAAGGAAAGTTTCAGGTTGTTTTTCATCCTTTAATTCCATCTTTCTTTTGAATGTAACATTATTGCTAGCAAATACAAGCATTAACACATTCCCCACTGCTGTTACAATGACGCAAAGGTAAATATAAATTTCCCTGCTTGAATTAACTATCAAACTACCACTATTTCTGGATTTAAAAAAAAAAATCCCTATTTAATAACAGAAAATTTGTATAATTAAATAAAGCGAAGATTCTTTTCAAAAATTGTGGTGGCAAATATTTTTCAGCTAAAAAGTTGAAGATTTTATAGCTGCAGCGGTGAATGGGTTACCGTAATTTCTCTCGTATACGCCGCAGCTCAGATAATTAGATTTCCTATCAGAATTTGTTTTAAATAATTGGCTTGCATTTGCTTATAATTTATTTGACTTCATTTTTTAAATAAAATTTCCGGTATGAAAAAGACTTAACTAAGCCGCGGCGTATATGCGGGAAGTTACAGTAATATTAAATAAATATATCTTTTATTAATTTTTCACTAATTAATCTTTAAGAAAACATTTCTAAAATAACCGTAAAATTAGAACACACTTTTAACCCCTAAATGCAGAATGATGCATACCTGCTTCATATTTTACTTAAATTACAGCAACCACTATATGTATATAGAAGTATTAGTTCTGTAAAAATTACAAAAGTATGCTACTAAAAAAAGTTAAAAATCTATCTTAAAATTTCTGGTGTCTGATCCTTAATATAAGAATAAAAAACACAATTCTAAAAGAATAATTCGTGCATTTAAGGGTTAAGTTTTACAAAATAAAAATTTATAAAAAAATAAGGTATTTAGAGTTATACTTAATAAAATATTTACTAATTTGCAATATTTTAGTTATAACTGTACTTCTTGCTTGTATTAGAGATGTGCAACATAAGATAAAGATGACGTATTATACGAATAATATATGTCTGATTTACTTTCCTTTTTTTTTTTTTTTTTTTTTTTTTTTCGTGCGTAATAAACCTTTCTCAGAGCCATATATAATTTTTTCGAAAGAAAATAAAAAATCATGCATTGAAGGGTTAATATAGAATTAGAACCTCCCTGCACACTACTGCATAAGAGTTGACACCTTGGTCGCCACTTTAATTTTAAAAATCCGAATTCGTGCCAGTAATAATAATAATAATAATAATAATAATTTGCTTTATTTAGTGACAGAAATTTTGTAATTACATAAATTACAGCTTCTTCTTTCAAAATTTCCGGTATGAATGTGGAATTTCGAAGTAAAAATGGTGGCAAAACTGGAAACACTGTACTGTATTTTATATACACTGCCCTCCAAAAGTTATGTACAGTGACTGGATGCTTTCGATTGTACACGGTTTGTCGGATATGTACCAACATTACTGTCGAATTATTCTTGAACTTCTGGGATGTAAAGAACATGTTTCATTTCATAATTCTCGATAAAGTTTTAGTCGGGGGGAGGGGGGACAATTAGGTGATAATAATAAATTTAATAATAAAATAACATTTGCAATCACCATTGTAACAGAAAATGCTGGAAATGGTTTTTCATTGTGTTAAATGACTATTTGGGTCCTGTTCAGAGTTTGTGTGCATTTGTCTAAGAATGGCACTCATATTGGGTAAGATGTTATTGGGTCTGCGAAAAATTCAAATGTCTTTTGTTTATAGCATACAGAGTTTTCAACCAAATTTAATACAACTTCCCGAAAACCTGACAAAGATCAGTAGGAACAGTATACCGGAATTCAAGCATGAATCTATTGAATATTTGATGATATATGGGCACTTGAATGAAATAATTTTTAACTGCCCATGCGTGGAAGAATCTAAAATTTGTATTTTATAATTTGGTAGTCAGCTGTTTAGGGCAACTTATCTAAAATGTCCAGTCGAATATCACAAAAATTCACAAAGGTAGGGGCAATATAGTGAGTTACTTTCTAAAAATAGCTTTATTATAAGGGATTTTCCAAAACTTTTCAATCTGCTCTCTATATATTTCTGAGTTTTCACAATATTTAATTGGACTTTTTATGAAAGTTGCTCTAAATAGCTGACTACCAAATTATGAAATAAAAATTCTGAAATCTTCCACGCATGCGCAGTTAAAAATTATTTCATACAAGTGCCCATATCTCATCAACTATTCAATTAATTCATGTTTTAATTGCAGTATACTGTTACTACTGCTCATTGTCAGGTTTTTGGAAATTTGTGTTAAATTTGGTTTGAAATTCTGTATGCTATAAACGAAAATTTTTTGAGTTTTTCACAGACACAATAACATCTTCACGAATATCACTGCTATGCTTACACAAATGCACACAAATGTTGAACAGGGTCCAAATAGTAACACAGTGACAAACCATTTTCAGCCTTTTCTGATACATAAGTGATCGCAAACATTATTTTATTATTATTTTATTTATTATTAGCCCCCTAATCGCTCCCCTCCCCCCAACTAAATCTACGCTGACAAGCGAACCACTTTTGGTGCTGCTCGCACCTAACATTGAGACCTGATGCATTTTAAAGTATTAAAGTTTAAATATTACGAAGTTTTAGAATCGATAAAATTTTTCTGTTAAAATAATATTTCTTGATTTTACAGCAGCATAACTTTCTGAAAATGCAATTTTCGAGACCACTTATCGGACTATTAACATTGAATTTTTTTAAAGAAACGCATTTAAAAATACAAATTAGTTAATAATAAGTATAAAATAATATAAACAGTTTAAAAATTCCTTCAAGAACCCACGAATTTGGTTTTGAAAATTTGCAACATTATATTAATATTTTTGACGGGGAAAAGAGTGGCGTTTTTTTTCAAAAGTAGAGCTTTCCGGCAACCCTAGCCAAATGCCATGGCTGTTTGCTTTACATGAGGAGTGTTTTTTGAACTTCAGTAGATATTGAAATGTCCGACCTAATTAGTCACAGTAATTTTTCTAAATTGTGTACAAATATTAATTTACTTTCTGATTACTTTTACCAAAGGACAATTTAATACAGTAACGTTTCATTTTAAACATTCGAAACTTTATTCCATTTGGTTTCAAAAGAAAATAGTTCACTTATTTCGTATTTCATTAAAAAATAGTTTTCAAATATCTTGAAAGCTTTTATAGAAATATATTTATTATTTATATATTTATCGTCTGCATGGAAGAAAGAAAAAGAAGTGGGTAAGTGTGATCACAGATCGCACAGAGGGTTTCGTTTAATATTCATTTCAAAACACTTTATCCTTTTGAAAAATCTGTTAGTTCCACATTTCGCAACCAGGGGTGCAATCTATTCTAAACAAATCTTTATCCGAACGAAACTCCGTTTTACATACTATCCGTATATATATTAGTCGAAGGGATTGGGCCCATAGCACCCGATATATGTAGGCGCCCCTGGCGGTAAAAAGTGGAACTCAAATATGTAAGTCTATGGTGCATAATATGAAAGAATGGTCAAAGGGGTGTCGGCAAAAGTTGGAAAAGTGCTCCCCGGGTGAAAAGGGAGGAGGTTAGAAAAATTGCTTAAAATATACGTTAGAGCACGGAGGAGTAAATAATATTAAGTAAGTAAAAGACGGAGTAAATAAAAGACTTTTTGAACATTTTATGATTTGTCGTGTGGTCTGAGGTATTCAGCTATACGTATGCAAAAATTCATGTCTCCAACTTAATTAGAGGCTCTCTTAG
This sequence comes from Maratus speciosus, assembly GCA_963932465.1. Lineage (NCBI taxonomy): Eukaryota > Metazoa > Arthropoda > Arachnida > Araneae > Salticidae > Maratus > Maratus speciosus. The sequence goes on along the minus strand of OZ010787.1, from coordinate 30,564,274 downwards.
AAAGAATTGCTTAAAATACATATGTGGTAGCTCAAAGGGTAAAACGTAAGACTTTTTCAAGATTTTATAATTTGTCGCCTGACCTCGGGTGTTCTGCTATAATAAGCATGCAAAATTTGAAATCTCCAATTTAATAAGGGGCTCAGTTAGGAAGAATTGCTTAAAGCACGCATGTGGGAGCCCAAAGGGTTAAATGTACGACTTTTTCAAATTTTTATGATTTGTCGCATGATGGTGTTCAGCTAGTATGCAAAATGTCACGCCTCCAACCTAAATAGAGTGTCACCTAGAAAGAATTGTTTAAAATACACATGTAGGAACCCAAAAGCTTAAATGTACGACTTTTTAAAATTTTATGATTTGCCGTTTGATGTGTGAGGCTCAGCTATAACTATGCAGAATTTCACGCCTCCAACCTAATTAGGGGCTCACTTAGAAAGAATTGTATAAAACACACATGTTGGAGATCAAAGGGTTAAATGTACGACTTTTTGAAAATTTTATGATTTGTCGTTTGATGCGAGGTGCTCAGCTATAAGTATGCAAAATTTCACGCCTCCAACCTAATTAGGAGCTCACTTAGAAAGAATTGTTTAAAATACACATGTGGGAGCCCAAAAGGTTAAATGTACGACTTTTTCAAAATTTTATGGTTTGTCATTTGATGTGAGGTGTTCAGCTATAATTGTGCAAAATTTCACACCTCCAACCTAAATAGGGGCTCACTTAAAAAGAATTGTTTAAAATACACTTGTGGGAGCCCAAAGGGTTAAATGTACGACTTGTTGAAAATTTATTATTTGTCGTTTGATGTGAGGTATTCAACTATAAGTATGCAAAATTTCACGCCTCCAACCTAATTAGGGTTCACTTAGAAAGAATTGTTTAAATTACATATGTGGGAGCCCAAAGGGTTAAATGTACGACTTTTTCAAAATTTTATGATTTCTCGTTTGATGTGGGGGTACTCAGCTATAAGTATGCAAAATTTCACTCCTCCAACCTAATTAGGGTTCACTTAGAAAGAATTGTTTAAAATACACATATGGGAGCCCAAAGGGTTAAATGTACGACTTTTTCAAAATTTTATAGTTTGCCATTTGATGTGAGGTGTTCAGCTATAAGTTTGTAAAATTTCACGCTTCCAACCTAATTAGAGGCTCACATACAAAGAATTGTTTGAAATACACATGGGGGAGCCCAAAGGGTTAAATGTACGACTTTTTCAAAATTTTATGATTTGTCCTTTGAAGTGAGGTATTCAGCTATAAGTATGCAAATTTTCACGCCTCCAATGTAATTAGATGTTCACATAGAAAGAATTGTTTAAAATACACATGTGGGAGCCCAAAGGGTTAAATGTATGACTTTTTCAGAATTTTATGATTTGCTGTATGATCTCTGGTGACCATCTATAAGTACGCAAAATTTCACGCCTGCAACCTAATTAGGGACGCACTTAGAAAGAATTGTTTAAAATACACATGTGGGAACCCAAAGGGTTAAATGTACGACTTTTTCAAAATTTTATAGTTTGTTGTTTTATGTGAGGTGTTCAGCTATAAGTTTGTAAAATTTCACGCCTCCAACCTAATTAGAGGCTCACATAGAAAGAATTGTTTGAAATACACATGGGGGAGCCCAAAAGGTTAAATGTACGACTTTTTCAAAATTTTATGATTTGTCCTTTGATGTGAGGTATTCAGCTATAAGTATGATAAATTTCACGCCTCCAATCTAATTAGAGGTTTACATAGAAAGAATTGTTTAATATACACATGTGGGAGCCCAAAGGGTTAAAGGTACGACTTTTCCAAAATCTTATGATTTGTTCTTTGATGTGAGGTATTCAGCTATAAGTATGCAAAATTTCACGCCTCCAATGTAATTAGAGGTTCAGATAGAAAGAATTGTTTAAAATACACATGTGGGAGCCCAAAGGGTTAAATGACTGACTTTTTCAAAATTTAATGATCTGTCGTTTGATCTGAGGTGTCCATCTATATGTACGCAAAATTTCATGCCTGCAACCTAATTAGGGACTCACTTAGAAAGAATTGTTTAAAATACACATGGGGGAGCCCAAGGGGTTAAATGTACGACTTTTTCAAAATTTTATGATTTGTCGTATAATGTGTGGTAGTCATCTATATGTATGCAATATTTCAAATCTCCAACATGTGTAGTTTCTGAGAACGGGCTCTGTGACGGACAGACGGACAGACAGACACACAGACAGAGGAGCGAGACGAATAGGGTTTTGTCAGATGAACGAAACCCTAAAAAGACCTAATTAATGTTCCTTATGCTATCAATTTTCAAACAAATCGCAATCTGATATAATTCTAATAGGATGGCCGAGCTCGTAGTTGATCACATAAGTTCGGTGATACGTGGTTTTTATTATATTATATTATATATTATATATTTATATTATATATTTATATTATATATTTTATATTATATATTATTATATATTTCCTTCCTTTTAAGTTTTAGAAGTAAACTAACATGATTGCTACAACCCTTAATGATTGTCCTACAATGGGGAAAAATGAAATCTGCTGAAATTAAATAGCAACAAAATTGTAATTAAATAGTTTCTTTAATTGCCATTTCCCCAGTAGTTGATCAATCGAAGAAACCAGTCTCAAATTCAAAAAGTAATCTTTAAAATATCGTGCTTAAGCTGTGATTAACAATATTTCATATAAAACTATCATTTGAAATAAGCAATATGGAAGTTGATTATTTTAACTAAATGTAATTGTCTCTAACTAATCAAAAACTAAATTTTTGCATTTTCTAATAAAAAAAAAAATATATAAGAGGCCATAAAATGGCCTCTCTTACAGGACGTAGCTCACAACAATGTGACATCAGGTGCTCCAACATTTAGACAAAAATATTCTGTCTAGTGCCACGTGTAAAACTGGTTTCCGCCTGAAATGGTGCAATATTTAAAAAAAATTTATCAACTACTGACGCAGTCACCCTATGTACTGTATTTACTCTCAGGATAAAGCGAGCGGAAAAATTGTAGCTCAATATTTTGCGACTTAAGTCACTTTTGGCGTGAAATGAACAACTAAAAATGTAATAATAAAAAATTAGAAGTATAGAAAAGTATATAAGATATTATTTTAACAAAGAAATTTATCGGTTCTCTAACTTTTATGTATACAGCTAAAAAATGCACCAGGTCTCTATGCTAGGTGCGAGCAGCACCAAAAGTGGTTTCCTTATCAGAAATATGAAATCAAACGTATTCTTTACATTCCGGAATTTCAAGAACAATTCGCCAATAATGTTGGTAGATCTTCGAAAAACCGTGTACAAACGAAAGCATCCAGTCCCTGTAGCTTAACGTTTGGAGCAGTGTTGCCAGTGGGCTACTTTTTTAAATTTCAGATTTCTTGATTGGCACCACTTTTTTCAAATAGTAAAATTTGCCATATTTAATGACATAATATTTAAGGCGAAAACAAGGTCAATTTTATCATTTCAGAAAATTGGTGCCAATCAAGATATCTGATTTTAAAAAAAGCAGCCACCTGGCAACACTGGTTTGGAGACCAGTGTATTATAAACATTTTCGGTTTATTTTCGTACTTTAGTATTTCGCACAAACTTCCTGGCTATGTTTTAAAGAAGCCAAGCATTTCAATAAACTCCCACACATTAAAAAATATTATGCACTCCTCCATTTTAAGTTCCTAATATCCTGGCTATAATTTGCGGATCAAAGAATCATGTTTCGATCCAGAAATTTTATTTAATAGATGAAGTTTAATATTTACCGCGATATCATAAGTTATGTTTCATGAAATAAGATTTCCAGGTCGCAAAGTAATTGTGTGATCCGCGGATTACAGGCCGGGAATTGTGGTGTTTCTTTAACGCCTTAACGGTCGCTTAATATTTGGCAAAACATCGAAATGTACTTGTTTTTTATTACAGAAATTGAATAATGATAAGATTTCTATATAAAATATCCAATTATTTTTTAAGGCGAAATAAAGAGATGATAGTACAAATTCACATTTGTGGAAAATCCTTCATGCGAGAATTCTGTGTTTTAATGTTTGTTTTAGACCATACAAATTAATGCGAATAAGACCTTTATTTTTAACATCTTAGATCTTTATTTATCATCATCAAATTTTTACAAATAATATTTGAAATAATATAATATACATTAAATTTTGATTATTAATATTTTTTTGAGTGTGATATATTAGAAAACATGCAGTACAATGGCCGACATCACAATCAGCACCAAAAACTAAACCCAAGCGCTAATATTTAAAGACTTCACACCGAAATGCTCAATAAAATTTTCTTTTTTCAGAAGTTTTTTCCAGCAATAAATCTCCAGACCGGAAATATGACGGGCACGAGATATAACGAACGACACCTCAGCCCGTGATATTGACGGCAGCAAGAATTAACAGAACAGAAATAGAACAGAATATTGGAACGAAAATTTCCCTTTTATTAAGTAGGTGAAATATGAGTTTTATAGTTACTAATGTCTCAGGACCAATATATTCCGAATCACCTAGAGGCACCTCATATTTATGTTCAAGAAAACCGTAAGGGCCATCCAGGTCTTAAGCTGGGCGGTAAAGAAATTTCACAGGTTTTAGATGGCTGATAGTGCCTTTTCATACAGCGATCATCGCTTCAGCAGGTTTCACCTTATTCTTGATCCCTCTTTAACCCTCTCGCTGCACAACCCGAGAGTTTCTCGGGCAACGTAAAAGTAGCAAAATTTGCCCAACCCGAGATTTCATCGGGGAGCATTTTCTTCGTCTAAGGTACCCGCCTTGATCATTCCCACCAGTTACTTTTTATTGTAAATTTTGCCTTTTCTAATCGGAGCATTTTCCCGATTAAATGAGACGAAATTTTTTGTTTTGAAAAACCGCTGGCAAAAGAATAAAATTTCTTAAAAGACTCTCGTCGCGAAGGAATTAAGTACGCAATTTTCGAAGCTATTTTGATAAAACAATTACGCAGCGAGAGGGTTAAGGGCTACACAAGAGAAAAAACAAAATAAAAGTTTATACAAATTCAACAAAAGACTCTTGGAATATCTTCATCTGTTCATGAACACAACCTTATGTAGAGGTTTTATTCCTGACGCTACTAGAGGATTGGACGCCCAATTTTTCCAACATTTTGCATGAAATTATGAGTGTTTGTTTTAAAAGGGGATCATTGTCATATAAACGTACGGTAAAATGGTATACCGAAATTCTTAGGGTTGAAAGAAATAAAGTCAACGCTTGTATAAGAGTTTTAGGAAGACTTTGAATAGAGAAGATTACAAGCATAAATATCCTAATGGTAGAATACATTACAAAAGTTATTTACCGTAATTTCCAGCGTATATCCACAGACCAAAGAATTCTGTTTGAACCCAGAAATTTTATTCAGTAATTGAAGACAAATATTTACCGCGATTTGAGAAGTTACATTTTATTTTTAAAAATTTCAGGATCTAAACATTATTGATCCGCGGATTATACGATGGAAATTACGGTACGCCGTGCAAAACGTCAGGATTGGCTGACATTCTGTGAACGCACTTGCTTATGGATCTCTATACAGTCATGTCTGAGGTAAAATCCTGAAACATAGTGTCATTATTTTTACTACATTAGAAGAGTCTTCTGTGTTTGACACATATGATAGCTTAGCGAAATGCGCCTTATGCCATTTTGACGTTGTTATCGACCTTCTGTTCCTTATGAGGTCATTAACTCATTCAATTTCTCCTCATCAGCTGATTTTATTCCATTTACACAAAAAGAGCTTTTTCACGTGTTACGTCTTCAGGACATAAATAAAACTCCGGGTCCGGACGAAATTGATTGAATAATTATCAAATATTTGTGTAACAGATTTACCACTCTTATGTTGACCCTATTTAATACATGTTTTTCACTTGGGCACTTCCCTGCATGTTGGTAACCTGGAATGGTCATATATTTTTCGAAAACCAAATAGGTCAGCTGATAAAATTAATTCGTATCGAAATAAATATTAGTATTCTTCCTATGATCGGCAAGTTATATGAAAGACTTTTAAAACTTAGAGTTATTGTAATGCTGGAGACTGTTAATTATCTTGATGATGGACAACATGGCTTTCGAGAGGGACGAATCACTCTAACAGCACCTTTAATGTTAAAGAATATTATTGGAGAAACATTATCAGTATATAAATACTGTGCGATGATTTCTTTTGATATCAGTGGTGCCTGCGACGTTTCGGTTTGGCGTATTGTAGCTTATATCATCAATATCTTACCTATTTTTGATTATATGAAATCAACACTTAAAAATTACCTGAGCAATAGACTTAATTGCTTTAAATATACACATAGATTAACATGTTTTCCCGTATTCCGTGGACGCCCGCAGGGGTCATGTTTCGAGCCGTTTATCTGCGCACTAGTGGCTGATATGATTTTAAAAAGTTGCAAGGAGAGAGGATAACTGAATATTTCCTATACTGATGATAGCGTCATCATAGAGGGTGCAGACAAGCACGCTGCGTTAGAAGATAATACTAATACTAGTGTTCAACACTTTTCGAATACCTGTTCTGATCATCAATTGTAAATTCGCGCAGAGAAATCAGCCTCAATGCTATTTGGAAGCCGCACTCTTAGTAGGTGAAGACCAAATTTTAAACATAATGACAAAAGTATAAGGGTAAAGGACAATAATGTTTATTTGGGATTTTTAGGTGACAGCAATTTTTGCTGGAGGATCACCTAGATATGATTCGAACCAGGCTCAAGGATTTCACATGTAAAACACGCAAAGCCAGAATCCCTGACAGAGGTATACCTTCTATTTATCTGAAAAATAGTGCAATACTGTCTTGAACAAACATATTTCATATGAGCAGGGGATCAGGTTGCCTGATTTAAATCAAAATGGAATAAAAATATTACTTTAATTTCTGGTGTATAATCAGCAGACCAAACAGTTCTGTTTGAACACAGAAAATGTAATCGGTAATTGAAGGCAAATATTTACCGCGATTTGAAAAGTTACTTTTAATTTAAAAAAATTCTGGGCGGAAACATGATTGTTTGGTACGCAGATTATACGCTGGAAATTACAATGCTCTCATGTCTGCTATCTGTCTATGCCTGCTATCTGTTATAAAGGCATATCGTACGATTTTTGATGACGCATTATGTATTTTGGTATGTGCTCCGTCGCGCTAGACATAGAACTGAATTTGTCTTGTAAACATTATAATATTATTAATGGAAATTACTCAGTCTTGATCGACAATATGATTTTTAACCCCTTGGGGACAAGCGACCCGCATTCTTGCCGAGTAAGGTCCTCAGAATCAGTGTTTATTGTCACCAGTAAATTTTTATTGTAAATTTTGCCTTATTTAATCCGAGCATTTTCCCGATTCAATTAGGCAAAAATTTTTGTTTTCAAAAAACGGTGATAAAAGATTAAAAATTCTCTAAAAGGCTCTCGTCCTGAAGGGGTTGAAGATGTAGATTTTATGAACTTACTTTTTTGAAAACTTAAATATAAGTTGTTTTTTTTAAGCCAGTGGTTGATACAATACCAGTGGTGAATCATCTGATGTTGTATACTGATAGTTCTCGAATGAAGAACAGTAGGAGCTGCATTTACGGTTTGGAATGTTTATTTTATGCTAGAAATGAGATTAAAAACTACATGAATATAATTCAGTTTTTCAAGCTAAATTGGCAGCGATAGACAAGGCTATTAATTGGTACATTGGTTCAGCCCATGATTCATTTCATCTTTATACTAACAGCTTGTCATCAGTTTACGCTCATCAGCATTTATTTCCATCTAACGGTCAGCTTTTTAATATCTTCAATTATTTGCGCCTGTTACATAACAAAGTCATACATGTTGGCCGGATAAAATCGCCTGTTGGAATATCAGGAAGTGAAAGAGCAGCCATGTTGGCAAGATCAGTTATTATAAATGATCTTTATGGCAAAGTTCTACGCATTGCTGCAGCAACCTCTGTATTAAAACGGTATTTCAAAACGCTTCAACATGATCAATGGCAGATTTCCTGGCAAAATTCGGACAAGGGAAGAGATACTTATGCGATATTAAACAAAGTTGATGATTTATTTCTGTGTCAATCCCAGGTGATAAGGTATTTTTTTTTCTTTACACGGATCATTTCCACAGTATCTGTTTAAAAAAGGAAAGCGCCCAAATAACAGATGCAACTGCGGTAGTGTATGAAGTATACAACATTATTTGCCTGGACTTTGTTCGTTAATGCCTTGTACATTTAAATTCAACAAGAACTGTACACTGAGATGTAACATTCGAAACGTTCTCTTCACCCGTTAAAACTATAGAAAATTGTGTGCCATGTACAATGCACTTAATAAGGAATATTCATTTATTAAGTATAAATTTTTACAACGTTACTTTTATTAAACTACTTTGTTAAACTATTTTGTTTTTTGACAATTTGCTTACTGACGTACTATAAACATTTATCAGTTTTAATGAACATTAACACGCATTATCTTGATAATAGTTCTATTTTGTTTTGAATTTTGCTGTACATTCAAGATACCTCACTATTGTTATGTATATTTTTATTTTTATTATTATGCTGAAAGCAACATCAATTGTTTTATAAAATTATTATGATTTACTGCTGTAACTACTTCAGGCTATGTGATAGTTTTTACTTGTTGTTTTAGGTGCGTTCCGTTGTCTGCGGCATCGGTGATTGAATTGGGGATTTTGCGCCGGAGCGTTGTATCCTATGCCATTTTTTGGTTCGAATCCGTTTTGGGTTTGGATGATTAAGTACGTGAACAAACTAGCAACTCTGCTTTGTGTGACATAGCTTTTAAAGGTGACTCTCTTTTGAAGACTGAACTTTATGGCGTTTTTGTTAAATTAGTTTTTCCTTTAAACTTTTATGAACATTTTTTTAACATTAAACTTATATGAACATTATTGAACAGTGAACTTTATTAAACGTTAACACGCAGTTATCTTGAACAAAAAAATATAGTTTTGACTTTTACTGTGCATTCAAGACACCTCACTATCGTTATATTTTTATATTTTTATTATTACGATGAAAGCAACATCAACCGCATCTGGTTGATTTTTTATTGGTGGGAGATTCCAGATTATCACCAGTAAGTTTAAATACTTATTATTGTTTTATAAGATGATAGATATTCCACAAATAATATAAAAGAAATTTGCTGCTCAAAATTTTTCGGTGTGAATTTCAACAATAGCGAGACGTCGATCGATTAGTGATGACATCACGCTTGTATTCTCTGGCCTATTCACAAAATTGTACTGCCGATCAATTGACAGTAGATATATCAACTGAATCGTCATCTTTAATCGACGATGAATCTCAGTATGATTTGAGATTGAGATTAGAACTTTTTCAACAATTAAATATTCGATATCAGCACGCCATTTAACTCGCGTTGACATAGCAGTTAACCCCTCATAGCAATTTAGTTTGCAGAAAATTTGCAACAGACTTGCTTTGAAAAACCGCAAAGTTGCTGTAAGCTCAGTATGACAACACTGAAACTTCATAACAAGACTGTTGCAAGATAACGCATACGCCGATGTCATAACACTTTGAACTTCTAGCTGATTTGGCGTGCAAGAAAAATTCATGTTGTATCAAATTTATTGCAAATTAACGGCAATCAGGTAATAAAAATACTGCAAAGTAGTAATCTTTGCATGCCACACTATCTGTTTACAACAATTAAGGTCATTGTGCCTAAATCCGACGGGATTCCCCATAGTTTTGTCGCATTTGGGGACTATTTGGGATCTGGTTAATAAATATATATTTTAATAACTAGAAAATTGTTGAATAATGTGCCTTTAGTTCAAAACTAACTAATTTTGTAAAAATTGAATCGTTTTTTTTAAACTATAAGCCAACAATATACCATTGTCGTATTTAGATAATTTTTGTCGCATTTACTGTAGTTAAATCCTAAATGAGACATTCAATTTCCTAAATGAGACAATGCGTTTTACACATGTCATTTCATCTTGAAATATTCATTTACTTGCTATACTTATTTTAATTACTTATTAAAGAGTTGAAATGCCCCAAATTGAATGTTGAATAGCTTATTATTGAATAATTGAATAAACTAATAAGTTACATAAAATATCATAACGGTTCATAACCTTGAATACATTTTACTTTAATGCATACTTCAACATCCATATTTAACAGTCTTTTAACTTTAACCCTAGATCTACCGGGAATTTTATTCAAGTTTTAATAAAACGTTCTACACCAGAATTTTTATTTAAAACTATTTAACTTATTTATTTACCTTATTTTTGTCTGGTTTATATACTTAGTTTATTTTAAAGAAATTTCTGGTTTGAATGAATATTTTGTATGTACCTGTCGGGTCCAATGGACCCGTCTGGTAGACGGAGGGTTAACCATATTTCGAAACATGCAATACAAAGCCCAACATTACAGTCAGCGCAAAAACCAAACCCAAGCGGAAATATTCAAAGACTTCACACCGAAATGAGAGTTAAATTTTTCTGGTTTCAGAAGTTTTTTCCAGCAATAAATCTTCAGCCGGGAAATATGACTGGAGCGAGAAATAACGAACGACACCTCAGCCCGTGTTATTGACGCGAGCGAGAATTAAGGGGTTAAGATTTTCTAAATTATTATGGAACGTTCTACTGAAAAATCGGTAAACTTCCTGTGAAATGAACAGATACATTGGTGGCGATTGCACGTGCTAGCGAGTTAATTGTTACCCGTACATACGAGACTGAATTAGAAAATGGCAGTTTTAAAATAAAAAATTTTAAAGATGAGTATTTTTTTTGCTCATTTCAAATACACGTTTAACCCTTTGAGGGGCAAGCAATTACGTTTCTGTAAAGCTGAATTCCCACCGGAAAATTAGAAAATTTTTATTTCGAATTAAGGAAAAGCAATTTTACGACTTTTTTCCACCAAAGTTAGAAAAGTAAAATTTCATAAAATTTTTTCTGGTGAATATCTTCATTAATCGTAGGAGGGATAAAATATATCCCACCGCCTCTCAATTTGTTAAATGCGCGGTAAAAGAAAACACTATTGGAGTATCATCTTGAAATTCTTAATTTATTGAGTCAATGCAGCTTATTTATACACAATTTCTGCTTTACACATAATTTTATCCCCTTCGGGACAAGCGTCTTTTTCAGAATTTTTAATCGGTTATCTCCGGTCTTTCAAAACAGAAATTTTTGCCTAATTGAATCGGGAAAATGCTCGGATTAAATAAGGCAAAATTTACAATAAAAATTTACTGGTGAGAATAATCACTGATTCTGAGCACCTTACGCGGCACGAATACAGGTCGCTCGTCCACAAAGGGTTAATGCAATTTATGAAAATACCATATAAATATACCTTAGTTTATATGGTAAAAGTCTCTCCGCTTTCAAAGCTGAAACTCTTCCACTTTTTCGTACCACAAAAATTTAATAGAAAATTTTGCCTTATTTAATTGGCAAATTACAGCGATTTAAATTGGTAAAATTTACTATAAAATTTTTGAGGTACAGAAAAGCGTAAGATGTTGGCAGCTATGCCGCAATTAGAACATTATCTTTGTCGCTAATAAGCAACCGAAGAAAACAAGTTGCGTAAATTCGAGGAAAACTTTTGAACTGAAATCTGAAAATTTTTCGCGTTTTCACGAGCTAACTTTGCTGGTAAATGAAACACACATGGTAGCCAATGACGTCCGTAATTTTATTTGATCTTCAAAGTTAACAGAAAAAAAACTTGAACGTATTTCGGGATTTTTTATCGCATTTACGAAACACTGGGGCACTATAAAATGAGCGATGCTCATTGGAATGGGAATTTGTGTAATATAAAACGCTTTAAATGTAGATAAATGTTTCGGGTTTTGTTCATTAAAATCGGATGCCTCATTATACAGCTTTTATTTATAACTGTTGCATTAAGATTACAAGGAAATGAACATTATCGCATTTAGGGTTCATCACATTTAGGCGCACTGAACTTATATTACTCAATCTAAACTGTATTACTACTAATAGATGTATTAAATGTATTTTATAACAAGTTTTTTTAATGGCACTTTGATGTACTGTCCAAGCACAATGGGTTAAAGCAAGGTGTTTAGCAGGACAACGTTTGTGAATGATAACTTGATAAATTTATTTTTTGCAAACTTTATCTTTTACATTTATGTATGCTAATACTATAAGTTTTTTAGTGTTGATTTAAAGGATGAGCTATGAAAACGAAATTCAATTTGTACATGAGAGTAGGTACGATCATTCATCTGTGCACCACTATTTTTGAATATTATTCTTCCCCGATTTAATGACAGAAAAATGTTTCAAAAAATACAATTAAATAAGAAGAATATTTTTAAACTAAAATCGTTGTGCCTTACACATTCGAAATTAGAAGGATCGTACACTTTTTTTCATTTAAAACTTTGAGTGTCGCGCTGGAACCCGATAAGTGTAGGCTACTTTTTAAAAATTCAGATTCTTTGATTGCCACAACTTTTTTGAAATAGAAATATTCCCTTTTTAATTAATTTTTCAACTAATTTTCAGCAGTGAAATTATGCTTGAAGTTATTGAATATTAAATACGTGAATTATCACATTGCTAACTAAGCGTAGACCAACAGAGTTAAAAATGCCAGAGTTAAACAGACGGGGGATATCGAACCCGGGCCCCTGGAATAGCGCTCCTGTGCTCTACCACTAAGCCACGAGGAAGATGCCCAGTTTGGCATCTCTCACTCACATAAGTCTGTAAGACTGCTACCGCAGCTACTAGATGCAGGGCTCCCAAATGGTCCGCCAACTGAATACCAATAAATTTTAACAGAAAATTTTATGGTAGGTTTGCGCTAGAATTAACTTTCAAAGGTGGTTCCGGGGCGGTTTGTAAGAAAAATCTCATTTTTTTTTTTTCTAAAATAATATTGGTATTCAGTTGGCGGATCATTTGGGAGTCCTGCTAGATGGGAAAGTCTTCATGAGCACACAGTCTTGCGGCGTAACATGAGACGCAAATGAAGCCAGCATAGGTGAATATACAAATTTTAATTAATTTTTCAACTACTTTTCAACAGTGAAATTACGCTTGAAATTATTGAATATGAAATACGTGAATTACCACATTGCTGACTAAGCGTAAACCAACTGCATTTACATCTCATGTTACGCCGCTAGATTATGTGCTCATGAAGACTTTTCCATCTAGTAGCTGCGGTAGCAGTCTTACCGACTTATGTGAGTGAGAGATGTCAAGCTGGGCATCGTCCTCGTGGCTTAGTGATACTACGTAGTTAGAGCACTGGAGCGCAATTCCAGGGGCCCGGATTAAATTCCCGGCTTCGATATTTTTCACTCTGTTGGTTTACGTTTAGTTAGCCATGTGATAATTCACGCATTTAACATTCAGATATATTCAACTTATTTAATGGTAGAAAAAATGATTCGAGAACAAATCCAAATACACTGTTTTAAAAAAAACTGATGTGAATCAAACAATCTGAATAAAAAAAGTAGCATACACCAAGTAACTGTTAACATGTTCACTGCCACAAAAAGTAAGAATTTTCAAATTTCATCTTGAAAGTCGTTTGCCACCACAAATTCTGAAAGGTAAATTTCGCTTTAATAATACAGCGAAATTTCTGCCAATAAATAAGGCATTTTTTTTAAAAATAACGCTGAGAAAGTAATAAATTAAAACCACGAATATTAAAGCTACGAGTAAACTCGTAGCTTGACAGTCAACGTGTTAACCCTTTCAAGGGCGTAGGCTAGAGGGTCTGGACACCTAATTTTAATTCCAAAACTGACCATTGGCATCAAGAATATTTTAATAAAATTTTGCTTTTGTAGAGAAAGTGCAAAATTGCGGGGGTTTATTTTCTAAGAAATTCGTTTGAACATTCTGGTGTCAGTCAATTATTTAATCATTTTACGAAGAAAATTTTTCCGCCTCTGAAAGGGTTAATAAAGAGGAACTGAGATATCCTTAATCCACTCAGGGGCAGTGGTATGTGTATGAAATTACTTACTTTTAATTCCCAAATGGAACGAGACAGCGGAATTTTGATTAAAAAACATTCGTCTTTTTACGCATGCGAACTATAGATTTCTCTTATTTGGAAATAAATTAGTTTGTAAATTCCAGTGTCATTCATTCATTTCCACATTTTAGAAATGGACGTGCTTTGCCCTGAAAGGGATACAGTAGTGAAACTTCAACTGTAACCGTTTTCGCAAGGGCTGATTACCACCGTGGCAACGTCCACCAGTAAATTTATATAGAAATTTTCTCCATATTTAAAGAACGTACTGATCAAAAACTTCAGTCATAAATAATGGCAGAAACATATTTTCATTTTTACTGGTGGAAGTGTACGTTTGTGGTAGTCAGGTCCTGCGTTTCCGCCATATTATGATAACCGGTGAAACAAACTGACTGTTTTACCAGGCAAACTGACACCAGTCAAAAGAAATAAAAGTTTTAACTATATTTGTGAGAAAAATATTTAAATAAGTAAGACGATTAAATAAGACAAAAATGTCTTTTCAATTTTACTGGTGGGAAGTTTGCCCTAGCGGTATTCAGAAACCGTAGATCCGATATAAACAAAACAGCCGCTATCTTGTGTCAACCTCCTAAGTAACTTCCCTCGCAACTCGTATACATTACACTAGATGTCTCATCCTCTTTATTCATAACTCCATTCTCTTAACTGGTAGGCAGTACACTACATGTCTCCTCCTCTTAATTCATAACTCCATTGCTTACACTGCCCGTGATAGTCACGGGCGTGAGAATTAAGGGTTTAAAAGTAGTGTTGTCATATGTCCCGCGTCATTCGGGGCCCCAAATTCTCGGATCTCAGTATTTTAAAGTAAGTTTATTCACCTTATGTAATGGCAGAATTATCTGCGATTAAAGATGGCGAAATAACCGGTAAGAAATTAGTGGTGCCAAGAGAATTTGGAGCCCTGAATTGCGCGAGACATCTGGCAAAATTAGTTAAGAGCCTACACTAGTCACTCAAAAAGACCCGGATGATAATGTTAATCCTGTGGGGAAGTTATTTCCAAATATCTCGCTTCAATTTTGATATTTTTGAATGATATTTTTACATAGGATAGCTGAGGACGATACACAGCCAGGCTAGTTTTTACTTTTTCGATTTTGGTTATAGTTTTTTTTTAATATAAAAATAGTTTCAATTTCAGAACCGGTTCAAACCGGTTTCGAAAGTAAAAGTATTCTTTTATTTAAATATGAAACCAAAATCAGAAAAGTAAAAACTAGGCCGGTTGTAGATCGTCCTCGGCTATCCTATGAAAAAAAAATATCATTCAAAAATATCAAAATTCAAGCGAGATATTTAAAATTAACTTTCCCATAGGATTAATATTATCATCCGGTTCTTTTTCAGTGAATAGTGTAGGCTCTTAAGAGCCTACGATAGTCACGGGAAGAAACGAAAACGCTAAAGTTAAGGCTATGGGAACGCATTTTCAAATATCTCGCTTGCATTTTAATACTTTTTAATTTTTTTTTTTTTTGCATGAGATAGCTGAGGTCTATCTCTAAACGGGGCAGTTTTTAGTTTTTCAATTTTGGTTATAGTTTTTTTTTTTTTTAAATAGTAGGAAAGTTTAAATTTCAGAACGGGTTCCAACCGGTTCCGAAAGTGAAAGTAATTTTTTTTTAAAATCTGAAACCAAAGTCGAAAATTTATAAACTAGCCCAGTTAGAGATCGTCCTCAGCTATCCTCTGCAAAAAAAGCCTTCACAAATATTAAAATCCAAGAGGGAAATTTGGAAATAACGGCCCCATAGGATTAGCATTAGCGTTCTCGTTTATTCGCGTGACTGTTGTAGACTATTAAATAAAACGCAATGGGGTAAAAATCCGGCATTTTCTTAAAGTATTTTCCTTATAAATAAAAACACACTGTAATGTATTTTACTTATTTTTTACTTCATAAGCTTATGAATTAAAATAAATGCCGCTTCTAGTATCGACCGGTTTAACAAATACTTGTTTAAATCAGGATCAGTTGAGGTGCACAATTTTTTACCACTATTTCTGAATAGTAATCTTTAACTTATTTGATCTCAAAATTCTTGGAAAAATTAAGACGAAGATTTCTATTCGAAATAGTGTTATCCAAAAATAAACACCTGTGTGTAACAATTTTTATTCAAGTATTTATATGGAAATATATGTTAATTCATTTTTCAACAAAGGAAATTAAAAGACTTTTATTTACATTTATTTTTCAAAAGAAAGTTTAACACTTAACTGCATAGTAATGCAAATTTGCATCACTTTTTATTTAACTTTAAATAAATAAACTAAGCTCTTAGCAACCATTATTTTGATATAGAAATATTAACTTTGTAAAAATTACAAAAATATGGTATTAAACAAAGTTAAAAATATATCTTAAAATGTCTGGTATCTAATCCTTAATATAATAATAAAAAACACAATACTAAAAGAGTATGCCATGCATTTAACCTTTTAATGTGCAGCTTTGCATATATGCAAATAATTGTACTTAGAATTTAATAGATATTTTTATACGTATGTACCTAATTCACACCAAAAAATTAAAATAGCAATATTTGATTTAATTAATGCCAGATATTCCGTATTCAAATAAAGCGAAATTAACCATTGAAAGTTTCTGGTGTAAAGTCAGATTCTCTGAACTACGCAATTTCTAGAACGTATTGTATTATGGGAATTAACCCTTTCCGGCACGGGCAATTTTTGTTGTAAAATGAAGAAATGATTGACTGACACCGGAATTTTAAAACGACTTTTTTTAATAATTAAAAACATGTCGTTTTAACTATACAATGTAAAATCAAAAGTTTACTAAAATATTCTTGGTGGCATTTGTAAGTTTGGAATTAAAATTAGGTATCCCGACCCGGGCACAGTGTGCCGGAAAGGGTTAAAGGGTTAAAGGTTAAGTTTTATAAAATAAAGAATTATACAAAATAAGATATTTGGAGACATACATATTAGAATATTTACTAATTTGCAGCATTTTAGCGTAAAACAGCCACACCACAGGCTAATTCCATGAAAACTTGTCATGTCTGTCACACAGCTGAAAATTGCTATGCTTGTTGGCCACCGTTACTTTTTGAAAATTTTGCTTCGCCTTATACAATTGATGAGATATCTCCGATAATAGAAGTCACATTTTTCCGTTCTAAAATGTTTGTAGCCAACAAGCATGCTGATTTTCAACTGTGTGACAGACATGACAAGTTTCGTGGATTTAGCCGACAGTAGTTTTTAGCTCACAGGCTATCAAAGCCTGAGAGCTAATGTGCCCGCCCGTTCTGTATGTATGTATGTATGTATGTATGTACGTACGTACGTATGTACGTAACGCGATAACTCTTGATAGAAACATCCGATTTGCTTCAAAATTTTTTCCTAGGTTCATTGTGATAAGGCGCTTCCCTGATTAGTTTTGGGAGTTCATTGGTTAAGGATAAAGGGGGAAAAACGGGGTTAGTCCCCCCCCCTAATTCAGAAAAATGGGTTTTTCCTGCAGAATCATTCGATTTGCTCCGAATTTGGTATACCGGTTTATTATGTTAAGGAACACCCATGATTAGTTTTGGGGGTTCATTGGTTAAGGATAAAGGGGGAAAAGGGGGGTTAGTCCACCCCCTTAATTCAGATAAATGGGTTTTTCATGCAGAATCATTCGATTTGCTCCGAATTTGGTATACCGGTTTATTATGTTAAGGAACTTCCTTGATTAGTTTTGGGAGTTCATTGGTTAAGGATAAATGTGGAAAAACGGGGTTAGTCCACCCCCCCCTTAATTCAGATAAATGGGTTTTTCATGCAGAATGATTCGATTTGCTCCGAATTTGGTATACCGGTTTATTATGTTAAGGAACTTCCCTCATCAGTTTTGGGAGATCATTGGATAAGAATAAAGGGGGAAAAACGGGGTTAGTCCACCCCCCTTAATTCAGATAATTGTGTTTTTCATGCAGAATGATTCGATTTGCTCCGAATTTGGTATACCGGTTTATTATGTTAAGGAACTTCCCTGATTAGTTTTGGGGATTCATTGGTTAAGGGTAAAGGGGGAAAAGGGGGGTTAGCCCGCCCCTCTTAATTTAGATAAATGGGTTTTTCATGCAGAATGTTTCGATTTGCTCCGAAGTTGGTATACCGGTTTATTATGTTAAGGAGCTTCCCTGATTTGTTTTGGCGATTCATTGGTTAAGGATAAAGGGGGGCTAGTCCACCCCCTTAATTTAGATAAATGTTTTTTTTTTTTTGCAAGATTATTCGATTTGCTCCAAATTTGGTATACCGGTTTATTATGATAAGGAGCTTCCCTGATTAGATTTGGAGGTTCACTTGTTAAGTATAAAGGGGGTAAAGGGGGGTTAGTCCACCCCCTTAATTCAGATAAATTGGTATTTCATGCAGAATTATTCGATTTGCTCCGAATTTGGTATACCGGTTTATTATGTTAAGGAACTTCCCTGATTAGTTTTGGGTGTTCATTAGTTAAGAATAAAGGGGGGAAAGGGGGCTAGTCCACCCCTTTTAATTCAGATAAATGGGTATTTCATGCAGAATTATTCGATTTGCTCCGAATTTGGTATACTAGTTTATTATGTTAAGGAACTTTCCTGATTAGTTTTGGGGGTTCATTGGTTAAGAATAAAAGGGAAAAGGGGGGGCTAGTCCACCTCCTTAATTCGGATAATTGGGTTTTTCATGCAGAATGATTCGATTTGCTCCGAATTTGGTATACCGGTTTATTATGTTAAGGAACTTCCCTGATTAGTTTTGGGGGTTCATTAGTTAAGAATAAAGGGGGGAAAGGGGGCTAGTTCACCCCTTTTAATTCAGATAAATGGGTTTTTCATGCAGAATGATTCGATTTGCTCTGAAGTTGGTATACCGGTTTATTGTGTTAAGGAACTTCTTTGATTAGTTTTGGGGGTTTATTGGTTAAAGATAAAGGGGTAAGGGGGGCTAGGCCACCCCCCTTAATTTATATAAACGGGTTTTCATGCAGAATTATTCGCTTTGCTCCAAATTTGGTATACCGGTTTATTATGTCAAGGAGCTTCCCTGATTCGTTTTGGCGATTCATTGGTTAAAGATAAAGGGGGGCTAGTCCACCCCCTTAATTTAGATAAAAATTTTTTTTTTGCAGGATTATTCGATTTGCTCCAAATTTGGTATACCGGTTTATTATAAGGGGCTTCCCTGATGAGATTTGGAGGTTCACTGGTTAAGTATAAAGGGGGAAACGGGGGCTAATTCCCCTTCACTTATTTTTTTGAGGGGCATTATTCTTTAAAATAAGTGTATAATATACAATTAGTGTAAATAGCCTGTGAGCTCAATGCCATCAGTTTAGCTGGGCACTTTTCTTTTTTATTACTTATTTTGCAGATGTGCAACAGGAGAAACGATTGACATGAAAAATGTATCTCTGATTATTATTTTTCCTTTGTAATAAACCTTTCAGAAAACCATATATAATTTTTTTTGAAACAAAATAAAAAATCGCGCATTTAAGGGTTAAGTGTTAAGCATTTTTATATATATAAAATGTACACATAAGAAAGATATGTATATTTTCTTTTAAAAAGGGGAACATTTAAATAACACTCATCTTTTCTTTGTATCGTCCAATATAAACTTTTAGTAAGTTGTGGAAAAATATTTTGAATATGTTCTCTCATTTCCAATTTTGTTATATAAACAATCAAAAATTTTAAATTAAGTACTTATTTAGAATGCTTCATTTTTAATTCCCCCAAAAGAAGCAATGTATGAAAGCAACTCCTTAATTATTTTTTCCTTTTCTCTTTCTCCGCTGCTAATTATATTTTAATTTCCAAATTCATTAACTTGGACGTTCGTTTCAAATGATTTCTAGTTTCTTTAAGAAATAAAATAAAATCAGACATTAAATTATTACAAATTAATTTTGAGGGGAAGTTTGTTTTTTTAAGCCATTTTCTTTGTCAAATATTGTATATTTCTTCGGTGTTTCGGGGATTAAATTATAACAAGCACTAACATTCAATGTAAAAGGAATTTCAAAATGCAAATGACTTTCAGAATTATGAATAAGTCTTTTTAAAATTTGTTCAAATACAAAAGGTTACAAAGTAACTTGTAAAAGTAATTAAATTTAAAAAGACGCACGAGACGATTAAATATGGCAGGCGGTCCAACTAATGTCACAGGTTTTACACTTTTTTTAATACACGTTTATCAACACTTTGCAGTTCAATCCCGAGCCTGACTCGGGGATAATTTTTTAATGCAATATTTGTTTTTGGCAACAGTAATAAAGAAAAATAAATTTTGACTTTAATTAGAGCATTTCCGAAATTTTGTAATTGAAAGTTCAGGTTAAAGGGACTTTCCTTTGCACCCTATGTATTTATATCTGAGTTTTGTCATGCTGTAAGTCTCGAATTTTTGAACCGATTTAGATGAAATGTTTCATATGCATAGTACACACTAATGCCCCGTCCGAGTTCGTTGGCCAGCTTCATCCGCCTTCTTGTTTCAAAACGGAGGCCGTTTGAATTTTGTGAACACATTTGGAATTTTTTAGGTTTCCTAACCTTCTCTTTAAAATGACCTATATTGTTAAATTGCACTGTGTGACTCTTTAAAATATCTTTTAATGTTTCTAACATTCTGTTTAAAATTATACATAAGAGTTTGCATTTTGTGAAACGTAACATTTTCTATAAGTATACAATGTTAGAAAATATAAAAAAAATCCAAAAATTCCAATGGCCGCCATTTTGGAACAAGATGGCGAATGAAGCTGGACAACGAACTTAGTCGAGACATTAGTATGTACTATGCATATGAAAAATTTCATCCAAATCTGTTCAAAAATTCAAGAGTTACGGCATGAAAAATTTCAGATATATGTATATATCTGAATAATTATAATCTGTATTAATCTGTAATCTGTAATTCTGTATAATCTGTATAATTTTATTAATATTATTTAAGTATTGCGCGGCAGCGCAATACTTATTTATTAGTTAAGCCAATTGAAGATTAAAAAATAAAAATAAAATTCATACAATATGATACTTACAACACCCTAACAAATTAGATTCCTTTCAAATGAAATCGAAATAAATCTTAGACTTTTTTTTTTAAATTTTGTATTTTGCATGCATCTTATCATTTTATGCACAATTGTCATAAGCATAATGCAAAATCTGCAATACAAATATTTTCAATTAAAAATGGAAGAAATCTAAGATTTATTTCGATTTCATTTGAACAGAATCTATTTATTTATTTATTTATTTTTTTTTTTTTGGGGGGGGGGATGTTTTAAGTATCATATTGTATGATTTTTTTTTCTTCAATTGGCTTAACTAATTTGTTACAAAAATTTAACATTAAATGTAAAACTAATGGAATGAAATATTTAAGAATTGCGCGACAGTGCAATACTTATTTATTTCCAGTGTCACTTCTCACTGCTAATTTAACATGGAAAAGCCTGTGGAGATTATAACTTTTTCATTTTTTCTTCCCACCTTTTTGTCCCTGATGCCACTCATTTTTTATTCTTTACTAATTCTAATGATATTATAATTTTAAAGTGTAAAAACGATTGCCTGACGTCAGGGTCTAAACGAATGGTAAAATGCCTTTGCATATGGGTGAATTATAACCCAGAGCGAAACATGGGCCAATTTATTTTTACATTATTCAAATATTTTTCTTAATAATTCCAATTTTCGCTTTTTTCATAGAAAATGTAACATTTTTACTTCATTGTTGCAAAAACTTCAAAAGCCGTAATAATAATTTATTTCTTTTTAGTTGAAACATTTTCATGTGAAATATTAAATTGATCTAGTTTTTTTTTTTTTTTTTTTTTTTTTTTTTTTTTGCAAAAATTAAAACGGTGAATATGGCGTCTTAGTGGAAATAAAAAGGATGTTTTCAGAATAAGTTTTTGCTTTGGTCAAGTTTATATTTTAGTAAAAAATTTCAAATGGATAGCTATTTTTACGCAAGGTAGCGAACTTAGTGGGGAATTACATAACTTAAATTTTAAAATGTATTTTTCTTCCGAGATGAGAACTAATTATACCCAAGTTAAACTTAGGTAATAATTTTCTGATGTGTTTACATCACCCCTAGGGAAAGAATAGGTTTTAAAAATTTAAGTAAAACTTTTATTTTTTATTTTTTCTGTATCACAGCTATAATATCGTTAAATATTAGCAGTAAGGATTCAACACAATTTACATTTACATTCATAGCGTTCCTGAGTGGGAAATTGGGTATCTGAATTTAAATTAAGTTAATTTTTTATGTTTTGATTATAGATTTTTTATGTTCAGATTGGAAGTTTTTGTCCAAACTACCGCAACCTGCATTGCTAGAGTAGTGAAACATTTTGAATTACTCATTGGTAAACTGCATCCCACATTGTGATGCAATACCGCATACATCAACGCCTGATGATGATACTCTCCCATAGCTGCCAACATCTTACGCTTTTTCAGACCACAAAAATTTTATAGTAAGTTTTACCTTTTTAAATCGCCGTAATCTGCCGATTAAATAAGGCAGAAATTTCTATTAAATTTTTGTGGTCTGAAAAAGCGGAAGAGTTGGCAGCTATGGAGACTCTCCATTAATTTTGAAATGCGTTCGTCTGAGTGCAGTAGTTATTAAAAAACTTGACATATTAAACGTAAATATAATTTGAAGAACAAATTAAAAAAAAAACAAAATTTATTTCCTACATTGTTTAAGCCCGAGAAGGGACAGATATTAAGATATTTCATTCAATTAGTTTTACATTTAATGTTAAATTTTTGTAACAAATTAGTTAAGCCAATTGAAGATTAAAAAAATAAATTAAAATTCATACAATATGATACTTAAAACACCCTAAAAGGTAGATTTCTTTCAAATGAAATCGAAATAAATCTTAGACTTTTTTTTCTTTTAAAGCTTTGTATTTTGCATGCATCTTATCATTTTATGCGCAATTGTCATAAACATAATGCAAAATCTGCAATACAAATATTTTCAATTAAAAATGGAAGGAGTCTAAGATTTATTTCGATTTCATTTGAACGGAATCTAAATTTTAGGGTGTTTTAAGTATGAATGTTGTATGAATTTTATTTTTATTTCTTAATCTTCAATTGTCTCAACTAATTTGTTACAAAAATTTAACATGAAATGTAAAACTAATTGAATGAAATATCTTAATATCTGTCCCTTCTCTGGCTTAAACAATGTAGGAAATAAATTTTGTTTCTTTAATTTGTTCTTCAAATTACGTTTTTGTTTAATATATATATAATTTTATGATTATTATTAATATTTATTGTTAATTTATTAAAATTCTCTAAAACACTGAATATGGTTAAATAAAATAAATGATTGTTTTTTGTATTTTATTATTCTTTTCAATTAAGTGAATTATTATATTTGTCAAAATACTTTTGAGCGCTACTGTATTAAAAAAAAAAAAAAAAAAAAAGTGTTGACAGTCAAATAATCTGAAATAAAAAAGTCCCCAATCTGGCAACACTGAAATATGGTGACAGATTAAAGTAACTCTTTTTGCTCACGCGTGTATGTGACATGAGTGAATAACGTCTTTAAAAAAAGCTGTTTATAAACATGGAATCAAAATTTCGCAATTTTAAATTAAGATAGATTAGAAAACGAAGTGTATTGTTTAGATTTAAAAAAAAATTCTTACTTGTGGGGTTCGTTAACAACGATCGCACTTTTTTGTTAATTATATCATTAACACTAATGAACATTCTACTGTATAGTAAAGGCTAATTTGTCCTGGTATTTCTGTTTAATGCCATGAATGTATACCATGTTAATGTTTTAATTCATTAAAATTTTTAATGTACAGAGCTCTCAATCACAATTGTATTGGTACCGTTATTTTCAAGGCAAAATATCAGTATTTTTTATAGAATAATAAATCTGGTTTAAACGTGCAAAATTTCTCCTTATTTAAAACTAGAACGCATTGTTGCCAGTAGGCTACATTTTTTAAATTCAGGTTTCTTGATTTCCACCACTTTTTTGAAACGGTAAATAAAGTTTGTTTTCACGTTAATTGCTATGTCATTAAATAAGGCGCATTTTACCATTTCAAAATAGTGATGCCAATCAGGAATTTGAATTTAAAAAAAATAGCCCATCCGGCAACACTGCTAGAACGCCCGGAAATTTTACTCAAGTTTCATAAAAATATTTTATTCCAGAACTTTTATTTAAAATTATTTAACTGATTTATTTAACGTATTCCTGCTTCGCTTAAATTTAACTTATGACAAAAATTCCCATGTGTGTTTAATCATGCGGTCGGAGTCGGATCAGCACATTTCGGGCGTTCAAGAGTTAAGGAGAGATTTTCTATAAGAAAATACTGGTACAGAAAGAATTTTTTAGTCTGGAAATTCAAGGACCCGTACGAACACTGTCAATTTTGTAAAGCCAGTAATTCAGAAGAAAAAACTACGTAGTAGGTTTTTACAATATTTGACATAGTAATAATGTTAGATGTAGGTTTCTGAAAAAGAAGAAAATAAATCTAAAAAGGAGAATTTTGTTCGAAAAACTTGGTATTCAAAAAACAGATTGAGTGGGAACAATACACATAAAACTTAAATATTTATTAAAAATATATTATTTGAATGTTATATGACAACAGCAAATGACTCACATGTGTATACAATTCGATTTGCTTTCATTGCTTATAGAAATTAAGATAGTGACAGATTGATTTACTAGAAAATATTAAAACCATTTTAAAACATTTATTTTTATACTCTGAAACCAGTAATAACATAAAATCTTAAAAGAATAAAAAGCAGAATGTTAGTTCTTTTCATTAACTTTATATCAAACGTTTACTATCCTCTAAGAGGAAAGTTAGACGGGAAAGTTTTATTTTTATGTCAAAGGGGGAATAGTATAATACAATTTTTTTTAACAGGAATAAAACCGAATCGTTCTAAATATTTTTCGTTGAGGATCGTACAATAGAGGATAGAGTAAATAACATTTACATTTTTTACAGATCATTAAATTTCGAGGACACTGAAGTATTTAATTACTGTCTACTGATGCTCTGTGGGGACTTTCATTGTTTCATTGTTTATTTATCGTTGCACTTATTTTTTGAATGTTTTCCTTTTTTTCCAGTAGTCTTTTGTTAGGAGGAAATTTTTTTCTTTACTGTTTCTTTTTCTATCCTTATCCATTGAATATGCAATGCTGCGTAATTGGATGAAAATACGCAACGTTTATACGGTGCATGTATACGTGTACAGGGTTCGTACGGGTGCTTGAATTTCATGAATAAGAAATTATTCGGTACCAGTATTTTCTTATGGAAAATTTCTCCTGAAATAAGGCAAAATTCCGTCCGTTTAAACTAGATTTATTTTTCTATAAAAAAGTTCTGATATTGGGCCTTGGAAATAATGGTACCAGTGCGAACCCTGGTGTAGCACTTTTTCTGATTAGAAATATTTAACCAATTTAATGCCACAAATTATGTGCTTAAATAAGGGGAAGATTACTATTGTCAAATATAAATGTTAGTGAGTGAAACACACAGTTTTCTTTTTAAGTTACTTGAAACTTTTTTACCACTCTATACAGCTATACCCAAAATATCATTCCTCGGAAATTAAACTGTTAAGCATTATCTAATGTAAGTCGGACTGAACGAAAATATTCCTGTCGATCTATCCTTAACACCACCGCAACGAGCGGCACGTATACGTGCAACAGTTGGTGCACAAAATCAATAAAAACCAGTAATCTTCAACACGAATTTTTATTTCTTCGCAAAGTTGCAGCGATAAAATATCGTACGAAAAAGTACGTAAAAATTATGTGGCGCCGCTGGGATTGGCTGGAATGTCTCAATTCTTGTTCTGTGACCGTGCAAACTTCGCAACCTGTCACTTCGCGAAGAGCGTGCTTTACGGAATTTTTAATCTTTTGTGACCGTCATTTCAAAACAAAATTTTTTTCTGTTATTGAATTGCAGAAATTATGTAATTAAATAAGGAAAAATTTTCTATTCAAAATTAATGGTAATAATATTCGATGCTTTTGAGCCAAGTCAAGTATACAAGGGTGGTTAAATAATTATTGTCCCTAGTGTATATAAAATATTTGTACTGCGATGGTTGGGGTGGAATATCGAAGTATAATGTCTTAGATGCCTATATGCTCAATTTCAGAACCTTACCTGCTATATTCATATAGTTTTGGAGGGAGGAGTGAAAGGGGAGGAGTGCGGGTGAAACGCTGATTTTTAGCTTATGGGTTTAGATTTGTGATAGTGGACGAGACGTAACTACTGTCGTTTGGACTCGGGATCATACTGATGTTGCCACATCTCATCCACTGTCCACATGTAGCCACATAAGCTCCGAACCATCATTTCACCCTCACCCCCCCCCCTTTCATAAAAACTCCCCCAAAAATAGGTCTTTAAAACTTCACCTCTCCCTCCGAAACTATGTTAATACAGCAACTACGGTTCTGAAATTGAGGCATTTAAGAGATTAGGCTCCGCTATTCCACATCAACTATCGCAGTACAAATATTTTATAGCCACTCGCAGGGCCTTTACTTTGTGCTTTTTTTTAACACCACTTTCTTTCAAAGAAATATTTTCTTTATAAATTTCGTAGAAAAATACTTGGAATTGCGTTTTTTTTTTCGATTGTTGCGAAAAACTACCGCGATTTTTTTTCTCTGGTAAAATACTGCTTTTCCAACAAGGGCCCAATGCGAGCCCTGCACTCGTTGCAAACAAGTTTACCCTTTTCGGCACAGAATATTTCTATTCCTAAAATAATAATTGGCTGACACCGGAATTTACAAACGACTTCTTTAGAAATTAAAGCCTCGTTACTTTAAACTTTCATTGTAAAAGCAAAATTTCAATAAAATAATCTTGGTGCCGTTTGGAATTTAAATTATGTGGTCCCGATATGGGACCACTGCGCCGGAAAGGGTTACACATTACATATCTGTCAACATTTTAGTAGTTTTCAAGTGAAATAAACATAATTTGGACTAAAATGATTATTCAACGGAATTCTTCCTGCTTTCATGTGTTTTCTGATTAGCTTTTGCTATTGAATATACTTGTATCTGTCGTTTTTTTTAACCCCTTAACGCTCGAATAAAATTACGGTTTAAAAATTCAAATTGCTTATTGGCACCAGCTTTAAGAAAAAGAAATATTGACCTTATTTAATGACAGGAAAAACGACACTAAAATACATGCAATTTCACTATTTAATAAAACTGGTGGGAATCAAACAATTTGAGTAATAGACACAGCCCGTGAATATGACGGGAGCGAGAATTAAGGGGTTAATTTGAACTGGAATGTTTGCAGGTGTGATATTTTGAATCAAAACAACATATTTTCAAATAAAATATAACCAGGAATTTTACAAAATAATAAAATATAACAGAAAAACAGCAAGGATTGGAATTATATAATATAAATTAACACTTTCTGGTGCAGCGATCCTACCTCGAGACCACCTAATTTTAATTCCAAACTTAGCAACGGCACCAAGAACATTTTAGTAACATTTTGCTTTTACAATGAAATTTTAAAGTAACAAGTTTTGAATTTCTAAAACAGTCGTTTGTAAATTCCTACGTCAGTCAATCGTTTCATCATTTTCCGAACAGACTTTTTCTGCACCGGAAAGGTTAACCCCTTGAGGGACACCGGTATATATTATATACCACCTACGATTAATGAAGTTTTACATCAGAAAAATTTTAGTAAATTTTACTTTTCTAACTTTGGTGGAAAAAAGCAGTAAAATTGATTTTACTTATTTTGAAATAGAATTTTTCAAAGATTCCGGTGGGAATTCAGCATTTCACAAACGTAATTGCTTGCCCCTCAAGGGGTTAAGCAGGGCTCCCACTCGGCCCGTTTGTTTTACACCACTTTTTTTAGAAAAATCATGTTTATAAATTTCGTAGAAACCTACGCGGAATGGCTTTTTTCTTACAATTGTTGCAGAAACCTACGGCAGATTCATTTCTTAAAATTTACTAATTCTGCTAATTAAGATATTCATCAGCATTACATAAACTACTACATATCAAAATTCAACCGTGGCCACATTCTTATATAACTTTTACCTTGTCCTTTCATTTCAGAGAACGTGGTGGCCATAAATTTACAAAAGGATACTTGTTGCACGTCGCAAATGGACTTTTTGGGGGCTTTCCTGCATTTTCTTAAAAATGCTTATAAAACTAATGTTAATTTAATTTTTGTTTACTGTATGTTTCTAATATATACTTCATGCCCCTTTATTTGACATGCATCATAAAATACAATTCTGTTAAAATTATTTTTTTTTTATGCAACCAATTTCAATTGTTTTAGGGAAACGGAAAAATGCGGGTCATTCATTTAGAGGGTTAACTCTTTGATTATGGGCCAGCATTCTAGACAAAATTAATATTTAAAAGTGACACAATTTGCAAGACCTTTTCATTATGATAGATTTCTCTTGAAAATATCCTAGTATAAGTTTATGACAGAGACTAAATTTCAAAAAGTGGTGCAAATAGAATAAAAATATTCTACTTGGACGTATATGTCCCTAACCATAATCAAAGAGTTGAAGGAAATTCTATGATATGTTTAGACAGAAAAAAGTAAATATATAAACTCAAGCGCTTCTGAACTATATTTATTAAAGTTATAACATAATAAACGGATTTTTTGAATTGGAAGTATTAAAAACTTTGCTTCATATGATACAAAGTACCGTAATTTCCGGCGTATAATCCGCGGATCAAGCAATCATTTTTCGACACAGAAATTTTTTAAAATAAAATGTAACTTTTTAAACCGCGGTAAATATTTGACTTCAACAACTAAATAAAATTTCTGGGTCCAAACAGAATTGTTTGATCCGCGAATTATACGTAGGAAATTATGGTATGTCCAATTGTTTTTAAAATGTGTGTTAACTTTTCTATGGAACTACCCGTCATACAGTCGTTTTTATTTTGTGAAATGAAAAAGGGTAGCATTTTTGGAACTCATACCAACAGTAACAATAAGTTTTAACCCTTTGCACTTGAGAGGTGACTTGCACTCACCACTAGAGTTGCCAGATGTCTCACGTAAATCAGGGCTCTGAATGCTCTAGACGCCACTAATCTCTTACAGTTTAACCCTTTAGTGCGGAACATATATGCTAACAACAGTGTTTTGAATATAATAGATTTTTTTATCCGTATATACCTAATTCACACCAGAAAATTAAAATAGCAATATGTGCTTTAATTAATAACAGACATCCCGTTTTTTAAATAAAGCGAAATTAACCATTGAAACTTCCTTGTTTAAAGTCAGATTCTCTGAAATACGTAATTTCTAGAGCGTATTCTATCATGGGAATTAAAGGGTTAAATGCTAAGTTTTATAAAATAAATAATAATATAAAATAAGGTATTTGGAGACATACTTATTAAAATATTTACTAATTTGCATTATTTTTGTGTAAAACAGCCACACGAGAGTAGTTTTTACTTGTATTGCTGATGTGCAAAAGAAGAAAAGATTGACGTATTATATGAAAAACGTATCTCTGATTTTTTCATTATTTTTCCTGTGTAATAAACCTTTCAGAGAATCATATACAATCATTTCGAAACAAAATAAAAATCGCGCATTTAAGTGTTAATTCACCATCTT
Organism: Maratus speciosus; assembly: GCA_963932465.1. Lineage (NCBI taxonomy): Eukaryota > Metazoa > Arthropoda > Arachnida > Araneae > Salticidae > Maratus > Maratus speciosus. The sequence continues at coordinate 30,534,336 of OZ010787.1, read as the reverse complement.
TAATCGTAGATGGTTCTACCATTAGACAAGGTGTGGAAAATTACTTTAAAATACTGGTGTCCAGAGCATTCAGAACCCCGATTTACCCGGGACACCTGGCAAAATAGTACTGAGTGAGAATCACCTCCCGAGTGCAAAGGGTTATTAATTAACTATGTTTAATAGTATAATGAACTTAAAAATGTGCTCTAAAAAGATTCTTTTATTGAATTACCTGAATTTTATAATTTATAACTTTTTAAAACTAAATGTTAGTATAAGGTCCAGTAGATATCATAATCTTCCAGAATAAAATAAAATAACCGGTTTCAGGCAACTGAGTAGCAAGAAAGGTTACCCCAGATTCAATGGCAACTGAACATACACTCATATATGAAACAAAATTTTAAATATTTCTGACTGAACAAATAAACGTAGCTTGCCTAAACTACTATAAACTTGGAAAAGGTACTCCTGAGTTGGTATATATCTTTCCTAGTTCAAGGTAAATTACCCCCAACATTAAAACATACAATTCAAAAATAAAACGTATTTTTTTGGCCAGATATAATACCACCCTAATTAGTTCTTCATCAGCGAAAAAAATATCATAAAAATTGAAAACGCATCTAATATAAAACCTGTAGTAGTGCGTCATTGACGACTACGTGATTCGGGACCATTTGATTGAGGTCCAATATTAATGGTCGTAACGACTACCTAAAAATATGTAACGCCGGCCAAAACGCAACAATTTCCATAAATCAGTGGTCGTCCTAAAATATCAAGAGTAGGAAATTCTTTGGTACTAGCATTTTCTTATAGAAAATATCTTCTTAAATAAAGGCGAAATTTCGCGCGCTTAACGTAGATTTATTTCTCTATAAATAAATACTGGTATTTGTCCTGAAAATTTCCATGAAATGTTCAACCCCTGCATAAATACATTATTCCTTTATCTACAGACGGTACTTATAAGTACCATTCACTTTAACCCCTTAACGCTCGCATTAAATTACGGTTTAAAAATTCAAATTTCTGCAATGATGCAATTTTCATTGCAATAACTGAAAAAAAAATCATGAATAAAATTGCAGTAGAACATAATTTAGTAGATAATGGTTTAAACAGCCATTAAAACCACTTGGCACGGGTACTGAACATAAAACTTAAATTAAATATTTCCAAAATATATTATTTTTAAAAATGATAGTATGATAGATGATAGCTTTTAAAAAAGATAGCATTTTTAACAGATATCATTCGGTTTATGTCCTAAATAATTACCGCTGTCTATCATGACATTTTTTATAAACAATATTATATTATATTAGAAATTAATAGATAATATTTTTAAGTTATTTTTTATAGAAAAATTAATTTAAAAACGTTAAAAGCCGTACATTTAAATGCATATTAAAACCGCTTCATATTCCATTTATTATTTCATCCCACATAAGGAAATTCTAGCAGATTAATAATGTTATTTAATATATTTTCTAAAATTTCTAGAAAGCGCATTACACATCCTAAAATTTATTTGGATTTTGGCTAAAAAATAATGACTTTTCATTTTCTTCCCCGAAAGCACTCTTTTGTTACGTAAAATGAATATTTCCTGGAACAATTCTTTCTATCATCTGTTTCAGCAGTTTCTCATACCTCATATGCATGCATTATAACATGCACAGCGTTCAAAATATAAAACTATTTTCAATCTCAATACACTTCATAGAATTTTAAATTTTGTAGAAATGAATTAAATAATAACTTATTCTTTTTTTTTTATTAGTTTGAATAAAAAATAATAATTTCTTGTGCATTCTTTTGAATTGCCGTAATGTTTATATGTGAAAATAGAAATGGTTCTATGACAGATTAATCTTTTATAGAGGGTCTTAAAACATGCAAAAAAGTAATTTTTAAAGTTAAATTTAAAAACATGTATTATAAATCTCTTGTTGTCGTTGCCTATTCAAAATGTTGATTGATAATCATGGTTTTTACATATTAACCCATTAAGAACTAGCGTTACCATATCATCACAGCATAACTGTCAACCATTTTGCTGTTTGAATACCAGTAATTCATAACAAAAATTTTCATTTTCTTTAATGACAGAAATTCTGTTATAAAATAATGTAAATTTTTCTTTTCCAAAAAAGTGGTGCGAAATGCAATTTTTGTATCTTAAAAACAAAAAAAAATTCCGTCTTTAATGGGTTAATTCGAAATGACGTTACAGATTAGAATTTTGTTATTTAACGACTTGAAGGATGGTGGTTTATTTTTGGATCAGTAAATTTTAATCCCTAAATGCCACATTAGCACCAGAATTTTGGAATGAAAATTTTCCTTTTATCAAGTACGTGAGCAAAAGCTTTTACTTATTTCTTTGAAATTCTGCTGTCATTCATTCGTTTCTGCATTTAACGAATAGGAGTGCATTGCCCGTTTAATCCTTTATGTACTGAATTATGAATTCATGAAAATTTTATCTTCGAAAGCATTTTTCGTGAATTTTTTAAACTCCATTAGAATATTACCATAATCATTTAATAAATTTTAGAAGGATTTAAGAAAGATTGAAGGATTTAGAAGGATTCATTAAATTTGAATTTATAGGGATTTTGTGCACTATTTATAACACCACACAAATCTTTTATTTTAAATTGTTTTCGTAGTGTTTTGTATAATTGGGAAATGTACAGATATAATGTTCTTACAATAGAAATATAGAAATATTTCCGAATTGAAAAAATCCCCCCCCTCCCCAACTCCAAGAAAGGTTAAAAGATGCAAGGGCAAGATAAATCATCCTTTTAAAAATATATTTGTTTTGTGTAATCATAATGCTTTTGGAACAAGATAAAGTAAAGTATCTATAAGTCATTCTAAACTGTATTACTTCTAATCTATGTATTAAATGAATTTTATAACAAGTTATCTTAATAGTACTTATAAGTACCGTCAGTAGATAAAGAGATAAAGGGTTAAATAACAAACTGTCGCAGACCAGTGTTGCCAGTGGGCTACTTTTTTTAAATTGAGATTTCTTGATTGGCACCACTTTTCCGAAATGGTAAAATTCCCCTTGTTTTCACATTAATTAATATGTCATTAAATAAGGCGAATTTTACTATTTCAAAAATGTGGTGCCAATCAAGAAATCTGAAATTTAAAAAAGTAGCCCAATGTCAACACTACCGCAGACTATTCTAAAATTTCAGTTCGCAATCCGCACTCGACAACATAGTTAAATATTTTATTTCTTAGGAGTCTAGTAGTCTACAGTATTGTCAGTTCTTTTCTGCTATTTCATTCAGACTCTTTTTAGTATCCGTATTTTCAGGGTTGCATGCATACGTGAATACTGTCATGAAGTCCAAGTCTTACTATCGATTTTCGAATAATCCTCCAAATTAAATGTTCTTAACCCTATAGAAAATCTACTGGGAATATCTGATATTATTAGGAACATCAAGTAGAACTATATTAATACATGGAAATTAATACTGACAGATATTGTTTGCCCCAGGTTGGTGGCTCACGGTAAATATTGCATCTTGTGCTGCGTTTGTAGCCTTGCCAACATATAATAGTGAGAAATTTTCTTTGCTGGGTATCGTTCCAAGTGGTTTAGTCGGTAGAACGTCAGTGCGTTATACTGATGGCCCGGGTTCAAGTCCCGGCTTGGAATTTTTTTCACTATGTTGGCCTTTGCGCCTTTTAAGCAATTACTTCGAAATTTGATTTTCATTTGAAATAAAAATAATAAAATGATAATCAAGTAGAACGCCGACATCACTACCTCAATTCCGTGGCCTTATGTTGCCCAATAATGCAGAAACTTGTAGAATTCCGCCTTTGACAAATATACGTTGTTATCACGGCCCGAAGCAGCATTAAAGGGTACTCCGTAGATAATTACTGAGATTATAAATTTTTCAAAAAATTAGAAGTATTACGATTTCAAGATTTTTTATCGTGTTAGCAAAATAATCCACTCCCTATATTTTCAGAGCGAAACGTTCTGTTTTTCTTAATTTTTGGATTTTTAAAATGCACAAACACTTCGTTAATATGACTTGTAGTTATTGAATCATGGTTCATACGCCTCCTTGAATTTTGCAGACCAGAAATTTTTTCTGCACCAGTATTATCTTGAAAAAAATCTCTTCTTAAAAGAAGGCGAAATTTTGCGCGTGTAACCTAGATTTCTCTTTCTATAAAAAGATACTGGTAGTTTTCTTGGAAAAATAACGGTATCCGTACGAACCATGTGTATGCATTTTTTCTTTTATAAGTGTTAATATATTTCCTTTTTTCAATAAAAATTATCAAAGACTACCTATAAAGCTTTAATGAAGTCATAAAATTAAATTTTTGTTTAAAGATAAATGTAATTTAAAAAAATACAAGAAAGTCAGAACTACATTTTCCGAGAACAGTTTAAAATTCACAAGATTCCATATGTAAAGTAAGTCCTTACCGCTTTGAGAATTTATATAATCTTCTGAAATTGGTCGTGTAGAAATAAAGGTCTCAAGAGTTTTTAAACGTAATTACTTCCAGAAAATAGAGATTTGAGAAATGAAAGGGAAAATCGAAAGGTTGTCAGTAGTATTGTTCGAATTTAAAGTGAATCAACTTTAGGAATTTAAGTGGAAATCTATTTAACATATATTTTAAACTTTGGAAAATATAGATACCATATTTCTTATCAAAAAATTATTGATATTAAAATCAGTCACATGTCATTAATTCATTTTACTCATCTTCTGCACATAAAAAGCATTATTACACTTATTCTTATTTTACAATTAAACAGAGCAGTCTCATAAACATGTAAAACTGCCTTCAATGCAGAATTTGTGTTTTTGGTAGATGCTTCTAAAGTAACGATCAAAACACATTATTTCTTAACACCATGGAACTATTAATAAAGAGGAACTGACATAGCCTTAAAATACTGAAGCTTCAACCGAACCGCTATCGCAGTAATTGTTTACATCCAGTGGAAACTTCCACCAGTACATTTATACAGAAATTTTCAACATATTTAAACGCCTGATTGTTACAAAATTTCAGTCATAAATAATCGTAGAAACAGATTTCATTTTTACTGTTAGGAGTTTACTTTGGCGGTAGTTAGGCTCTGCGTTTCCGCCATATTGTTACAACTAGGGAATGAAACTGGCAGTTTTACAAGGCATACTGACACCAGTAAAAACAAATATAAATTTTTACGATATTTTTGAGAAAAAAAAATTCGTGAATAAGACGCTTAATTAAGACGAAATTTTTTCTTCAGTCTTACTGGTGGGACATTTGCCCTGGCGGTAATCAGAAACTGGAGATCCGATTTAAAAAAAAAAAAAAAAAAAACAGCCGCCATCTTGTGACAACCTCCTCAGTTACTTCACTCGCAACTGGTAGACAGTACACTATATGTCCCTCCTCTTTATTCATAACTCTATTCTTAAGCGAGCAAAAAAGTAATTATTTTTCTGAATTTGATAAATATCCATGTACGTATGAGTCAATAATGGACATTGATGTTATTATATGCACACACACACACATATCTATACAGGGTGCAAAGGAAAGTCCCTTTAACCTTAAAATACTTGTGAACGGAGAGAACTACAGCTATGCAAGTGAGGTAACGGTGTAGTAAAGCGACTACGCCCAATTTAATGAAAACGACAGCAGCGCCGTCTAGTGGCGAAATTTGGAAGATAGTCACTGCATATCTAAAACGAAAAGAGATAGAGCAAAATTTCCAGTTAGAAAGTTTTAAAGCATCAATTAATTAGAAGAATACGACATTTGGTTTATATGGATAAGATAAATATTCGCCTGTTTACCCAAAAACGTCCGAAATCGATGCACTCCAATTTGTGTAAACATTTTATGTAAACGTAGTCAGAAGTATGAAGGTATACGCACAATTTATGCTATAAATACTTACTTATCTCAATACATTTTGATATCATCACACAAAAAAAGACAAACTGTCTCAAAGTGATAAAAAGGTAATATTCAGTATGTTTAAAAAGTTCGCCATTGCTCACGATACACGTTTGTATTCGTGGGAGTAATTCTGCATGCACATTTCTCAGAATGGAACGTCTATTGCAAGCCTCTTCAATACGACGACATAGATTTAGCCCTTTCAATAGCTGTGGCTAGACGGTCTAGTCACTTAATTTTAATTCCAAAACTGACAAATGGCACCAAGAATATTTTAATAAAATTTTGCTTTCGTAATGAAAGTGCAAATTAGCGGGTTTTTGTTTTAAGAGAAATTCGTTTGAATATTCTGGTGTCAATCAATTATTTCATCTGTTTACGAACAGAATTCTTCTGGCCCTGAAATGGTTATTCTAAAATTTTAAATATACTGGAAATGAAATCTTTACAGACATTACAGCACAGTACAACGTCACAATCTGCAATTATGCACTGCTACATTTCCGGAATGTTAATAGGCAAAGTAGATTCGTCGCTCGTCGATTTCGGATATTTTTGGGTATGCATGTGACGATTTATCTTATCCGTGTGAACCAAATGTCGTTCCGTACTAATTAATTGATGCTCTAAAACTTTCTAATTGGAAAATTCGCTCTATCTCTTTCGTTTTCGATTTGCAATGGCTATCTTCCAAATTTCGTCACTAGGGATGCAGCTGTCGTTTGCATTAGGTTGGACATAGTCGCTTTTCTGCACCGTTACCTCACTTGTATAGCTGTAGCTCTCTCCATTCGCAAGTATTTTCAGGTTAAAGGGACTTTCCTTTGCACCCTGTATATATATGTGTGTGTCTAGTGGAAACAGATCGCTTTTGATATTGATTGATTTCGGTCGGTCGGTTTCGTTTAATTTTTATCTTGTTTCTTTCGTTTTTTCAGTATGGTCTCGACAGGTAAATCTGGAGAATGTTGCATGCTTAAAAACAGTTTTAACCGTGCATTAGGGTGTCATAAGCCACGCAACCTGTCTCCATTTTTAGTTAGTTATTTGTCTTGTTTCTTATGGTTGATTTTGTTTAAGTAATAGTCGGTTATGTTGTGTTACTTAGAAATTGTTTATTAAGTTAAAATATAGTTCTTTTTTGGTATAGTTCAGTTAATTTTGTACTTTAACCCTCTGTCTACCAGAAGGGTCCAATGGACCCGACATGTACATTCAAAATATTTATTCAAACCAGAAATTTCTTCAAAACAAACTAAATGTATAAATCAGACAATAATAAGTTAAATAAACAAATTAAATAGTTTTAAGTACAAATTCTGGTGTAGAATGTTTTTATAAAACTTGAGTAAAATTTCCGGTAGTTCTAGGGTTAATTAAAGTTTACAGTTTGTGGTAATGTTTGAAATTACTATTGGAATGTTTTAACTATATATATATATACATATTTTGTGTGTGCGTGTGATTGTCTGTGCATCACAGTGGACCTATTTTGAATTGTTTTATTTTTATTTTTGAAATTTCTAGATTAACACTAGAACGCCCGGAAGGAGTCGATTCGACTCCGACCATGCGATTAACCCTTCACAGTCGCTTAATATTTGGAAAAACCATCAAAAAAGTACCTATTTATTTTATTACAGAAATTGAATGATTATAAGTTTTCTAAATAAAATATGCAATTAGTTTTTTTAAGGCGAAAAAAAGATATGGAAAAAATTCATATTTGTAGAAAGCCTTGATGCGAGAATTCTGTGTCTTAATGTTTGTTTTACACCGTACAAATTAATGCGAATAAAACCTTTATTTTTCACAGATTAGATCTTTATTTATCATCATCACACACATTTTTACAAATAATATAGACAGGGTGTTTCTAAACTCATGGTACAAACTTTAAGGGCAGGCAGAGCACACAGTAACAATCATTTATTGTATAGGAATGTATGGGACCAAGTGACGTATTAAGGTAAAAGCACCAGGGCAGTTAGGCCCATTTTTTAATTTTCAAAGTTTCTCATTCATACCAGAAAATTTTTATGCTATCCATTTCTTTACATTTCATAATTACTTAATAATAAAATTCTTCTTTGAAAAGTTTTTGGTGTGAATTCGAAATTTTTTGAATTGAAAATAGAAATAGAAATTTTTTGAAATAGAAATGGAGTTTTTGGTTGATTCCACTGGCGGTAGAGGGCACTAAGTGACTGGTCGCCGTTCAATACCATGCATTCAAGTAGAAGAAATCGCCAATTTTAATTCTTGTATCGTTCGTCATGGAAGACTTTACATATGCCGAAAATGCCGACATGCATTTCATGTATGGTCGTGCAAATGGCAACGCCAGAGCTGCCCTACGAATGTATCAGGAGCAGTTTCCTCGCATAAGAATGCCTGATCATAGAATGTTTCAGCGTTTACACCGTCAGTTTTCTGAAACAGGTTCTTTCCACGTCACCAGACAGGAAACTGGGCCGGAAAGTGCTGCACGCAGTTCAAGCCTGGAAGGAATTTTTTTGAATTTTGTGACCGAAAGGCCCGAATCAATTACAAAAGCTGTTGCACAGAATTTAGGTGTGAGTCATCCGACCGTTTGGAGGGTGTTAAATGAAAATCGATTTCATCCCTTCCGTTTTCAACGTGTACAAACTTTGAATCCGGAAGACTATCTTCTGCGGTTGAACTTTTGCCAGTGGGTTTTGCAGCAACATGTATTTCAGCCAGACTTTACTGCTCATATTCTATTTAAAGATGAGGCAGTATTTACATGCGAGGGTGTATTTAATGCGCACAATTTCCATCTTTGGGCAACAGATAATCTAGATGCAACGCGGCCACATGCTTATCAACAACGGTTTTCTGTGAATTTGTGGGCGGGTTTGTTAATAATTATTTGATTGGCCCATACCTACTACCAAAGAGGCTGGATGGTCGCTCTTACCTTATTTTTTGCAACAGGTTTTACCAGAACTGCTGCAAGATGTTCCGGTCGCCATTCGTAACCGGATGTTGTTTCAACATAATGGAGCGTCTGCGCACTTCACCACTGATGTGCGCATTTACCTGAATGCCACATTTGGGACGCGATGGATTGGGCGTGGTGGACCAGGTCCTTGGCCACCGCGATCTCCCGAATTATCCAGCCTTGATTTATTTTCATGGGGACATCTGAAGAGTCTTGTTTATGAGACTCCAGTTGACTCAGACGAAAATCTAGTATCTCGCATATCTGAAACTGATGCACGTGTGCGGGAAATGCCGGACATCTTTAGAAGTGTACTCCAATCGTTCCACCGACGCTGCGAAGCATGTATCACACTTGGTGGGGGCAATTTTGAACACATATTGTAATATTATTGTATCCATTATTATTTACTTGTAAACTAGATTGTAAATAAACATTTTATCTTTTTTATTCATGTATTTTGTTTGATAAGTTTGCCAGTTTTGCACATTTTTTTATTCAAAAATTTCGATTCATATCAAAAATAATCAAACAAGGAAGAATTTTATTATTAAGTAATTATGAAATGTCAAGAAAAGGATAGCATAAAAATTTTCTTGTATGAATGAGAAATTTTGAAAATTAAAAAAAGGGGCCTAATTGCCCTCCTGGTGTTTTTACCTTAATACGTCACTTGGTCCCATACGTTCTTATACAATAAATGATTGTTACTGTGCGCTCTACCTACCCTTAAAGTTTGCACCATGAGTTTAGAAACATTAAATTTTGATTAGTAAAAATTTTTTGAGTGTTACATATTTCGAAACATGCAATACAAAGCCCAACATTACAGTAAGCACAAAACCCAAACCCAAAGGGCAATATTCAAAGACATCATACCGACATGCCAGTTAAATTTTTCGGGTTTCAGAAGTTTTTTCATGCAATAAATCTCCAGCCCGGAAATATGACGGGAATGAGAAATAACGAACGACACCCCAGGCCGTGATATTGACGGGAGCGAGAATTAAGGGGTTAAATGTCAATTTGAACGAGAAATTCTTTCGTAAAATAAGTTAAATTTCAAACCACTCAATTGTATCAATAAATCAATTAAATAATCTTAAATATAATGTCTGGTGTGAAGAATTTTTATGAAACTTAAGCAAAATTTCCGGGCGTTCTAGTGTTAATCTACATGAAATGTTCGTGAATGCACCTAAACTCTCTATTTTCATTTATTAATTTTCTTAAAGCAAAAGTCTGAAGTCCTCAAAAAAAATACTTTTTAAATCTAAAAATATGTCTCACTATACCGCATTTACGAGGTATAGTGGGACATAAGGCATAGTACAATGAAAAATATTATATAATAACATATTTAACTCATTAAAGCTGACCGGCAAAAAAACTTGCCATGAATGGCGAACAAAACTTTTAAATTTGAATACCAATATTTTAGTTTGGAAATTGTCACATTATCGAATCCCAAATTTTGAGCGATTAAAAAATTCAATTTACAACGTGGAAAACACTAGTGCCGAAGAATTAAAAGAAGTGTAAAAGATGCTCGTCCTTGGGTTACATATTAAATTACATTTTAAATATTATATAATAATAATAAATCTCACTTCAAGAGATTATTTTCTGTGTATGAATAACTTTAATTTAAATACAAACGTTAGTTTTTATAGACACATGAACTGCAGTTAGTATATTTTGCGAGAATTATTAGGCACATAAATGTTTTTTTGTAACATTCTGTTTTTAATAACATTAACATTTAACGACTAAGCGTTCGCCTTTGATATTCAGTAGACAATCATGTTGAAACATTTTTGTCATTTCTCTGTATAAAATTAACAATTAGAAAATTTGTACAGTGATTTTTTTAAACGTAACGTTACACTCTGTGCTTTAAGAGGATATTTAAATTCCGTAGATATTTTCTGATTTTACAAAAGTTAGAAATGCAGAAGAAAACACTGGCGGTGGATAAAGAGACCATTTTTGTTTACTTGAAAACCATCTATGTCACGTATACCCTACTATCATCATCATCAATCCCTTTCTAGTGAAAAAAAATTGAATATCGTAGATTCCTTGCTAAATTTATGGCAGGACAAACATTATATAGGGTGTCTCAACTTATCATTGACTAATATACCGGGTGGTTATAAAATAAGTATCCCTATTTGGAGCTGTCTGTAGCTTGAAGGAATAACCCGAATGAAGCCAAAATTTGTACACATAATATTTGAGATGGGGAGAGGAGACTGGAACAAAAAAAAATAATAGCAATAATCGCCGACAGATGGCGCTTTTGTGTTTGAAATGTAATGTGCAATACAAGAACAAAGAATTAAGGCACAAAACCCGATGGCATACCTAATTTATTGGAAATGTTCACAGTGAATGGGGTTAATATTTCGCATGGCGGTGCCGATCAAGTTCAGGTTCCACATGACCATTGTGCTGCAAGACACAATCCCGGCGGTGGACGACGTGCTCAACTGCGGAATGCAATGCATCAGGAGTGATGTTTCGCGCATGTTGTGATATGCGATCTTTTAAGTCATTGAGGTTTGCGACACCTCCACGGTACACAATAGCTTTTATGTGCCCCCAAAGCCAAAAATCACATGGCGTCAGATCAGGGTATCGAGAAGGCCACGTCATACGAAAATACCGGCTTATTACTCTATCGTCTGTGAAATGTTGCCGTAACAACTATTGTACTGCTCGCTCAATATGGGGCGGGGCTCCATCTTGCATAAAAATTGTTTCAGACAGACACTGTCTTTGCTGCAGCTGAGGAGCTACAAAAGTCTGTAACATGCGCAGGTATCTTTGTGCAGTAACTGAAAACGTTACAAGGCCTGTTGGTCGTAACTCCTCAAAAAAATAAGGACCAAGAATAAAACTTGCAGTAAAGCCACACCACACAGTGACTTTTGGAGAGTGGAGGGGTATTTTGTGAATAACAGTTCGTGGCTCTGAAGCCCATATTCTACAGTTCTGCGTATTGACTGTCCCATTCATACCAAAATGGGCTTCATCCCCCCTTCATAAAATCTTCCAGAGGAAGGCATCATCCACCTCCATTCCTGCTAAAATCTTTAAAGCAAAATCCAGTCTCTGCTGCGCGTCACCTTGTAACAATTGTTGATCACAACTAATTTTATACGAATAAAATTGGATAACCTTTCGTAGGACTTTTCGAACAGTAGCATATGGAATATCCAAATTTCGGGCAACCCCACGTGCACTAGGACCGGCTTCCTGAGTCTCTGATGACTCCACAATTGCAATATTAATTTCTTCTTGAATGCGGAGAAGTACTGGTTTCCTCCCTCTACCACATTTTACAGTAAACGATCCAGTCTCCTCGAATTTTTTTACCATTCTTCTCACTGCACACGTTGTCAAAGGACCTTTTCCTTTACGCATTCCTTTCACACGCCTAAATTCACGTAAAGCAGCTGCACTGTTTGAACTGTTAACGTAGAATAGTTTTAAAATTAAAGCGCGATCTGGTAAACTGAGAGCCATGTTGTACAACATTAATGGCAGAAATGACCACGTTTTGATTTTACTAATGATTACAACGGCGTTTGCACCGACAGGACCTATAGCGCAATCTGTTACCGATTATTGCAACTATCTTTTTTTATTGTTCCATTCTTCTTCCCCCTTCTTGAACAGTATGTGTACCGATTTTGGTTTCATTCGAGTTATTCCTTCAAGCTACAGACAGCTCCAAATAGGGATACTTATTTTATGACCACCCGGTATAATTCCTAAACCGTTAGTTTTAGAGATATAATTCCAGTTAACCCCTTCGAGGGCGGTGGTTCCGTTTTGGACCTCTTTATTTTAATTTCTAAATGTTACACTGGCACCGGAATATTGGAATGAAAAATTTCCTTTTATTAACTATATGAACAAAAGCTTCTGCTTATTTTGAAATAAATTTGTCTGTAAATTTCGGAGTCGTTCACTCATTTCAGCATTTCATGAATAGAAGTAATTTGCCCCTGCTAGTTTAACACGTTCACGCCGGCACGTTGGGTCACACTCGACAGTCTCAGAGCCGGCAAATATCCGGCCTTTGGTTCATACTGAAAATATTGTTTTATTTAATTAGAGTAATTGGGCGATTTAAAGGAACAACATTTTCTCTAAAATAACTGTGGTGTGCAAAAAGCCGGAGAATTACCAACTCTGAGACAGTCGAATGTAACCCACCGCGCCGGCGTGAACGTGTTAACTCTCTCGCTGCGCAACTCGAGATTTTCTCGGGCATGCATTTTTCCGTCTAATTAATCCTCCTTGATTATTCCCACCAGTTATTATTTTTTTGTTTTGTAAATTTCGCCTTATTTAATCGGATCATTTTCCCCGGTTAAATTAGACAAAAAATTTTGTTTTCAAAAATCGGTGAGAAAAGAAGCTATTCTTATTATTAGGCTGAGCAAAAAGTTCAGGGAAATTTTTAATCTAATAGTTACCAGAATTTGTATCCAATATAGGAGTACTAGTGGTATATCTGTATGGGAGTTCAGGAATCTGATTATGGCCTCTTTAGATCAAGGCAGCACTTTTCCAAGGGCCGCCGATTTGAATCCTTTAAAACCCCTTGAAGGGCACCGGTATATGTTATATACCACTTACTTTTAATTCCCAAATACCACATTCACACCAGAATTTAGAAACTAAATTTTGTTTCATATAATGCAAGCGAAGAAAAGCTGTTGCTTAGTTTCATATAAAGTTGTTCATAAATACCGGCGTCAGCCAATCATTTTAACATTTTAGCAACAGAAGTGCTTTGCTCCTAAAGGGGTTAATGAAGTTGAAGAAGCGTGTCAAGAGTTTTTCGATTCCAAGGAGCTGCCATGGAACTTCTAGCAAATCCGGAATCTGGCAGGACGATGGCAGAAAGTCGTGGACAGTGATGTCTCTACTTTGAAGGATAGTCCTTGTTGCTTTTGTTGTTGATTTGTGCATAATTACGCAACTTTCGCAAATTTCCCAGAACTTTTTGTTCAACCAAGCATTTTGAAGCTATTTTAATAAAAAAATTAAGCAGCGAGAGGGTTAACTCTTTATGCACTGACGGTACTTGTAGGTACCATTGGAGAAAATTTAATATAAAATTTATTTACACTGTCTATTAATAAATGTTTATTTAATGTACTTCTGCTCTGTCAAATTTAGAAAGACTAGATAAATAGTCGAAGCTAAATATTTTCAAAAAGTGGAAATTTTCTAAATCATTTACATAGGAATAGCTTTTCTTTTCTTTTCTTTTTTTTTTAAGTTATATGAAACCGTTTCTACTGCAAAAGCCTTTCCATTTACAGAGAGGACCGTAATACATTTAATACGTTGCTTTTATAATAAATTGTGATATTTCCATAAGAGTATTTTTGGTTAATTAATCTGATTATTTTTGTAAATATTTTACGAAAAAAGTTATAACTATAGATTTATTTAATCAATTTTAATGAAAAAATATATCTAAGTTTGACATTATTATTATTTAAAATTCCAGTATATCTTCAGATATTAAATAAGATAATTATTGAGGTGTAGCAACTTCTTGATAAATATTTCCGTAAATTAATTGTTAACTCTTTGAGGGGAAAGCAATACTGTCTCTGCAATATTGAATTATCACCGGAATAATCGAAAAATCTTATTTTAAAATAAGGAAAAGCAAATTTTCAACCCATCCCCTCAAAAAAAAAGTTAAAAATATAAAATTTAGTTAAAAGTTTCGGTGCGAGTTCTGTTTAAACTGGGTGCCCTCAAGGGGTTAAAGAATGTTTCAAATGTTTCTCTTGAATATTTGAAAATTCATTTACGCCAAAATAATTATTTTTTTAAATGTTCGAATTTTAAATTTCTTTATAGTTCCTGCATGTATAACTTATATTTAGAAAAGACACTACTGTACAGCGATAAGTAAAACATTAAAATTTACGTTTTTCTGCGACAAAAGAAATTGCTTTAGATAGTTTCAATTTGAAAATTTTTGGCGTGTAATGCCACCAAAAACGGGAAAATGCGTTTTTAGGGCCAGAAATCTCTGAAAATTTATAAAATTCTAAGATTTTTTTCGTGGTAGATTTTGAAAGCGAGCCACTGCGCGGCTGATGAAGTTAGAGAACAAGAATAATTTTAAAATGTACTTTAAGAAAAAATTATTATTTAACGAATGTGCAAATGTAAATTACAAATTTCATTATCTTAAAAGAACTATTTCATTTTCATGGGTATTTGTGTATTATTATATTTTTATTTTATCATATTATTATTTCGTGATAATATAATTTTAATTCTTTTGTATGGCATCACATTTGTGTTCTGTCATATAAAAAACATTTTAAGGGGACAAAATGCCTTCAAACTTATTTTTTATTATTTTTTTTTAATTTCACTTTAACCCTTTCAGGGTCAGTGGTATGATTATGAAACCACTATATTTCAATTCCCAAACGCCACATTGGCACAGAATTTTGGTAAAATATTTTGCATTTAACACTAGAACGCTCAAAGGAGTCGAATCGACTCCGACCAATTGATTAAATGTCAATTGGAGCCAGAAATTTTGTCATAAAATAGGTTAAATTTAAACGACGCAGAAATACATTAAATAAATCAGTTAAATAATTTCAAATAAAAATTCTGGTGTGAAATATTTTTAGGAAGCTTGGGTAAAATTTTCGGGCGTTCTGGTGTTAATATGCATGCAAAATATAGTCTTTTTCATTATTCCAAGTAAATTTGTTCGTAAATCCTGGTGCCACTCATTTATTTCTGAACTTTTGTGATATTTGTGAAATTTAGCATTGAAACGCTTTGCTCCTGAAAGGGTTAAGCACTATTCAAGTGCATTATGGCAGGGGTGTAAAAATCTAGGAACAAGCGGACAGTCTCCCACCACTAAATTTTAGTAGTTTTCTTACAAAAGATTTAGACGAAATATTAGACACTAAACAACGAATAAAATTTAGTGGTGAGATACTGACCGCAGGCGTGTAGATTTTAATGCAATATGGCGTATATTTATCACGCAGTACTATAAAAAAATTGGGGGATAAAAACAAGGAAGTTTCCAGAATAAGCGTTATGAAGAACTTTTCAAAATGCCCATGCGTATTCCATAACAATTATTACCTCAAATATGTTTTTGCATGTTTAATTTATAAATACAAGGCTAGTTCCAAGGGCTTTTGTAATGTAAGTCACTTGGCTGACAACTGCTAAACTTCTTTGCCACCGTTATTTTCGAAAAGTTTGCTTAGCCTTATTCATTTAATGAGATATCTTTCATAAAGTAAGTCATTTTCCCGTACTAAAATACTGGTAGCCAAGCATCGTAGCATGTGACTTACACTACAAGTGCTCGTGGAAATACCCACAAATAAAATTGTGCATAGTTTTTTGAAACTTAATATAATTGGAAAAGTTAAAGGAAGTTAATTGCAGAAATATGATGGAAATCTTCTGAAAATTTCATAAAACTTGCAATTTAATTTTCTCACCTTTATTTAAATATAGGAAATATGATGCATAGTTTTACTTGTATATATAATCCAAACTTGAATAAAAAATATTAGAGATTGTAATTGATAGGAGATGTGCATGGGGCATTTTGAAAAGTTCTTAATAATGCTTAAAATATTCAGGAAAATTCCTTCTTTTTATAATGTTTTTTTTTTCTTGTGTGATAAATATATGCTATAATGCGTATAGTGTGCCCTCGAAGTATATTTAAAGTGAAAATAAAAAATAATAAAAAATTAGTTCGAAGGTCCCTTGTCACAAAGAGCAATAAAAATCTTTCTAAGCTATTTTCTGTTTGGGTTTTCTTAAATATAATTGCTTTTATCAGTCATTCATAAATATTAATGTGTGTTATATTATCTTTAATTCATTTTAACAGTGAACAGAATATGTCACGATGTGCAGAACGTTGATTAAAGTCCACTTTTCTTGACTGAATTTATAGACAAGGCTGTCGGTAAATGATTTATTTTTCCGTTATTGTTCTAGTTATTTTTATCCAATTTCCCAATAAGAAGGATTTTTATGTTATTAAACTTTTTTTCACTAGTTGTCGTTTGTGTTGGTGCTTATATTCTTAAATGTGTGTCATTTCTCTATACTGGAGGGGGTTGATTGCTTTCAAATTATGAAGTAGTATGGGCATGAAAATTAATGTTCTATGTCTGTTCTTCGTGGGAAAAATTGCACTGTGATTTTGTGCTTTAGTGTACTTTCTTAGTGCAACAAAATAATTTACAGAAAAGGTATGTTTTATCTGTCAGAACATAAAAACTTTTATGTTTAAATGGCTTACAGGACTAATAAAACTTTAAACGTTCTGTTAAAAAACAAGTCGAAAATTGTACGTCGAATGTGGCAAATAAAGTGCGTTCGTACTACACGTAGTTTTATAAATATTCAGAACTTGGTACAATAGTTGTTGCACGCTTATGCAAAAACACATGAATACAAAATGTATTACTATCATATATATTAAGGGGACAGTAAACTTTTAACGGTCATAAAAAATGCGAAATTTGTCATGAGTTTAGCATTTTTTTTATAAAAAGATAACCACTCTAGAAGAACAATATTTTTAGAGTATATTTAGGATTGAACTATCTATAAAAAAAATTTATTTCGATATATTATAATTTTAACAAATTCAAGGGGTCCATTTCAGAGTGCTATTTAAAATTTTTACAATGGATAACATTTTACTGCGCACAAGATATATCATGCTAATTTTATTGAATTTCCATAAACTTTATCTTAAATTAAAGATAACACTCTGGTCTATAATTTGAATCAGGAAATTTGTAATCGGTTAATTAGATAAAGAGTAATTAGCATTTAATTAGAAAAATTAGAAAAACTATGGTTTTTCACATGCATTCAATCGCATAAATTTTTTCATACTAAACAAAGCTTTATAATCCTAGTTCATTTTCATGACAATATAAATATTTATGTAGGGCAAAAATTTTAAAGCTGTACTTCAAATAGTTTTGGAGGTATCATGTGCTCAAGAGTAAAAATGCCATTTTGAGAAAGAGCTGTTTAAAGATTAAATTGTATTTTTTAAATATAAAATATATAATAAAGGAAACAAAGCTACTAATTATATATCGTTTTCTGTACTCAAATAAAATTAGAAGCTAGTTTAAAATTATAAATATAAATTTACTTGTAAAATGCTGCAGAATATATGAACATGCTTAAAAATTAAATAGATGTAATTTGTAAAATTGTAGCATATACTATTGCAAAAAAATTCATATTAAACGTATAACATAAAATTTTGTTTATCTTTGATTGTAAAGTGAATTAAATGTGCACGTTTTATAAAACTAAATTATTTAATGTAAAATATAGGCCATTTTACAAGGATTATCGTATTTTGATATCTGATTCACATACTTTGCTGCACAAAAATCCGAATATAGTTTATTGAAAAAATATATTAATGTCAATAAATCCTAAACTGTCAATTGAAACAAAAATCACTATTAAATTGATTATTTTTTTTAGTTTTTTATAAAATGAGTTAGGACCTTAGAATATAGTTATACTAGTGTAAATGCCCGTCCTAGGACGGTGGGTAAAAATCGTGTTTTTCACTTAAAACTTGAAGAACTGATAAAAAAATAATTGACAATATGGAAGCGTTTAGATGAGCAAAGTTCGGCTAGTTTATGTTCTAATAAACACACAATTAGCATTTACAATATTTCTGGGTAAACCAGGTTTTCCGGCTAATATACTATAACAAAATTAAGATTTCTTAATAAAACAAAAATTTAATAAATATGCAATAAATGTGCGTAATTAAAACAGTCTGCTGCAACTATTTAAATAATACTATTTTCTGTAATAACACTTTGTAATTGTATTTTATCGTTTACCCCCCCCCCTTCCTCCCCCACTCCAAATTTTGTTTTAAGTATGTATATTGATTAATAAATAAGTATCTCGGGTTGAATCCCAACCGTCTAATCCCCTAAGCTTCTGTCCTCCTGATGCAAAGCTAGTAAATCAAAAATTATTAATTTTACTTTTCGTATAAATATTAATTTTTTACATTTAAAATATGGGATTTTTTTTTTTAAGTTTAAATTTACATACACCTGTATATAGAAAAGGAAAATATAAGTACTGTGTAATTTAAAAATAAGTTACAAAATAATAAGCCTAAAATATTTAAATTGATTACTTTTTTAAAAGAAAGTCAGTTTTATCAATTTTTTGCAGGAAAAAAAGGGATATTTTTAAAAATACCATATGATTGTTTTCCGTGAATCACTTTATATGAGAAATAAATTAAAATTCCTTACGGGTCGCAAAGAAAACTTAATACTTGAAATAATCTGAAGTGACACTTGGCGATTTATTTTGGTGGTGTAATGCGATGTGCCTTGCACAGATTTGTTAGGAAGAAGTGTCTACTACTGCTCAATTATCAGGACTTGTAACCTTGAAAAGTAATGGCGGGATTCTTGTTTCTTGTCAACCAATGGGAGAATGGATTCTTTTCCCCTTGAGTCTCTTCCTGGGAGATTGGTAAGATTGATGGATTCGCCCCGTCCAGCGTTACACTGGCTTTTATTATATAGAGATAATCGTATTCTGTATAGCGATTACCATTAAATTGATTACTTCTGCGATGCCGTTCACATTTTGCATATTTTTTCATTAGAAAGCTAATAAATACTAAGAAGTAGAAAACTATTACAAAATCAGGAAATCATTGCTCTAGGGGAAAAAAGCTGTTTTGTTTCAAATTTAAGCACTTAATAGCAAATAAAGCTGTGAAAAAACATGAAAGTAAACAAACTTGGCGAAAGTGGAAGTTGAAGTTATTATTTTAAAACGCTCTTATTATTGTGTAAGGTATTTAACCAATAACAATTGTCGCATTTTAGCATATTTCCAAAGTTACGATAATGTGAAAGTAGAAAACAGAATGTAAACAAGCCGCCATGACAGCTGTCGCAGGGCTGTTAATTCGATAATGAAGCGGTGATGTCTACATTTTCCGTAATATCTCAGTAAATAATTATTACACAGTTAAAAGATTGGTATCAACTTATTCAGAATACAATAACCTTTCTAACGATGTAAAAATAAAAAAATCGATTTTTGAAAATTTTAAAAGTGCACTGTCCCCTTTAAATTCGGTAATACGGTAATAATATGACTCCATCTTAAATATGACGTAATTACGTAAATAAACCCTAGAATCGTAAATAAAAAACTTGTGGTGAAACATAAATCATCTAAAAACAACGTTTAAACATACAATAAATACATAAGGTAATTTGAACAGACGTATACGTTTCGTGAGTTCCTGGATTCACATCATCAATGTATAAAATCTATAAAAACAATATTCCTCCAACTACATGTACGGCGAAAACCCAAATGTCAGAAAACACAATACCAAAAGACCATCAAGTTCAAACAGCCAATGAAATTAAAGCGGAAGTGAAGTGTCGTGACACAACAAATCCACCCAGAAAGTTGAGATGTAGGTTCACTAGACACATCATTAACCAAGGAGTTTTTAAATTGTGGAAATGAACAGTTTAAAAAAAAATCTAAATCAGGAGGAGTAATGCATTTCTTGATAATGGTAGCTGAGTCAAAATTGAAATTATATCCCCTTTACAGTAATGAAAGGCAATAGAGGATTTTTGCAATTATTTTTCTTTACATAGTTTATTTGTTCTTTGACTCTGCAACGGAGTTTTCGTTTAGTTTGTCCAATATAGGACAAACCACATTGGCACTGAATGTTGTAAACACCCCAATAATTTTGAGGAGGAATTTGGTCCTTAACCCCTTAACCCTAGATCTACCGGGAATTTTATTCAAGTTTTAATAAAACGTTCTACACCAGAATTTTTATTTAAAACTATTTAACTCATTTATTTACCTTATTTTTGTCTGGTTTATATACTTAGTTTATTTTAAAGAAATTTCTGGTTTGAATGAATATTTTGTATGTACCTGTCGGGTCCAATGGACCCGTCTGGTAGACGGAGGGTTAATTCTCGCTCCCATCATATTCACGGGCTGTGTGTTTTACTCAGATTGTTTGATTCCCACCAGTTTTATAAAATAGTGAAATTGCTTATATTTTAATATCCTTTTACCTGCCATTAATTAAGGTGAATATTTCTTTTTCATAAAAGTGGTGCCAATAAGCAATTAAAATTTTTAAACCGTAATTTAATTCGAGCGTTAAGGGCTTAAGTTGTGAAAAAGTTAATTTATTAACTTGTTTAAAAACCACATTAAAATCATAATGTCTTAAGATATTAGCTATTTTAAAGCTAATACTATTATAAAATGGTAAAATTGTACGGTTAGAAAAAGAAACCGCAGTAACAGAAGAATCAGGATTATTAACACATTTATTAAAACTATGAGAAATTAATTTATTGATATAAGATAAACTAAAACCACGATCGATAGCAACAGATCTAATATAATTTAATTCCGTAACAAGTGAATTATTATCTGAACAAATTAAGCGAGCTCTATTAATCAAATAAAGAAATGCCGAATATTTTTGGAAAGGGGATGACATGAATTGAAATGGGAGGGGGAGTGTGACAGTAAAAGGTTTACGGTAAACGCAAGTGTCAAAAGTGTTAAGCTGACGAGTGACCAACACATCAAGAAATGACAATTTATTATCAATTTCAACTTCATAAGTAAATTTAATAACTGCAGGGAGGAGATTTCCGCTTTTTTGGACACCAGTATTTTGTTAGAGAAAATGTTATTTCATTTAATCGGAACTTTTTTGAGTTTTAACAGAACAGCATTTTCCCTGAGAAAATACTGGTGTGCAAAAAAGCGGAAATCTCATCCCTGTAACTGAATCAATTGCGTTCAAAATAGTCAATACATTTTCATCAGAAAATAGAGAAAGGTCCAAGAGCAAAAAGGAATCATCTGTAGATCTATAATAAGATGGGAAGTTGTTAAGGTTAAAAATTTCAACCTCAAAGTAATGCATATATGAATTGGCTAGGAAAGGACTAAGGGGATGACCAATTGCTAAACCATCTGACATAGAATAAAATTGATTTGAAAAGTGAAATGAATTTTGTTTTAACACTAAAACGCCCGGAAATTGTACTCAAGTTTCATAAAAATATTTGACACCATTTTTTTTATTTAAAATTATTTGACCGATTTATTTAACGTAAATCTGCGTGGTTTAAATTTAACTTCTTTTATGAAAGAATTTCTGGTTCCTGTTGACATTTAATGAGATGGTCGGAGACGGATCGACTCCTTCCGGGTGTTCTAGTGTTAAACAAATACTGAATAACTCAATAACTCTTTTAATCTAACCGTGAGGCTTTGCAGTGCATTTTGAACTAGTGTACATGAAATTTTAATTTAGTATTCTCGTGAAATCGGTTTCGAACATTTATAAACACTATTTCAAATGGGCATTTAAGAATAAGCATAATGCACTAATTTTTTGAATATTTTCATCTTATAATCGCTCAGTAATTAATTTATGAATTCTGAAAAATGAAAAAGGATTCATTTTGGGAGAATTCTGCAAGAATTGTAAATAAAATTAGGCCATATAATCGCGCATAGTTGATTAGGATTGCTACAGTTATAATTTGTTATACAGCCTAGACCACCCTTTATCTCCTGAGTTCCCACTTAAGATCTAATGAGGCGCTGTCATCAAAATTGTCAAGACCACCAAATTTTTAAAACACAACAACTTTTTTTTATTTAAATATTTCCTGTTAAAACTTGTCATACGTATATGAGATTTTAATTTAGTATTCCAGTGAAAATCGGTTTCGAACATTCATAAACACTATTTCAAATGGGTATTTAAGAATAAGCATAATGCACTCATTTTTTAGGGTTTCGTTCATCTGACGAAACCCTATTTATCTCGCTCCTCTGTCTGTCTGTCCGTCACAGAGCCTGTTCTCAGAAACTATACATGTTAGAGGCTTGGAATTTTGGGTACTTATAGCTGAACACCTCACATCGAACAACAAATCATAAAATTTTTAAAAAGTTGGTAATTAACCTAATTACGGGCTAATTAAATTCTAAAATTAACCAATCAACCTTTTGAATGCAGGTGCGAACACACGTTATTGAAATCCTCCCCAGTTTCTCCTAAGGGTTGCCAGTAAATTCGGCGGATGCTCCGTCAAATCAGCCGGTGCAGGGTTAGCACGGAGTAATTTAAGCAATAAATGAAGTGGACCTTAAAAAAGCAAAATCGAATCTGCCGAAGTATCGGTCGTACAAATTCGTAACAGGTGTAGAAATACGCGGAAAAAAATCTACTTTATTTTGGTATAAATTTCAAATTTCTGCGTAGGATAGAACGCAAAAAATCCACAAAAAATCGATCGATAAAAATTTAATTTCTGTGTTTGGAAAGACAATGAAAACAGATTTCCATTCACCGGAAGGCAGCTGTCGTCATCTCTCGACATATCGGCCCCGGAGAAATTTAAGGGGAGAAAATTCTAATACGAAATTTAAACTTTTTAAATATTAAATTTTTCGATTAATTTTTTTTTTTTTTTTTGACATCCGGGCTGGAAATTTCTCGCAGATTTCATACATACCCTGTTCAAAGAAATAGCTTCATTACGAGCTGAGATATTAATTATTATTTTATTAATTCCTTTTATTTCCATCAAATGCCAGATTAAGATGGAGGCACGTGCTTTTTTAACGGAGATTTCATTTAAATTAGGAAATCTAACAATTTGCGTGGGGTGTTTCGACGGCGCGCTATGAGATAAGTATTAATTATTCAATATGAAAAAGTTTATAGGTTTATAAGTGTTCATCCCACTATTTTCGAATAGCAATTTCAGGAAATGTCTTAAATTATGGTTTAAGACCGCCACTCGATGTGTTCGAATCTTTAAGATACTTTATGACACATAAGAAAAAGGATAAAAAAGGATAAAAAAGAATGAAGTGTGATATTTCGAGGAGTGGAGGGGGGTGAGGTACTAGATTTATTTATTAAATCTTAGCGTTTGTTATCGCAAAAAATGTTTTAAATTGTTGGTTAAGACTGCACCGCCACCCTCCCGACCATGTGTCTACGGAGAGATTGCGCAAAGGAGTTTCGTTCAGATATGCTTTTGTTAAGAATAGAGTGCGCTCCCTGGTGGTGGAATGCGGAATTAACGTAACGCGATTTTGTTAAAATTAGGAAATATAACAAGGCGATCCGTTTGCAACTTTAAGATACTTCATGACACATAATAAAAAGCTTATAAAATAATGGTGCATGCAATTTCCTGTGAAGGGAGGGCGGGGGAGGGGCGCTGGATTTCTATTTTAAAAATTTGCGTTTACGACCTTTTTAGATGTCTTTTTTTAGCACTATGATATACTCAGACACGTGCTGATTATGAAATATAAAAATGTCAAAATTTTAGTTACCACTATTTCCGAATAATACTTTCAGCAAATTTCTTAATTTCTCGCTTAAGGCCGCCACCAACTCGAGTAACACATCCACTGATAGGTTGTTTAACAGAGTTTCGATCTGATACAATTTTGTTATGAATAGTTTGCGCTCCTGGTGGTGGAATTTGCAACTAACATAACGCAATATTGTTAAAATTATGAAATCTAACAAGTCGATCTGCTGGAAACTTTGACATAGTTCATAACACATAATAAAAGGCTTATAAAAGAATGTTCCGTGCAATTTTCTGGGGCGCCTACCTATCTCGGGTGCTATAGACTCGATCCCCTCAACTAATATACCTACGGATAGGTTGTAAAACGGAGTTTCCTTTGGATAGAGGTTTGTGTAGAATAGAATGCGCCCCCTGGTTGCGAAATGTGGAACTAACAGATTTCGCAAAAGGATAAAGTGTTTTAAAGGAATATTAAACGAAACCCTCTGTGCGATCTGTTATCACACTTTTTTTAAATATTTTTTTAATGTATTTGTGTTCAAATTCAGGGGACAGTAGAAAAAATGCGCCGCCATTTCCGTGTTAGGGCTCAGGCTATTATTCATGCGGCGATGTTCGAAGTTCACATTATGTCTGAAGTAAAAACAGATACATACAGAAAGATGGATGAAATGATATCAGAAGCAAAAAGGATAGCTTAACAAAAATGACAGGCTGTCACGTTGCGCTATATATGTCCCTATCTGACGGCTTGAGTCACGTCAGGCTCGAATGTACGAATGCAGGTACACAAAAAGAGCATCACGTGGCTCTAGCCGCTACCATTTAAATAATTAAGGCCAGAGGACACGAGTGTGATGTCATCACTAATTGTCCGATTTCTCACTTAGAACTCACACCCAGAAATTTCGAATAGCATTTTTATTTTATTTTATTTGTAGAATATCTATCATCTTATAAAACAATGATAACTACTTAAATTTACTGTTGAGAATTTGAAATCCCCCAGTAAAAAATCAGCCAGATGCGGCAACACTGTGACATTCCAAAGCACCTGGTTATAACGATATTCCTTGTTTAGATAGTATAAATTTTAGTTTCCAAATAAGCTATTATATGATACTGAACCATCTGCGTTTGTCAACTTTTTTCAAGAATTATGGAGTCGTACCCTAGCAAATGCATTGGAACTGGAGCGTTAAAGTAACTTCCCACTGCGCACCACCAAATCCTCAATCGAGATTTTAGAACGCTAGAAATATCCCATTTTCTTTTAAAAATAACTGATTTTTTTTAGACTACATAGTTTATTCGCAGACTTTAACCCTTTAGTGCGCAGCTTTGCATATATGCAAACAACAGTGTTTTGAATTTAATAGATTTTTTATTCGTATATACCTAATTCATACCAGAAAATTAAAAATAGCAATATTAGCTTTAACTAATAACAAACATTCCTTATTTAAATAAAGCGAAATTAACTATTGAAACGGTCTGGTGTAAAGTCAGATTCTCTGAACTATGTAATTTCTTGAACATATTCTATCATGGGAATTAAAGGGTTAAAGGTTAATTTTTATAAAACGAATAATTATATAAAATAAGGTATTTGGAGACATACGTATTAAAATATTTACTAATTTGCATTATTTTAGCGTCAAACAGCAATACGACAGAAGTTTTTACTTTTATTGCAGAAATGCAGCAGAAGAAATAATTGACGTATTATATCAAAAATTATCTCTGATTTTTTTCATAATTCTTCCGGCGTAATAAATCTTTCAGAGAATCATATATAATTTTTACTAATCAAAATAAAAAATCGCGAATTTAAGAGTTAAACAGTGTGCTTCAAGTCTTTGAATCTCCAATTGTTGGTGTTGTTTCCTACATTAGCGTTTTTTACGCTGAATAAGAGTCTATGACCAATATAGACATTTATAGGTCGAACTATATGAGTTGTTAGGGAATTTTACAACACAACCAAAGAAGTGCTTTTGTACCGGGATTTTTTAAGCTTATTTTATGCATATTTGATATGCTGATTTCAAATACAACGTCAATTATTGCTAATCAGCTCTAATTTTCGTGATATAAACATCGTCTTATTTATATTCTTCTACTTCATTTTAAGACTATGATTAAAATAATAGAACACAAAATGTTAATAAACATAGTATAATTTTATTTTCTAGAACTTAAGTGGCATATAATAAACTTAGTTACACTATAGCAGAGCTCCCCCTCAGTCCGTTTTTTGTACGCTACTTTTATTTAGAGAAACATCTTCTTTATAAGTGTCGTAGAAACGTACCGGGAAGAGCGTTTTCCTTACAGCTGTGGCCAAAATCTACCACGGTTTTATTTGTAAAAAGTTACTGGTTAAAAAAAAAAAAAAGGACCAGTGGATGCGCTGTTATAGTGGCTCAACTAACACTTTTTCTTCCAAATAAAAAAATGAGCCAATAATTGAAAATAAAGTTAGTTTATTAAACAAACATTCTTGAATGGGCTTTGTTTGGACAGTCTCTTTGCAAGCTCCAGCAGTAATCTGCCGTCATATCTATATCGCTGTAGCACTATTTTACAATTTTAATGCCGTGGCAAACTTTCAATTTGCTCTTTTCTCATATCATTCAAATACTTAGGAAAATTGTCGAAGTGACTGTGTAAGTAATGATTTTTCATGCTTTTACAACCAAGGTCCCTGAAATTAGTTTTACTAACTCAGCATAGATTTAGCTCTCTACGCCAGTGGTTCCCAACCTTTTATTGGCCACGCCCGCCAAATCATATGTAAAGACATTATGTCCCCCATCCCTAATCTGTAAATTATGACTCTTATTATTTAAAAAGTGAAGTCTATTTACACAGTGGAAGCTTAATAGAGCCTTAACGACAACTATTCATTTCACGTTTTTTAACTTATTAAAGAGGTGAATCTTCTGTCACAAATAGGATTTCAATATAATTTTATAAATTCAATGAGGTTATACATATTCGCTTTTGTGACGAAAGGAGTTTTCTCAGACTTTACCAAGCGTTCGACGATCTGCAATTTTATCTTCACAAAATATTGGGTCGTTCGGAAAAACGCGTCCTTTTGGGAAAATGAATTCGTATTGGAGAATTCTGCCCGGAAACTATTAGACATTAGATATCAGAATCGATGTCTAATAATTAACTGATAGAATTTTCCGGTACGAAATAATTTTCCCAAACGGACACGACTTACCGAACAACCCAATATATTGAAGAAACACTTAACATTTAACATTAAAATTGAAAAATTCATACACATTATAATGCATTTTTGTAATTTATTAGAAGTTGGTGAAAAAACTTTGGACACTAATTTTTCTGTCTCTGGATTACACAAAAAGCATTCCAAGATTCTCATCTTTATTATAAAATTTGAGTAGCCGTTATTCCCAATCATAACACATTTTCTATGTTTTTACTTTCCGGTATCGTTAATTGTGTTCCCTGCATTATCTGATTTTAAAATTAAAATGTATATGTCGTCAAGTAAATTTATTTACTTAGTGGAATGCCTGCACTAGAGCCATAGATATTTACTATCTGCCCATTTCCTTTTCTGATAATATTTAAGATTCATAATTTTTATAAAGTTGGTAATACCTCGTTTAGATATTTCATAAATATTATTTAAGTTAAATATGTTCAAGACAGTCACATTTCTATATACTTTAACTAGTTTCACGTTTTAAAGAATCGCCATGTGACATATAGCAGAGCGAATAGAAGTAGAAAACACGTTCAATAAAAAAACAAAAGCGTTACGAAAAATTGTAAAATGTACCACCAGAAAAATTATAGCGAGTTTTAATATTATAAAAATAATGTGAAAGCATTTTAAAAGATTATTCGTATAATTATTTTAGTGTCACATCTATTTTAAGCTTTTGATACAGAACATTTTAAAAATTCGATAAAAAAACTGATTTTTTTATTCCATTATTTCATTCAATTTTTTTTTATATCATTACTACAACATTACTTTAACAACAACAACAAAAAAGGCAAACTGATTAGCAAATAAGTGACAACAAATCTCGAATTGCAACCCTAGAAAGTCAAATTGCCCCCCTCCCCCCCCGCTAGGCGCACGCTCCACATTGGGAATCACTACTCTAAGCCGTTTGCCCGTATTTTTTCTTTTCCCAAATACAAAGCTTTGAGATAGCTTGGATTGATAGTTTTTCAGATTGGTGTATTTACAGGATATCTTGCGAAAGAAATTGGGCAAACGAAGCGTGCCTTTAAGATCCATTTGGGGGAGCATAAAACTTGTGGTAAAAACTGTGATATCAAAAGTTCCGCTACTGCTAACCACTGCTGGTACAACAACCATAAATTAAATTTTTCCGAAGCCACCGTAATACAGAAATGCTCATCAATTTACGATCTTGAATTCTTGGAAGCTCATCACATATGGAAAAATTCAAACAGTTTAGTTAACGATTTATCCAGTACGTCCAAATTTTCAGATATGGTTTCATTTTCTATAATTCGTTCTCTTTACTCCCCACCCCCCCTTTTTCTCCTCTCAGTTTGAACTCGTCCGGAGCGATTGGAAGATTGGGCGATTTTGATTGGTCTCCCTGTGTGTGCGTGTGAGATCAACTCCGTGGCTGTTGATCAGCCATATGTCGCATTTTGCCGTTGATAGTAGAGCTGTAAGGTACGGCTTTCTGGCTCTCTGTTTCCCCCTTTTTTACTCAGAATTTTAAATTTACCTTGGATTTTTAAGCACTGATGATGAAACCTCAGAGGTTTCAAAACAGGCTGTATGCTTTTTAAGCATATTTATACTTGTGTCTTTATATGTTGTTTCTCTTTATTAACAAAGCTTTGTGATTGTTCAGAAAGTTTCTGAGAACGAGGAGTATTGACAACCGCACATTTCCCTCACCCTTTCTCATAGGATTTTAATCTGCCAGGATCGTTTATATATTGTCTTATTCCAGGGCCATTAAAAATTCCAACTTTCAGTTTTGTATACTTATCACAGGCATTTTTCGTCCTATATATCTAAAGTAGGGATGCACAACCTACTTTACTGGCCCTCGAATTTCACCAATTTATAACCTGAAAAAATTGCAATTTTTGCCCATAGGTCGCAGGAAAAATCGTGAATTTCGTCAATTTGCCGCGGGAAAATGGAAAATTTCATCAGTTAGATAAAAATCGTAAATTTCCTTGAACGGGCGCAGAAAAATCGCGGATTTCGTTGATCGGGTGTGACAAAATAGCGAACTTGGTCGATCAGGTGCGGAAAAATCGCAAATTTCTTTGATCGTGTGAGAAAAAATTACAAATTTGTAAATCAGCGGCCGCGAAAAAATGGTGAGATTCATCAGTCGCGCGAAAAAATTCGCGATGTTCGTTATTTTGCCGCAGGAAAAAATTCCAAATTTCATCAGTCAATTAAGAATCGTAAATTTCGTCGATAGGGAGCGGAAAATCGCAAATTTCGTTGATTGCCTGAGGAAAATCGCGTATTTCCTCAGTTTGCTGCGAGAAAAAAAATCACGAATTTCGTCAATTTGCTGCGGGAAAAATGCAGATTTCGAATGAGTCAGATAAGAATCGCGAATTTCATAGATTGGGCACGGAAAAATCGCAAATTTCGTGGATTAGGGACGGAAATATATCGCAAATTTTGGTGATAGGACACGCAAAAATTGCGAGTTTGTCGATCTGTCTCCGAAGAATGGCGAATATCGTTGGTAGGGCATGGACAAAATGGCGAATATCGTCGATCAGGTGCGGAAAAATAGCGAATTTCGTCGATAGGGCGTGAAAAATAGCAAATTTCGACGAGCAGGCGCGGTAAATTTGCGAATTTTGTCGATCGACTTCGGAAAAATTGCGAATTTTGTCTATCGTCTTCGGAAAAATAGCGAATCTTGTCGATCGGGCTCGGAAAAATAGCGAATTTCATCGATCGGGCTCGAAAAAAATAACGAATTTCGTCAAACGGGTACGGAAAAATAGCGAATTTTTTCGATCGTCTTCGGAAAAATTGCCAATTTTTTCAATAAGGCGCAGAAAAATCGCGAATTTCGTTAATCAGGCGCGGAAAAATCGCGAATTTGTTGATGAGGCGCGAAAAAAATCTCAAATTTCGTTGATCTGCTCCTCTTCCCCCCTTCCGTCATAAAGTTCGCATTTTTTCGGCACTAGACACTTTCATACCTATGTTTATTTTTTAGTGCTTTTAATAAAACAAAATTTACTCGTCGAAATAAAGTCAAAGAATATTATCACTCCTTGAAAATAATCCTATATCTCTGTTATATATACAAACGTAAACTGTTAATATATCCTTGCCAACTGAATTGGATATGTTGTCTGGCTAGGTGAACCTAGAGGGGTAAAAATCCCCCCCCCCTTCGGAAACCATATTGTTTATCTGATTATAGGCCACAGATCCCCCCCACCCGAAATAGAATTATCTCGGTGTTACTGATGTGGCCCTCGACAACCCAGACATTTTTGTAAGTGGCCCTTCGCTTAAAATTTTTGTGCACCCCTAAAGCATGGTTCATCCTGATTGAGAGCCTATACACAAACTGTTTCATTAGGCCTCATATACAGTGCATGCAAGATAAATTTGCATCGTCCAATTAAAGGTTCACGAATGATATTTATCAGTACCATGTTCTCTCGCATATGCTACTCTCTTCTCATGCAGTGGTCTTGCTTGGCTCTAATTTCTAGATGCACAGAAAACAAGGTTCTTTTGTTTCGACACTTTGCTCACACAGGAAAAAAATTGACTATTTTTGAATTTCTGACTAAAAATGTAGTTCCTGAAACGAACATTTCGGATGAATGTGGCTTAACGCTCTCGCTGCACAACAATGGGTTTCTCGGGCAACGTAAAAGTAGCAAAATTTGCCCAACTCGAGATTTGATCGGGGATGCATTTTTTACGTCTAATTAACCGTCCTTGATCATTCCCACCAGTTAGTTTTGGCTACGCGGTAATTATTCAGACACATGCTTATTCAGACACTGTATGTAATGTCATGCTTCTCTCATATTTATTAAATTGAACTCGGATATAATAAGCAGAGTTGATTGTGAATGTCTGAAAGTTCGTAAGGAGTAAGCAAATTACTTAGAGATATTGCTTTATTGACTGCATATGTACGAATTTAATAAAAAATGTCTTAAAATCTAAAGAAATAGTGACAACACTATATAAATCCATTTTCTGTAAGGTTGAAGACACGCCCTTAGTCAACGATATCTTTTGAATGAAAACGAAAATTCTCGTTTCCCGTCGTAAATGTATAAAGTTTATAATATTGAATTGTTTTTACTACTGAATTTTTTAATATACAAGTGTGACTCACCTGTAGTCTACAGCCGTCTATGGCATAGTCGAGTGTGACCCACCTGCAGTGCACGCCTTCTATATAACAGTGGGGTGTGACCCACCGGTAATACAAGCACCCGATGCGACACTCAAGCGTGATCCACTGGTGATGCACGCCGGTGTGAACGTGTTAACCCATTAACCTCCAAAACTGTAATGTTGAGTTTTTCAACTTATTAGCCGAACGTCGTTTGCCACCACAATCTCTGAAAGATAATTTTCGCTTTTTTTATCTAAAAAAAATTGTGTATTTATGTAAGGCCAATTTTTTTTATTGAAAAATAGTTGTGTGACTGTAAATAATTTAAAGATGTACGTTTATTTTGGCCGTTGCGTCAACACAACACTAGCGGCTAATGAGTTGACACAAGAACGCTCGGGGGTTTTACTCACATTTCATAAAAATATTTGACACGAGATTTTTTATTTAAGATTATATGACAGATTTATTTAACGTAAATCTGCGTGGATTTAAGTTAATTTATTTTATGAAAGAATTTCTGGTTCCAGTTGACATTTAACCATATGGTCGGATTCAGTTCGACGCATTCCCGGTATTTAGTGTTAATACTTTACATTTGAATGTATTTTTTCTTTCATTGATTATAACCAGAAACATATACTGCTGAATGCGACAAACGCTGATTACAATCAATTGCTGTTCGGTAAACTGTTTTGAATATTTTCATATCTCTAATTTCAGTTTAAACCGCCAATGTAGGCAGTCTTTCTGAGAAATAGTTTACTTTATTTTGAAAAATATAAAAGATTTCCATCTCTTAACACTTTCAGGGGCAATGTACTTCTGTTCCTAAAATGTTCAAAAAAGTGAATGACGCCAGTATTTACGCAGAATTTTAATATATGTAAAAGCTTTTCTTCACGTACATTATAAAATTAAAACTTTTTTACAAACTCCTGGTGATATTTGGAAATTAAAATTAAGTGTGATATATAATATCCCACCGCCCATTAAGCGCTGTCCTAATCATATGAATATTTTTCGAAACGTTTTTAAATGTATTCAGATTAATATTATATGCAAATTTTATAAATATACACTCTCAGAAATACTTTCTTCAATTCACGGAAATTATACTGGATTATACTATAGTATATATCCTGGATATACAGGATTTTCCCGTTAATTGGCGAATATCCGTTAATTTGCGAATATCCGTTAATTTTTTCTTCGTTACAGGATAAAACTGTCAATTGAAGATAGTCTGGAAGAAATAAATTTGCCGACGTTGGAACCAAACCAGCCATCCCTGCGTTACGAGATGAGTACGCTAACGACCGCGCTACAGTTGGACAGAAATAAAACCCTTTGAAGTAAATATTTTTGATTCAAATGAGCATGGTTTGATTAATTTCTTTAAAAAGCTTTGAACTTTGAAGTTAATTTCAGGACGATTTCGTCTTTAATGAGATTGTGGCTGGGGTTTTAATAATTTAGTATTAAAATATGATAAAAACATGAATTTTAATTGCGATTGCTAAAGGCAAAACATAAATATTATATTTTTATTCGATAAGATTTTTTTTTTTTGTTTT
This sequence comes from Maratus speciosus, assembly GCA_963932465.1. Lineage (NCBI taxonomy): Eukaryota > Metazoa > Arthropoda > Arachnida > Araneae > Salticidae > Maratus > Maratus speciosus. Next base: position 30,500,960 of record OZ010787.1, on the reverse strand, counting down.
CTGTTTTTCTTTTTCTTTTGAGTAAAAAAGATTTTTCTCATTTAACCCTTAAATGCCTGATTTTTCAAAAATCTTTTTAATAATGTTTTTCCGCTTTCATTGTTTAAATAAATCATGGGAAAAACACTTAAAAATATATATTTTGTTTTAAGTATGGTTTACGGCTAAAAAACAGTTTGTTACTAATTGGCAATACTGGTCTTTAATTGAAAAAATAATTTTCTCCGATAAAATTCTATAATTTTAAACACACAAGAACTTTCAGAACTATCATAAGAAATAAATTTTACTTGCTCACGGCAGAACAAAATAGGTATTTCGCAAGCATCGAAACAAAACAAAAAGAACATGTAGAAACATTTGAAAAAAATAAATCTATAGTTATTCTTAAACAGCACAAGTGTTGCCATCTACATGTTGAAAATATATTTAATAATATTTTCAGAATGTATTTTATTGGCAACATTAGGCAATATAGCTTAAATATTATTCTAATAGTATTTTAAAGCCTAAATTGGGTATGTTGCTGAAAAGCAACAACCGGCATTTAAGGGTGAATACCATGGCTCGTACGGATACCGTTATTTCTCCAGGAAACTATCACTATCTGTTTATAGAAAAAGAAATCTAGGTTAAACGCTTAAAATTTCGCCTTCTTTCAAGAAGAGATTTTCTATAAGAAAATACTGGGGCCGCAAATTATCTGGTCTGCAGAATTCAAAGAGGCGCAAGAACCATGATTACTTAAAAGTTTTTATTTAAATTATATTATAAATGCGAATATTTTTTTATAAGCAACTTTATAAATTATTTTTTTAAACTTTTTTCAGCTTATTCGATTTTTAAAAAATAAATCGTGAGTATTTTTGAATGAATGTGAAAAGTAATTGTTATTTAATATTTATATGTTTTCTAGGAGTACGGAAATTATGTGTTAAAAAGTGAGAAATAATTTAGATTATATTGACGAGTTTTTTCTGGCAGTGTATGGATGAAAACAAATTGCCTATAATGACAAAAAATAGATTATTAAGATTTTTGAACAGTTTTAAATATATCATCATTGAAATTATTCTTCAAGTTTATCTATTAAAGCCTGTTGTCTTTAGTTTGTCGAGAAATTCATACTTAAATAATTAGTAAACTCATATTCAAGTAATCAGCCATCCACTGCAAAATATTCCTTTTTTTATCGTAAACATTATCTAATATTTTAATAATTTAAATAATACAGTGTATTATTTTATTAACTAAAATAATAACAAAGTAATATCTTAATAATTTAATTTTAAAATGACTAAAGCGATGAAATAATTTCGGCATCAAAAATGTTTTTATTAGCTTAAACTGTTTGAAAATGTATTGTTAATAAGGTAAGACAAAAATTTGTATTTTAGAAATAATTAGAATATTAAACTTTTAATATGTATTCATAGAAATTCTGAGAGAATCTTAAGCATTTTCTTCCCAATAGAAATTAAAATAATGTCTATTCGAGGTTAATATGCTGTAAATCCATAATTTAATTAGTATCAAGTTTACCTTAATTCAAATCAAACAAATGTGTGCCGCTTACAGAATGTCTATAATTTTCTTTTTATCACTACATTAGTGTACGTTTATTATTTTTATACAACTCTAAAAAATATTTTTTTTCTGTTTTCCGAAAATTCGAAACCTTATTTTGATAGAAATTCTTTATAACCTAACATCGAAGAAATAGGAGAATGTTGTGGATTAATTTATTTACAAATTCTATTTTTTGTATGTATTTAAACATTAATTCTATTTATTTACTACCTATCTTACTAGTTAATAAACAGGACAATGGATTAAGAAGGATTAAGAAGGCATGCATGTTCATTTTAAAAACGATATATTTTTGTTTCGTTTAGAAAAATTGAGCTTTATAAAGCTACAGGTTTTGCAAAGATTAAAGATTATTAATTAAAAAAAGTTTTTAAACTTTTTTCATGCTAACCTTATGATTTGTTGGTATTCTATTACTGTGCATTTTAAAATTAAAATAGCTTCAAAAATTGTGTTGCTTTTTTTTTTAATAAACATTTAAAATGACCATGTATTGGGTAAAATTTATAGTATATTTTTATTAAAAAAAGTATTATTAAAAATTTAGATAATAATAATTTCATATACATAAAAATGAGTTTCGGATGTGATTAAAGAAAAACAATGTTTTTAATTTAATCTCGATTAATTTGTTTTTGTATTCTTATTTAATTATATAAAAATAAATGTAACATATGTATACAGTCGAACGCCGCTATAGTGAATACGGCTTCTAATGAACCCCGAATATAATGAACGATATGTTTGGTCCCGTGCCGTGCAGTACACGTATAATGTTATTTTTTGTGGATATAATGAACCGCCCCAAAAATAAGGAGGTTGGATATAATGAACTTTTTTCTGTCTTTGACTGATTTTTTTTTTCATTCCTTTGTAATAAATTTGAAATTGCTACTTCAAAATAAATACATATACTGATTTTTAAAACCATCCATAGACTGGAATTTAGTGATCTTGTTTGCCTCTTTTATCTCCCTTCACACTCAATAAACAAAGACCAACCCCGGCAGATTTTGCACCTGTAAGAGGTCAGTGGGTACAATATACGTTTCCAGAAATGCAGGGGAGACTCTTAGGGATCCGTACTCATTATACACCAAAGCAGCAATTCAAGTACTGAACAAGTTTTTGTGTACATAAAATATAGAGCCGACAGTGATGGAAACATTTCAGTCCTCCGACAGAAGTATGGATACTTTTTTCTTGAATCAGTCTCTCATCAGCTAAAGATTACTATTTTATTTGTACGCAAGACGTAGAGTAAAAAATAATAATAGTAAATTAACATGGTCTTTGTTATTATTTTTCTGTCATTTTGTATTCCATTTTATTCGTCATTTATTTAAATAATGTGTATTTCCACGGAGGAGTTCGGAACCATTTATTTAAAATTGTTTGCGGAAAGGATATAGTGAACTCTCGGTTATAGTGAACCGAAAGGGCATAGCCGGATAAGAATTGGAAACATGCCTTTTAATCAAATTTCCTGATTTTTTTCCCAGACGTAGCTACATATCTGACAATATATTTCCCCTATTATCACTCTATAAATATTGATATTTAATGAGATAAAAATGTTTTTACGATTTTTTAAAAAAACGGATTTTCTCAAAAACTGCTGCACGGAATTTCATGCCATTAATTGAGGATATATAGATACCAAAGATGCATAACTGGTAATTTTTGTATAATTTTCTGTCTATAAAAACTGTGTGAAATAGCGAAAGAAAAATTTAAAAAAAATAAAAATCATATCTTATGGTTATCCGAAAATTACCATTTTCTTGTAAAAAATTCCCCATTTGTGCCCGTATATTCTATATAAATGCCGAAAGTTTGCGTTGGGTACTACATATAAATATTTACAAAAATGTATACTAAAATTATTGAAATTCATTAGGAGTTATTTTGGGCGGAGATACTCAACTTCCACACCCAAAGAATTTTTGGAATAAACAGTTACAGAATTGCTGTATTTTAAATGTTAATGAACACATGAGCAACATTCTCAACACTGTAGATATCAAAATGAACATGCTGTTGGAAAACATGGCTTATATGCTTAATGGAATCTAAAATACATCAGTTGACATATTGTCTGCTGACTTTGTTCCAAAAATTCTTCGGATGTTGAAGTTAAGTGCTCCGCCCCAAATAATGCCTTAAAAAGAATTTAAATAATTTTAATATACATTTTTGAAAATATTTATATGTAGTACCCAACGCAAACTTTCGGCATTTACATAGAATATACGGGCACATATGGAGAATTTTTTACAAGAAAATGGTAATTTTCGGATAACTATAAGATATAATTTTTATTTTTTTTAATTTTTATTTCGCTATTTCACACAGTTTTCATAAACAAATTATACAAAAATTACTAGTTATGCATCTTTGGCATCTATATATCCTCAGATAACGGCATGAAATTCCGCGCAGCAGTTTTTGAGAAAACCCGTTTTTTAAAAAATCGAAAAAAACATTTTTGTCTCGTAAAATATCAATATTTATAGGGTGATAATAGGTGAAATATATTGTCAGATATGCAGCCACATCTAGAAAAAAAATCAAGAAATTTGATTGAAAGGCATGTTTCCAGTACTTATCTGGCTATGCCCTTTGCATGGGTGGAAAATTGGCGCAGAGGTGGAGCCTATTGACACCACTAAATTTTTAATGGTATTATTCAGTTTAATAAAAACTCAGAAATTTGATCATTAGATAAGGGGTAAAATACTACTATAATTTAGTGGTGTCAATAGGCTCCACCTCTGCGCCAATTTTCCACCACTGCCTTTGGTCAGCGGAGTTTCCCTGTATCAAGGGACCCGAATTTCCATATATATATATATATAGTACTGACAATACCCATTGCTGTTTGGAGAAGGCAGAAAACTCCAATAAAAAACATTTTCAATATTAGTATACGGAAAACTTAATTCGCCCTGAGAATCCATTACATAATCAAGAAAAAGGCTGTCACCCGCAACAAGTTTCAAAAAGCCATTTATGTGATGTATAGAAGAATTGTTAATGGTGGGATTGTTTCTAAATCCAGTTTGTGAACTTTGATATAATTTAATACGCAATTCAATGGCAAAAAATTTTAAAAATAGCATTATCGACTGGTTAAACTGTGTAAAGTGGACATGTTATTAAAAAGAAAGAAAGGGATTTGTGCCTGCCAAAATCGCGTGATGCACATATATTGTCACTTCTGTATGGCACTTGTAAATCAAAGGGTGCATACTGACATCATGGAACTATTACCGTAATTTCGCGCGTATCCGCCGCGGCTTGGGTAAGACTTTTTCAGACCGGAAATTTTTTGGAAAAAAAGAAGTCAAATATGTTCTAAGCAGAAGGAAGTCATATTTTATCTAAAATAAATTCTGGTACGAATTCGAATTATCTGAGGTGCGGCGGATACGCGCGAAATTACGGTAATAATGAGGAAATGACATATCCATAAAATAGTTAAGCTTCAAATGCAATCGTGTTTTCAGGGGATGATTACCGAGGAGGTGAATTTCCATCAGTAAATTTAAATAGAAATTTTCACCTTATGTAAACGTCTTGTTAATGCAGAATTTCAGTCAAAAATAATGGCAGATACAGATATTCATTTTTACTGGTGGTAGTAGTTTTTTGCGGTAGTCAGTCTCGGCGTTTCTGACATAGTGTGACAACCAAGACAAACTCCTATGAAAAAGTGAAAGAGTCAGAGAAAAAGATTATAATAAATGGGCAATCTGACACCAGTAAATATAAACAGAAATTTTTACCCTCTTAGTGAGAAAATACTTCTATGATATAAGGCTCTTAAATTAAATAAGACGATATTTTCTGTTAAGTTTACAGGTGGAAAGTTGGTCCAGCTGGTAATCAGAAACTGTTCATCCAATTAAAAAAACAGCTTCCATCGTGTGACATCCTCCCCAGGTACTTAACTCGTAACTGGTAAGCAGTACACTACATGTCTTCTCTTCTTTATTCATAATTCCATTACTCAGACAGATAGTACAATCACTCCATTCCTCCAATTTCTACGGAACATGACAAGAAATCAGCTCGTCTTCAGTTAACCCTTTTCAGGGGATTGTTTTCTCAGTCTTGGTTAAAACAAATGTAATGTTGAAAGCAGGGGCAAAGGCCTAATTGTCAGCGGAGCAAACTTCAACAAGTAAAAATAATAGAAATGTTTAGCTTAACAAAGACAGAAATTCTGCACAAATAAGGAGTTTAAATATGACGAACATTTCTTTTAAAGTTTACTGCTGAAGTTTGCCCCGTTGGTAATCAGGCTCTGAGCTGGGAGACTGCAATCTCAATTGCGTGACTGTTATTCCAAATTCGCACCAGAAAATTTTGAATAATAATTTTCTTTTTTTTTTTATTCGCAGAATGTCCATCATTACGTAACGAAAAAAAAAATATATATTTAAACTACAGCTCATATTCAAAATATTAAAATAATTACACTTTTTTTTTTTACAAATTGAAAATATCGTTTGGTAATTTAATGTCTTTTAATGCAGATATGCAATCAATAATTTTATCAAGAACTTATTGTTGATGAAACTTATTTATTATCTTAAAATTAATATGATTTTTGAAAAGATTAATTGAAAAAAAATTATTTTGAAAAGTCAAAATATTAGAATATCTATTTGATTGGTTCAGAATATTAGAATATTTCACATTAATTCGCCTTTAATTATCACCAATTCATAACTGGTGGAATCATTGATTAAATTCAGACGATTTTATTTAAAATCAGTCTTCTTTTTGCAGTTTTTTTGCTTTTTCGTCTTACAATAGGTCGTGTGAGTGATATTCCTGAATCTGTCAAACTTCGTATGGTTGATTTGTATCAGAACGGTGAAAATCAATGCGTATCAATATATAGCGAATTATTTACATTATTCGCAATCAAGCGTTTGTAAAATACTAACACAATATTCAAAAAATGGAAAATTTCAAAATAATCGCCGAAATGGCGGCCGAAAACCAAAAACATCTGCTAGAGATGACATGAAACTGAAGCGTATATTTAAGAAAAACCGTTTCAAAAGTGTGCGATTCTTGCACCGAAAATGGAAAGAAGAAGGAGTTGAAGTTTCTACATCGACAACATTAAGATGTCTCCATAAATTTAAGTTTGAAACTCGGGTACCGAAAACAAAAACCTCTCATGACAGCAAAACAAAAGCGTATAAGATTGAATTGGTGTATATCAAGACTTTTAAGGAGCGAAGAAGATTGGAAAAATATATTATTTAGTGATGATGAAAGTATGTTTTGTGTTTCATATGGTAATCAAAGTATTCGAGTTTGGAGAATGATGCAAGAAGCATTTGATAAAGGATGCCTTAAACGTTCCGTAAAATTTGCTGCTAGTGTCATGGGGTTGCATGAGCGCAGAAGGACCTGGAAAGTTATGCATCGTCAACAAAAAGGTTAACTGTCAGATATATGAAAAAATTTTGGAATATTACATGATTCCATTATCAGAAGAATTATTTAAATATGATTTCATCTTTCAACAAGATTTAGCGCCATCGCATACCTCGGAGTCAACTAAGAATTGGTTCCGCCAATGCAACATTAAAGTACTTCCTCGGCCACAAAACTCACCATACCTTAATCCTATCGAAAACTTAGCGTGTATAAGAAAGAAAAAACTCCAAGAAAATCCTCCTTTAAGTAAAACTGAGTTAGTGGCACGTATAAAGTCTATTTGAGCTAATATTGATATTAATGTTTGTAAACACCTTGTATATAGTATGCAAGAACGATTGTACGCTGTTTTGAAAGCTAAAGGAGATGCAACAATATAATAGCTACCATTTACTTCATATTCATAAGGTAATATTGATGTGTAAAATAAAACATTCTAATATTTTGAACCAATCTAAATTTTATTCTAATATTTTGATGTGTATTAGAAAGTTGTATACGTAATTTATTGTACTGTATTTTATATTTTGTAAATGTTAAAATCTTATCTAAACATTACAGATTTAATTTATAAGAAATTTAATTGCATTTACATAGTATCAAAAATAAATAAATGAAAAATATTTTTTCTTATTACTTTTCCTCAATTCTAATATTTTGAGTATGAGCTGTATCTAGTTAGAATTCGAAATTACACAATAAAAAATTCGCCATATTTGACAACACTGCCGAGAACGTATCAGACTTTTCCTATAGTAAACGTGAAAATTACAATGTTGTCAGTAAATAAAATGTTGTCAAAGAGGATAGAGACATTTTTCCATGGAATAAACGTCCCCGTCAGTGTTGCCAATGGGCTATTTCTTTTAAATTCAGATTTCTTGATTGGCACCACTTTTTTGAAACGGGAAAATTCACATTGTTTTTGCTTTAAATAATATGTCATTAAATAAGGCACATTTAACCATTTCAAAAAAGTGGTGCCAATCAAGAATCTGATTTTTAAAAAAGTATCTCATCTGGCAACACTGGTCCCCGTGCTTATAAATTGTTTAGTGACAATTCAGAAGCTGTTATTAACTTGATATATTAATACAACCAATTATTTCCAGCTACACGTTCAAAAACAGGGAAACATCATCCACCTACAAAGTGTTAACCCCTTGAGGGGCACCTGTAATAGATATTTTATCCTTTATTCGTGATTGACATTGAAAGCAGATGCAATAACCACCAGTTCAAAAAAAAAAAAAAACTTCAATCTAGAATACGAAGACATTTATTCCATCATGAAAAGCAGAGGGGGAGAGGTACAAAAGGGGAAGCAAGAAGACACTTCCTAGTGTCTCATTCAGATACGAGCGTCAGAGTAATAGTGAGTTGAATATGCAACTACCACTTACTTGGTTGGCGGAATATAATATCGACAATCTAAAAGTATTTGCGCCATGCACAAAGGGCCGAGGAAAACATTGGCTAGTATGAATTCGCCAAATACATGCGGTAGACTTATTACATATTTGAATTGTTTAGGGTTCCCAGATCGTGGGTTACTAAAATTCCTGAATCGTGAGAAGTGGAAAAGCAAGACTGTACTTTGATACAATTGCGGTTAAGTGTAAAAATAAAAATGTTTCTGGATAAGGACAGAGAGTTGAAAAAGTTATTGAGTTATTAGTCGAAAAAGCCATGAGAATGCATTTTCTAAACCAGATGTTAGGGTAGGGCAAGGTTTAGCAGCTTGCATTGGCACAAAAATGCAGCATTCACATATGAATGAATATAACGGTCTGAAATATTAAAGTGCAGTGCGAAAATAAATCTAATGAATAGATTACATGTTAAGTGATTCTAAATGATGAGTTATCTTCATGACCAAAAAAGGAAGTGACCGAAGTTAAAATGCTTTTGTTAATAACAGACAGCAGCAACGTTTTTCTACAAGGTTAAATCTGGTATGAGAAAATCTCAAAGTATAATTGAAGACTGACTCACTGATTTTATTTTATTAAAGAGATGAGTAACAAGAATAATTTAATTTAAATGTGAAGGGCTATTAATACAATCGATTTAGTTTTTTTAATGTTAAATTTAATTTAGGGGCTGCACTTTTTGACTATAGTGCACTAAAATAAATAAATTATTAAACAGAATTTTAATTGAAACTGCTGGGGGGGGGGGAAATCGAACCCAAACATATATAACGGGATAGTCGTTATAGCACCGGTATACGATTAATGAAGTTTTACACCAGAAAAATTTTATTAAATTTTACTTTTCTAACTTTGGTGGAAAAAAGGCCGTACAATTGCTTTTACTTATTTTGAAATAGAATTTTTCAAAGATTCCGGTGTGAATTCAGCATTTCACAAACGTAATTGCTTGCCCCTCAAGGGGTTAAGAAACATCACAAACCATAGTATCCTCTGTATTTTAAATTTATAATTGAATAGTACTAGATTACTTTTCCTGCTGTTATTTGTGTCGTAACTGTTCAGGATGGTTCCCTCCTCCATTGGTCTACATAAATCACATTAATATTTTATTGTATTTTTAAAAACATCAACATTATAAATTGTACAAAATAGGAGAAAATTTAAAAACGTTAATCTCACATTATTTTGGGATTTTTAAATTAAATATGTGCTTTGTTATAATTCTTTTCTGAAGCTGTAATCTTTATCTCTTCTCTTCTGCATCATTTTTTAAACATTAACATTAGAATTGCTGCATGTTTTCCTTATACTTTAACCTCCTATAAAAGTAATTTAAAGTTGTAGACTAAACAATTTCTTTATAACATCGTCTCAGAAATATTATATGAAAAATATTCTGCTTTAGAAGATTATATTTTTTTGCACAAAACCATTTTGCGCATTCTTTTTTAAACTTCCAATATAACAATGCAGGTATTTTTGTATCATACAAAAATACATTATATAAAAAAAAACTTTGAAATAAAGAAGAAATACAGTTTTATGAAAATGTATTTAAGGGAGTAAGAGGAAAGAAGGTATAAGTATCCTGATATAAAAAATTAGTTTTAATGAAATACTTTGTTCGAAACACTGAAAACATTTAAAAAAACGTAATAGCAGACATATTTTATATGCACTGGCGTGAAATATTAACGGAAAAAAATATAAAGGTACTATGAGTTCACACATTACCGACGGGTAATTTTTATCAAATTTGAATTTTAACCCTTTCAGGGGCAAAGCACTTCTGTTCCTAAAATACTAAAATGATTGACTGACACCGGGATTTACAAAAAAATTCATATGAAAGTAAGTAAAAGCTGTTCTTCGCGTACATTATAAAAAACAAAACTTCATTCCTAAATTCTCGTGGGAATGTAGCATATGGAAATTAAATTAAGTGGTATATATAACATACCGGAGCCCTTCAAGGGGTTAAAACAGTAAAAGCTCCTCCCTGCTCTGAAAGTCTTTTGTAACTTGGTGATCTAGACAGTTTTCCCAAGTTCATGCGTCGGTAAATATCTTTTAATGTACGAATATAATATAAAATGTCTTGCAATATAAAAAATTATGGACATCATGATAGAAATGCATTTTCTGCAAGGTAGAAGGCACGCCCTTAGTCAATGATATATTTTTTATGAAAACAATAATTCTCGTTTCCCGTTGCGAATGTGTTAATTTTATTACGCGAAATCCAGTGGAAATTAGTAGATTAGTTACTCGAATTCAACCTTATCACGTACTCTAACAGTACTCACCTTTAGAACACAGAGGCAGTAGCGGCTCATCACGGTATTCAGAATCGCTTTACTACCATGATTTTTGTATTAATAGTTCTCTCTATATGAACGTGAAGTATTCTACAATTAAAGGAGGAGAAATTTAAGAACTCGCTGGTAGTAAACTGATTGTGAAACCCACGACATCGCTACTGTCCACAAATATGCAAATTCCTTAAAAGATACACGTATGGTTGGTGAAACTTCTCGTTGAAAAAGCATTTAAAGGATTCTGAGAAATGATGTACAATTGAGAGAGTGGCTGCAACACAGTAAATTTCTGAAGCTTTAGAGTTTGTAAAGCTTTGTAGATTTCATTTCTGTCAGGGGGCTCTACACTCCTTAAAAATGTTAATACGTATCTTACAAAAGTTGTAAAAAATAACTTATTTTCATACCCTACTTAATATCAAATTTCCATTATTCTTAGCTGAATATAACTTTTGCACCAATAGAATATCATGTATTATTGAAGCTATGTCAAGAATGGGAAGTAAAGCTCTTGTCCAAGCTCCTATCTGCAGCTGTAAAATCTTTTTAGTTACATTAGTTTTGATACTGGTTCTTTTATTTTTTTTTACTGCTAGTGAATAATTTGAGATTCTACATAATAAATTGATATTATAAAAATTACAACAGTATAAATAGTTATTGCATGCAAAAGAGATTGTCAGTAGTAGATTACTTATATATATATATATATATATATATATATCCTAAAGTTGATAGTATTATAGACTTGTTTTAAAAATCTTAATAATATTTTATATGTTTGTAAAGCTTTGAAGCTTGCATTTCTTTCAGGGATGTCTGCATACCATGAAAAATGTGAATTCGTATTTCTCAAAAGTTAGAAAAAATAACATCATTTCATACCCTACTATATGTCAAATTTCCTATATTTTTGTTCAATTTACTTTTTGCAGCAATAGAATATTGTTTTATTTTGAAGATATATCACTCATGGCAAAATAAATCTCCTTTCCAAACTCCTATTTTTAGATGTAAAATAATTCAAAATACAGAGTGGTTATAATTAAAGTTACCCTGTTCGTACCTACGTAGAGTCCGTTCTGGTAGACAGAGATCGATGAAATTTACAAAATACGTTATATGGACCATGGGGAAAAGAAATCTGCAATAAAAAAAGAGTAATTCAAATTTCGACTACCAGGTGACAAGGGGGCGCATGAAGACCAAAAAACTCAAACTGGAAACATAAAACTTTATTTATTTACATGTTCAATTTGCATGCCATTTGCATCAAGCACATGTTCATAGCATGTTCTAATGTGCTTAACAGTAGCTGGAAGGATTTTTTGATCAAATCAATTGCAGCAACATGACGAGTTATGCTTCTTTCAAATCAGACAAAGTCCCTATGCTTCATCAATAAAGACGATCTTTCAGGAATCCCGATAATCAGAAATCACAAGTTCAAGTTTGGAGAACGAGGAGGCCAGGTTATCGGAAAGCTTCTCGAAATTACCGATCACCTACAAAGTGGACGCGAAGCAGTGCCGTCACCGCTCGGACTATGTGAGGTGGTGCACCATCTTGCATGACAAATTGCTGCCTTTCTATTAAAACAATTTCACAAGTAACACTCGTTCTCTCTCTCTAACGGAATGGTGCAGAATGACTTTACGGCAGCGACTACTGGCTTTTTAGACTGATCCAAATTTGCATAACGTCATGTTTTAAACTTGCAGCAAAGTTTGACTCTACGGCTTTTCGCATTTTGGTAGGATTTTCAATTGTCTGCGAAACTGTTTATATCAAACGACTTTCAAAAGTAGAAGATATGGATAAGCGTCCGTGAAGTACGTTGGAGATTTACGTTCCCACGGTTTCATCTCAAACGAACATCTGGAAATAACAACGCTTCACCGCATATATTTAGAGTCCGCAACAGAAAACCACCGCTCGGGAAAGTACCAAAGCGATATAAGTAAGCGTCCTATCTGAAATGGGAGAGGTAACCGCAATATTAAAGGCGAGGTCACATCAATCAAGGTCGCACGCCACGTAGCGGACGGGGTTAAACTGCAGGAAGATGCCTAACTGTTTTCTTTCTTTACACCACTGAAATTGTAAAGTTTTTTCACCTTGATTAATAGCTGAACCGTTCCTGACAGGGCGAAAAAAACTTCGTGGTGGCTAGTGCATCTGGACGCCTCTTTCGCTACACTATTATTTTGTAACAAGTGGGTTTAGAAAAAATTCAGTCCCGTCAGTGAATAAAGATTTAGAAAATATGCGCAGATTGTAGATATCCTGCCATATATGACGTCACACTAAAAGCCCGCGTATGTGGATTATCATCCCGTCCACAAGATGGCGCAACTGTGTTAATTTACGCCCGATTCCAGTATTAAGTTTCTACGCTTACTTATATCGCTTTGGAAAGTACCGTTTACGTCCAAGGCAAGCACCAAAATCTGACATGAGTGAACCTGAACAAGTTAACTAAATTTATACTTCAATGTTGCTTTTAGTGGAAACTTGTGGTAATAAAGTTTTATATAAGCAGATTAACCTTCCGTCTACCAGACGGGTCCATTGGTCCCGACATGTACATTCAAAATATTTATTCAAACCAGAAATTTCTTCAAAACAAACTAAATGTATAAATCAGACAATAATAAGTTAAATAAACAAATTAAATAGTTTTAAGTAAAAATTCTGGTGTAGAATGTTTTTATAAAACTTGAGTAAAATTTCCGGTAGTTCTAGGGTTAAAAACGGCACATCGTAAGCATATTTGAAAGCAGAAAAACATTTTAACTTGTGGCGTAGCCATGCTGGGGGTCCAATTGATCTGGATACCACTAATATTCAAAAGTTTTCTTCGTATTAATGAATAGAAGAAAATTTTCAGATCTAATAAGGCGAAGAAAACTTTACAAAATTATTGGTACACGGAGCATCAGGACCCCCCATCCCGGCTAAAACCACTGATTTTAACCTTTAGACTTGAAAAAAATGATAAAGTTCCACGTACATCCCAAAGACGTTTGTTCTTTTGAAACTTTTTTTGTAAGAATTGTAGCATTTCTTAAATATTCTTTTTTTCTTCTTTTTAAAACATTAGTTCATAATTTCTGTCTTAAATTGCTGTTCAGAAATAGTGATGGCAGCTTCTCCACTGGCAATGGGTTCGTCACCCTTGCTTTACAAAATACAGATTCGTTTCATGAAATTTAAAATGTTCAACAATTTTCCAAATTGTTTACGATGTAATAATTTTCCCCGGATTTGACTAATAAAAAAAATTTATATTCCCACCAGTTTCCACTAAAAGCATTGTTCAAATATATATATTTCTCTCTGTGTCTCAATTCTCCTGCTTGTACCGCATGAAATCACGCCCGCATGAAAATCATGCCCGTAGTCTGTGCGACTTCGCTTAGCAACGATTTCTGCTTTGTGTTTGCTGGGGGCTGCATTTGCGTTCCACTGTGTGTCTTTAATTGAAAAACGCTAGAAATGTTATAAACTAACTTAATATTTTCTAAATTATTCTGGAACGTTCTACTGAAAAATCTGTAAACTTTCTGTGAAATGATCAGATACATTGTTGGCGAATGCACGTACTACCGAGTTAATTCTCATCCGTACATACGAGTAGTAGCAATATTTAAGAAAAGAAAATTATAACTTCCTGTTATAAAAACTTATAAAAAGGGAAAACTATCCCGGAATAAACGCGGAACGTCATCATTTTTTTGCAGTGGACTGACTGAATTGGAAAATGCCATTTTTTTTTTATTAACAATTTTAAAGATGAGTATTCTTCTATTTTGATCGTTTCAAATACTTGTTTAAATACGCGGTAAAAGAAAACACTATTGGAGGATCATCTTGAAATTTTTAATTTATTGACTCAAAACAGCTTATTCAAACACAATTTCTGCTTTAAACATAATTTTAATGCAATTTATCAAAATACCATAGAAATATACCTTAGTTTATAACCTAAAAGTCTCTCCGCATTCATAGCTGCCAAATCTTCCGCTTTTTCGTACCACATAAATTTAATAAAACTTTTTTCTTATTTAATCGGCAAATTATAGCTATTTAAAAAGGTAAAATTTACTATAAAATTTTTGTAGTTCAGAAAAGCATAAGATTTTGGCAGCTATGCACATTTAGGACATTATTTTTGTCGCTAACAGGCCACTGATGAAAACAAGTTACAAAGTGTGTAGAAAACTTTCAACATCAAATCTAAAAACCTTTCGCGTTTTCCCGAGCTAACTTTGCTGGTACGTTAAAGATACATTGAAGCCATTTACGTCCGTAATTTTATTTCATCTTAAAAGTTAACAGAAAAAAAAAAAAAAAAAAAAAAAAAAAAAAGAAAAACTGAGCCAAATTCGGGATTTTTTATCGCAAATAGGAAACATTGGGGTGCTTTAAAATAAACGACGTATATTGGAATGAGATTTTTTAAAATAGAAAACGCTTTAAATGTAGATAAATACATCGCGTTTTGTTCCTGAATTTCGGATGTCTCATTATACAGTGTGTCCACGTATAAGCTGACCGACCTTTATTTTCGCAACCGTTGGTTCTAGATGTATACTTCCAATTACAAAAATGGTTTAAATAATTTAAAGAATTATTATTATCAATTTTCAAAAGCTATAAAACATGGCACAACCCAAATTTGAAAGACGGTGTAATCTAACAGCATTTTAAAATATGTATCATTTTTGTAAAAAATTGAGGCTGTTGTTTTTCATACTTTTATTTAATAAAAATTTAGTTATTTTTATCCTCTTATATGTCCAGTACATTGCAGTAATATATCACAATGATTAAAGATTTCAAATTTATATTGCAATACTAATTTTATTCCCAACCATTTCTTTAACCATTCTATATCTCACGAAATTATATTTCTACTAAATTTGTGAATGATCCCTACATTTCAGCAAAAAATATGCCCCAACTTTAAATAGCTATTACTCGGTCTATTTTAATCGTACAATAACGGGACGTTTTTTTATTTTATTATTTTTTTTTTGCTTTACTTTCAGTGTAACAGTTAAATTTTACTAAATAAAAGTTATAGGACCGGGGGACCGTATAAAAATTTAGATTCTGTAATTCTTCGTTAAATTGTTTTTTCGCTTCAAACTTTTTAATCTTATCTCTGCACCTAATTATGACCACTTTTGTAGTTGGAAGAATGCATCTAGGACCAACGGTTGCGAAAATAAAGGTCGGTCAGGTTATACGTGGACACACTGTAAACATTTATGTACGATTCTTGCCGTAAGATTTTAAGTACAAGTACAATCGTGAGAAAAAAGTAAACACCCCTTACTAACTCTGCAAAAAATTATCGTAGAAGAAAATTACTGATATCACACGATTGGTATTGAAGTCTACTTTTAAATGACGTATATAAAATTTGCTTAGGGAGCCATCTACATATTAAAACGAACCATAACTTTTTTTTAATAGAAGTACACAATTCTGACAGCATAAATGAGCTCTACACCCTTCAATTAACCCCAAAACAAATTTTTATGCAATTCGTACGATAAGTTTCCGAGAAATTAATTATTTTAAAATGAGCATATTTTAGGGGCTGCATCCAAATTGAAGTTCGGTACTCGATTGTTGACCGATAGAGCCCCCTTCTTCATTAAGGCATCTTAAGCGTCACTCAAGTAGTCATTGACGACTGCTAGATTACAGGATCGCAAAAGATATTTCAAAATATGTAGTCACTTCTATCATAGACGGCCCCTTAAACCATCATTTTGCCGTTTTTTAAGCATAATTTGAAAACTACTTGGAAGAAAAATATGAAATTTTGTATTTCCATAAAACAGAACTTAATAAATCTAAATCCATAAAAAAATGTAGGTTGCAATTCATAATTTTTTCGAAATTTAATTTCATAATTCATAATTCATATCATAAAATTATAAAAATTCAATTTCAACGTATTTATGTTTGGGTGTTTTAGAGTTATTGCTACACAAAAATTAGCACATTAGGAGTATAATTTCAGGATATATTAATAAAAATATGAAAATGTAATTTAACTTTAGAAGCACTAAATTTTGAATGTTTATAATCCACAAACTTATCTTTCAAATGACTTGGAATTTGGTGTGTTGGCATAGTCTGAACCGAAGATTTGAAATATCTTGTTAAAATTGGTTATTGCGATTGAAAAAAATAAGTTTGGGTTCATTTTACTATGTAGATGGCACCCTAAGCAAATTTTATATACATAATTTAAAGGTAGACTTTATTTCCAAAAGTTTGGTACCAGTAACTTTCTTCTACGATACTTTGTTGAGGAGTTAGTAGGGATGTTTACTTTTTTTTCCACTGTACATTGTCGTATTTAACCCTTTAGTGCGCAGCTTTGCAAATATTCAAACACCAGTGTTTTGAATTTAATAAATTTTTTTATTCGTATATACCTAACTCACACGAGAAAGTTAAATAGCAGTATCTTATTTAATTATTAAGATACATTCCGTATTTAAATAAAGCGAAATTAAACATTGAAACTTTCTGGTGTAAAGTCGGATACTCTGAACTACGTAATTTCTAGAACGTATTCTATCATGAGAATTAAGGTGTTAAAGTTTAAATTTTATAAAATAAATAATTATATAAAATAAGGTATTTGGAGGCATACTTATAAAAATATTTACTAATTTGCAATATTTTAGCGTAAAATAGCCACACGACAGTAGTTTTTACTTGTATTGCAGATGTGCAACAGAAGAAAAGATTGACGTCTTAGATGAAAAATGTATGTGATTTTTTTTCATTATTTTTCTTGTGTAATGAACCTTTCAGAGAATCATATATATATTTTTCGAAACAAAATAAAAAATCGCTCATTTAAGTGTTAAGGGTTATCACATTTAGGCACAATTACCTTAATGGGATAGCTCACTAATAAATACTTATTATTTTACCAGTCAAGATCAATCTAAGTGAGTGTTTTATCTATTTTGGTAGATCGTCAGTAACTTGTGAATGTATTTAACACCTAAAATATCCTTCACTAAATGACACTCAAGTTTAATATAATTATAATTCTTATTTTTAATATAATTATAAATCTTATTCGCTTTCAATAACGAAAACGTTCATTCACTTTTTTATAAAAATTCCTTTCTAGATACAAAACTAGATATTTTTACATTTAGCCCTTATAAAAAAGCTGAAATAGAAATCTAATAATTATCGTTTTCTCCTCTTCATTTAAAGAAGTAAATAGCAATAAAAGTAAAAAAAAAAAAGAAAAAAAAAAAAGTTTCTTTTTTAGCACTAATAAACAATTACAATCGTGAAAACAGAAAAAAACTGTTGTTTCCTTTCCGATGAATAATTACAAAAGATAAAAGAATTTCACCTCAGAATACATTGTTTCGATCACAGTTATTGTTGCTTTCAAATATTTTTTATCATTAATAAATGATTCTTTGAAGAATGCGTTCCTTTTAATTTAGGTAGAATTTATAAATACGAATTATTTATCCTATTAAGTGATTATTTACGTGTATGTAAACCTAATTTAAATTCCTTAATATTAAAAAAAGGTGAAAATTCATTTATTATTAAAGTACATAAAATTATATTCAGCTAATTTTAGATCGAAATTAGATAACTCGAATTTATCTAATTATTATTTATATTTATCCCCCCTTATGCCGTATTTAAAAAAAAATGATGAAAATCTTAAATAATTCGAATTTTCAAAACTGATACTTAGATAAGTCGAAGATCTTGTAATGCGATGTTTAATGAACTTGCTGATATGAATGTGTGCAGTATACATCAATAAATATACATATATATGTAGATGTGTTTATCTTATAAAGTAATAATAATTACAATATTTATAAACTCTCAAATGCAAAAAAAGTTGTTTAATGTTGGCTTATAATTAAAAAACTTATCAAAATTTAATAAAGAACGACAACTGCAATAACTGATACACACATATTTGTATATAACTGTAAAGAGTTTTGAATAATTTTTTTTAAAGACATGGAGCATTTTGTAATATGGCTATAACATATTACTTATAGAGATGAAAAAAGTATTTTCTAGCCATTAAATTATTAAAACATTCTACAAAATGGGCATAAAAGATGAACTATATGTTCTCGCATAGTTTATATAAGTATAAAATATCAAGACCAAATAATCATGCTCACAACATAGATTATGAAACACTTTCTAACACATTCAGAATACTATAACCATAGCTGCCAACTTTTACGCTTTTCTCATACCACTAAAATTTTATAGAAAATATTGTCTTTCTCAATCGTCGAAATCTCACGATTAAATAAGGCGAAAATCTCTTTTAAATTTTAGCGGTAGCCAAAAAGCGTAAAAGTTGGCAGCTATGCTGTAACAAAACTTTATAGTTTACTAATGTGAAAGTTGATGTCTGAATGAAATAGTTGGAAATCGCATAATTTATTTCAAAACCCAATTTCTGGTTTTACCTGAATAGTTCGGAAAATATGCGATTTTTTATGTGCAGCCCTGTATAGGAGTTATAGGTATGTATGTATACTACATAGTATGCTAAAATTTAGTTCAGTTAAGCACATAACACAGTTGAAAAGGTCCATTCAGCTATTACTCCCAAGAAACGGATGTTGTTAAAAAACTTTGTGCAGACCTGTATAGGAGTTATAGGTATGTATGTATACTAAATAGTATGCTAAAAGTTAGTTCAGTTAAGCACATAACACAGTTGAAAATGTCCATTCAGCCATTACTTCCAAAAAACGGATGTTGTTAAAAAACTTTGTGCAGACCTGTAGATGATATATAGAATTTATACACAACAAGTAATATTAAAAAATAATTACATTTAACCCCTTGAGGGGCACCGGTATATATTATATACCACCTACGATTAATGAAGTTTCACAGCAGAAAAATTTTATTAAATTTTACTTTTCTAACTTTGGTGGGAAAAAGCCGTAAAATTGCTTTTACTTATTTTCAAATAGAATTTTTCAAAGATTCCGGTGGGAATTCAGTATTTCCCAAACGTAATTGCTTGCCCCTCAAGGGGTTAAAAGCGCATGCCACAATTGAAAACGCATTTCCAGCAATTATTGTCCATACGCTTCAATAGTTCAATTGTTGTTTGTTTTATTTTGTAGCCAAATTCTTTTGAGTGTCCCAGTAAATGAACTATAAATTCTACGCTCACTGCGTTCTATAGTAAGAACCTTGTTGTTCACATTAGTGATGTATATTAATTTCAATACCTTTAAAATAGCGTAATATGATTAAAAAACAACGCGAACAATTTTCCCCATAGGCCGTAATTTAACGGAACACTTTTAAGTGTCCCTGTAAATTTACCGTAAACGCTACACTCTTCATTTTGAATATCAAATTTGCCTTAGTGAACCCCATTAACATATATCATTTTTATGGAAAGTGGAATATATTTAAGCGAGTGAGAGCGCGGACAGACAGACTGACAGACGGACAGACATACCGAATTGATAAACACTTTTCAACTATGTTGCATGGATTGTAGTAAAAACTTTCAACCTTTTCGTTAATATAAACATTATTTATTAAGGATAACTTTTTTTTCATGTGTATTACAGGGATGAGATTTCCAACTTTTTTCATAACAGTATAATCTTAGAGAAAATGTTATTTTATTTAATCGGAACATTTTGTGATTTAACAGAGCAACATTTTCTCTAAGATTATGCTGGTATGCAAAAAGTCGGAAATCTCATTACTGGTATTAGTTTAACCCTTTCAAATGCAAGGTGCTTCTATTTGTAAAATCCGAACTTAGAGAACTACTTTGGTATTTACAAACAAATTTATTAAAAAATAAGGAAAAGCTTATGTTCACATCCTTAATAAAAGGAAAAATTACATTCCAATATTCTGGTGCCAAAGTGACGCTTAGGAATTAAAATTAGGTGTTCCAAAAATGAACTACCGCCCTTAATGGTTTAACAAACGAAATTTTCTCCAAATTTTTATAAATATAAGCTTGCACGAAGTACATTTCTTCTGTGAAAAACAATATCTAAAAGATTAATTTTTTTACATCTTATTTCACTATCAGAAATCGCTAATAGAATCAATTAAAAGAAAATAAATTGCTTTAAGAATAAAAATTTAAATTACAAGGCTAATAGAGATACTTTTTAACATTTTCCAACATAGTTGAATAGTGTTTATGAATTCGGTGTGTCTGGCCGTCTGGCAGTCTGACTGTTTGTCCACACTATAATTCGCGTAAATATGCTTGAATTTTCATGCAATTGATTTACGTTAATGATGTTTACCATGGCATGTTCGGTATTGAACATGAAGTGTGTTGTATTAATAGTTCATTTACAGAGGCACACAAAAGAATTCCGTTTATTATGGTCAATGGAGGAAAATAGTGTGCAGTGTATTTTAATGATATTACGCTATTTCAAATGTATTACATTTGATATGAATCACTGAATTTCACTAGAACATGATTACTATATAATAGGGCATTCATAGATTTTATCGTTCAATTACAGAGATACAATAAATAATTGGTTTCAGTACTGACTTTGAGCAATAATTGCGGGAAGTGCGTCTTCAATTTCGGTATGCGGTTTTTTATTTAACTACTTTTTCGCATGTTAGTCGTGGTGTATCAATTTTATACCTTGTATAAAGGGCCGCACAAAAGAAATCTCCTTATTAGCGGAAATTGCGGAAGATAAATTTTCAACTTTGGTATGTATTTCCCAACTAAACTAAATTTTTTCGTGCATGCAGTTTATAGACATAAATCTACATATCACATACTGGCCTTCTCAAAGAATTTGAAAAAATTTTCGATTGGAGATAGGAATTGCTGACATTAGTCTTTGAAATGAGTTATGCGTTTCCAAATGGTTTAGTTAGACATAATATTTCAACTTATTAAACTTTGTTACGTTATTCTGAATGTGTTGGAAAGGGTTTTATAATATTTTCTTCACGCGTGATTTTTTTTTCTTTCTTGTTTTTTTTTAACTTTTGGCCTGACAGTCATTGAAATAAAGAAAACAAACTTTCCTAATTATGGAATATATAGGGTAAAGATAAAAGAATGACCGAGTTCCAATGGTATATTAAACAAGCTTAATTTAGACTATTTGCAACTTGCAACAAATCATACATCAAATGGAAGGTAAAGTAACATAGTTTTTCTTACAAGTGTTCAATATACATAGGTGCCAATTTGCCACTAATCCTCCGTAATATGTGGGTTAATTTAATCCTGGTTTAACACATTTCGTACCGGAATTTTTTTTCAGAGATGAAATTAAATAAGTTCCACGTAGAAAACTGGAATTAAATAAATAAAGATTCATCAAATAATTTTTCTGGTTCGAAACTTTGTTAAACTGAGTTAAACTAATCCTCGCATTACGGAAGATTAGTGCGAACTTGGCACCTCTGAATATATACACCTTTATTTATACGGCACATATCCAAACTAAAGTCCAATTCTTCCCGCACTTCAGTTAACAAGTCCGGAGTAACTGAAGGATATAAGAAAAGAAATCTCCTCCCTCTTGATCCCTCTTGAAATGTGTATGTTTTTTCCAGGGTTGCCGAGTCGGTGGTAAAATGGATGAGTCCGGCTCCAACTCCGAATCTTTCGCTCAAAAATGGGCCGACTCCGACAACGCAGACCTGCTTGTAAAATGGACGACTCCGACTCTGACTCTTTCGCTCAAAAATGGGTTCGACTCCGACTCCGCAGCCCTGTTTTTTCCAAATGGGGGATCACAATTAAACTTTAACGAGAAACGCAAGTTGAATTGAAATTACAGATTCACTCTTATCAAATTGCAGAACACACAACGATTTTCGCTTGGGAGTCACTCTTTTCCGTATGTGCCACGGCAACATACAATAATACAACATACATAAATAACAAACAAGTACTTGCGCATGCGTTTATATAAAACTGTTTGAATTACTCTTTATTTGTGACATTGAACTAATACTCTACAATGATTACAGTTAATACTATTAAAATTTATTGCTAGGACATTCTTTTAACGCCTTCAAGGACGGTGGTTCATTTTTGGACCATCTAATTTTAATCCCTAAATGGGAAAGTGACACCAGATTTTGATTTCAGAATTTTCATTTTATTAAGTACATGAAGAAAAGTTTTTACTCCTTTTTAATAAATTTGTTTGCAAATTCCGGTGTCATTCATTCATTTCAGAATTTTACTATTATACACTTTAAAGGGTTAAGGGAACCCTGCATATATATTTAAGATTGAATATTTTGCAACGTTGACATCAACGTTCACTTGTTCTTTGTTGATTAAAAAACAGTTTAATTTTGCTGTTTCATTTTCCTTACAGAATTATTAAAACGGAAACCTTTTAATATCTGAAGATTTGAACTTTTAATACTTCTAGCAAATTCCTGATTTTGCATAACTTGCAAGTGTGAAGATATTAAATGAAATATGAATAATATTATTTGTTTTAATCTGTTTCAAGAAAAGTGACTGTTTTTTTTTATATTCATAGTCATTTTATGCATATTTAAAAGGTTGCATTGAACCGAATTCATTTATTGTTATTTCTCAGTAATGTATTATTAAAGCAAAAATTTCATACAGACCTCAGCACTTTTTAAAGATCTAAAAAAAATTTGTTTTGATTAAAATATTTTTCAAATATTTATATAAATTATTTTATTGTCTTTATCGGGCTTAATGAAGATAATAATTAATGCAAATTGAACATACCTGTTTTATTTTTTTATTAATGATTTACTACAGAAAATAACAGAACAGGATAAAGTTTGCCCTTTCATCTCTTATAATTTGGAAATTTTAACAATTCTATTATTTTCAATAAAGTTTTCGTTACAGAATAAAAATAGTCAATTTGACAAAAAGATATTTATTATCTTTAAAATATCTAAATTACCTTGTAAAAAATCTTTTGAATCATAAAATAAAAATTTAAAATGAGAACTTAACAGTGAATAGAACACATACATATTGGTCTAATTACTGCGATTTGTATGGCATTTTTAATCCTTTATAGCTAAATTAAACTATTTATGGAAGATAATAAAATGTGTTGTAGTAATGTAGGGGAGGTAGAGGAGGTATGGTACACTTTTTTTTTACTAATTTTTTACAACCCTTAGAAACCTATTTTTAAACAAATTTTTCGTGTTTTCTTATAAAGTGACCTTTTATTCATTTATTAAAAATATTGTGAATTTAAAAAATAATCATTCATAAAAGATATTCCAATTATTGTGAATGGTTACTACTGTATCAAATCTCCCCATTGCTGGGGAGGATTGATACACTAGCAAGGGAGGTTCGATACATTGTTATGTAAATTGAAAAAGAAATTCAGACTATTCAATTTATGTGTAATACAATTTTTTAGGATAAATCTTGAAATATTTAAGTAAAATTTCAAAAGAAATGACATTGACATATTTTGTTTCAGAAATGTTTTTTACAAAAATATTTAAACAATTTCTATTATTTAAATAATTCTATTAGCATACTTTCTAGAAAATAAATAATGAAAAAAATAGCACCTAGAGATCTTGCTGTAAGAAAAAATGAAGTGAACAGTGCTGATTTGCAAACAATTTAACATAAATTTAGCACATTTAAGATTTATTTAACCCTTTCAGGTCAAAGAATTTTCAATGCTTAAGTGTTGAATAAATTAATGGCACCGGAATTTACCAACAAATTTAATTGGAAATAAGAAAAGGGCTATATTTCACTTTCGTATTAAATGGAAAATATTTTACAAAATGCTGGTGCCAATGTGGCGTTTGAGAATTAAAATTAAGCAGTTTCATGAACATACCACCACCACCGAAATGGTTAAAAGAAAAACTAATAACTCTATCATTTTATTAAGTAAAATCGGGTAGATTTAATGGGTTTTTTTTTTAATTTGTCCTTCCTCAATTATAGAAACATCTTCCTTTTCAGGCCATTTAAACTTTTTTCCTTCTACATGACGAGGAAAACGAACTAACCATCTATCATCGCACTGCTTTTCTATGTAACCTACATAATGACTATGAATAATCTCTTGTTCTACCTTACCAATTTCAGTAGCTCTTGCTGTAAAACAATGAATATTACAGTCCTATATTAGTTTACAACTTAAAAAGACTATTAAATTTCAATTATACAAATGTATCATTTCTCCCTATCATGCCTTATTGTATTTTCAATCACTTTGTATAAATGCAGTTGCAAAATGCCAATCTGCTTTCTGGTAAAACTTACCCTAACAATGTGCGTTACAAATAAAAAAAAATTACAAAATATTATCTTCAGAGTAATAAGAGTTATGAAAGAAAATCAATATTTAAAAAAAAATTACATTGGCATTCCAAAAGTCTTGAAAATTAAAAGAAAAAAAAAACATTGTCAGTTCTTCACTGCTAAGTCCAGCTAATGATGGCCTCTGCTAAATAAAGAAGCCTTTCCATCTGTTACAATGGCTGTTAATGCCATTTGTTGAGAAAAATTGTCAATGAATCAACCCTCCCTGTGTATCAAAACTCCCCTACCTCCCCTACTCTGAATTTATTGAGTCAAAGTCTAGTGGCATGTAAAATGAATATATACTCAATTTTTTTTTTTTTTTATCAACTCAATAAATTCCGATTTAATTCTCAATTAAGCTATAAATTAATCTGTAGTGTAAGGATATTGTGTCTAAATATGAATACCACACTAATATTCGACGAATGACGAAAAGGGTGAATGCGCTACTGATCTTGCCCGATCTTTGCACTAATGTATCTAAACACTTAACTCAACAATCGTACAGTCGTGGAAATAAAGTAAACGCCCCTACAAACGCCTCAACACATTATCGTAGAAGAAAGTTACTGGTACCGGACGATTGGAAATAAAGTCTAATTTTAAATGACATGCAAAAATTTGCTTACGGGGGCATATACATATTAAAACGAACTCAAACTTAATTTTTTTCAATGGTAATATCCAATCTTAACAAGATATTTCAATTCTTCCCTTCATACTATTCCTAGACACCAAATTTTAAGTTATTTGCATGATACGTTTTTGAATTATAAACATTCAAAATTTAGTGCTTCTAATGTTAAATTACATTTTCATAATTTTATTAATATCTCCTGAAATTATACTCCGAATTTGCAAATATTTTTTGTGTAACAATAATACAAAAATACCCAAACATAAATACGTAGGATTTGCAATTTTTATAATTTTATGATATGAATTATGAATTTTGGAATTAATACTCGAAAAAATTATGAATTGCTACCTACAAATTTTTTTATGGATTTATATTTATTAAGTCCTGCTTTATGGAAATCTAAAGTTTCACACTTTTCTTCCAAGTAGTTTTCAAGTTATGCTTAAAAGACGGCAAAATGATGGTCTATGATAGAAGTGACTATATATTTTGAAATTTCTTATGCTATCCTGTAATCTAGCAGTCTTCAGTGATTGCTTGAGTATCGCCTTGATCAAGAAGTAGGCTCTCGAGTACCGAACTTAAATTTGGATACAGCCCCTAAAATATGCTCGTTTTAAAATTATTAATTTCTCGAAATTTGTCGTACGAATTGTATAAAAATTTGTTTTTAGGTTAATTGAAGGGTGTAGAGTTCCTTTATGCTGTCAAAATTGTGTACTGCTATTGTAAAAAACAAAGTTGTGGGTCATTTTAATATGTAGATGACCTCCTAATCAAATTTTATACACATCATATAAAAGAAGACTTTATTACCTATCGTGTGGTACCAGTAACTTTTTCTACGATAATTTTTTGCAGAGTTAGGGGCATCCCACACTAAGGCGACACATAAGACATGTCGCTTGAATTCGCTGGAGAAACTGGTTTAAAACAGGTTTGAAACAACTTAGTTCTTTGTTTCGACCGGTTTTTGCACTACATGTTACTGCTACATGTCGCTTGTCGCCATAGTGTGGGATGCCCCTTAGTAAGGGGTGTTTACCTTTTTTTTCCACGACTGCGCATAAATGCTTATCTAGCTAAACATTCGAACTTTGGAGACTAAACGTGGAAACTTTGATTCAATTTAAATTGTTTTCTTAAATCAAATTTCCCAATAAATGGACATCGCTCATAATTAGGAGCTCTTAAAACTCTATAAATGCTGAGTATAATCCGGAAACAGGGATTGCGGTTTTGCTTTCATAGCTTTGAAAACCAAATAACCTTATACATGCCAAAGTCTTGAACGTCTTTTTCCTCTTTCTGACGGGAAAACAAGAAAAACGACATGTTTTCCAATTACAGTTGTTCTAGAACATTCTTATGCATTTTCGGGATTGGTTTTATTTTCAGAGGTCATTTAGTGACGAATTGGAACCGTCAAATAAGGATAGACTATTAACAGATTTACTGAAGCAAGTTTATGTGGGAATTTCATATAGTATATTAAAATAATGTTTAAAGAATTTGTGATTAATTAATTTTAAATAAGGAGTTTCCAGAACACCATGGATCAGTGTTTTTCTTTGGCTGGTTGATTAAATATGTGTATCGAGGAATTAAAACAGAAAAATACTTGTCTTTAAAATTATTAATAAAAATATGACATAATAATAACGGTTTATATTTTAAAAAAGAATAAAAACATATTATTAATGGATTATTCAATACTCTTATAAGATTCAAGCTCTGAAATTTCTTTTCAAGAATGAAAACATTTAAATTTAAAATATCTGGCCCTTTGCAACTATATCGGTGAGCTGTTCCAGAATCATCTTTCGATTGCAACGCCCTTCAGAAGTTAAAAAAAAATTACTAATACTGAATATGAAATAAATGAATTTTAGGCGAAATAAACTCACTCACCAATGATTTCGCTAATGAGAGATTAGCTATTAGTGATGATGTTTGCCCTGTGTCCTGCAAATATTTTTATTTTTACCGATGGCATTCATGTTAATAAATCAAATATTAATGATGATCTTCCTAATATGATGGATAATAATTCTCCTGATTTTGACGTAATCGATGATTTAACCCTTTAGTGCGCAGCTTTGCATATATACAAAGAACACTGTTTTGAATTTAATATTTTTTATTCGCATATACCTAAATCCCGCCATAAAATTAAAATTGAAATATTTTCTTTAATTAAAAGATAGACATTCCGTATTGAAACTTTCTGGTGTAAAGTCATATTCTCTGAACTACGTAATTTCTAGAACGTATTCTATTATGGGAATTAAAGGGTTAACACGTTCACGCCGGCGTGGTGGGTCACACTCGACTGTCTCAGAGTTGTCAAGACTCCGGCTATTTCCACACCACTGTTATTTTAGAGAAAATGCTGTTCCTTTAAATCTCCTAATTGTTCTAATTAAATAAAACAACATTTTCTGTATTAAAATACTGGTATCCAAAATGCCGGAGACTTGGCAGCTCTGAGACAGTCGAGTGTGACCCACCGCGCCGGCGTGAACGTGTTAAAGGTTGAGTTCTATAAAATAGATAATTATATAAACTATATAGATATTTGGAGACATACTTATTAAAGTATTTACTGATTTGTATTATTTTTGCGTAAAACAGCCACACTATACTACTTTTTACTTGCATTGCAGATGTGCAATAGGCGAAAAGACCGACGCGACGTATTACATGAAAAATATATCTCTGATTTTTTTCATTATTTTTCCTGTGTATTAAAACTTTCAGTGAATCATATATAATTTTCTCGTAACAAAATAAAATATCGCACATTTAAGGGTTAATAACGTTGGCTGTTGAAGGTATAACAACTAAGGCTGATTGCTCTGCAAACGCAATTTATGGAATTAAGCACTATGAAAATAGAAACAAAATTTCCTTTAATGTGTGCCTATTTATACAAACAAATTCAAAGTGGGTTAGAAAAATAAATGATGAAAATTTTGAATGTTTCAAACAAAGAACTCATATTAACTCACTAACGACGAGCCTCTTTTACACTTCTTTTAATTCTTCGACACAAGTTTTTTTCACGTTGTAATTTTGAATTATTTAATCGTTCAAAATCTGAGATTAGATAATGTGAAAATTTCCGAACTAAAATACTGGTATTCAAATTTGAAAGTTTTGTTCGCCTATTATAGCAAGTTTTCATGCCAATCGGCTTTAATGAGTTAACACTTGAATTGCCGGCTATTTTACCCAAGTTTTTTTTTTTTTTTTTTTTTAATGTTTCACACCAGAATTTTTATTTAAAACTATTTTAATTATGTAATTAGCTTATTTTTGTGCTGATTACATTTAATATATCTTATGTGGATATTTCTGGCTCGGATCGAATATTATCAATTTGTCAGGGCTCACAATGACCCCTAACGGCGCACTGTGGAATATTTGAAGAATCTGGCCGGTCAAAAGTCGATTTCATAAAGTAGAACTCAGGATCGAATGGATGGATACATGTTGAAGCTGAATCATTGAGAAATTACGTGATATGATTTTTATCTCGTTTAAACGAACGATGACCTCTTATCAGTTGAAATTGGAGTGTTGCTTTAAGTACATCAGCGTCAAATCGTTGTTCATTGTGACTTTCTAATTTCGAATGTGAATAACTTTAGTTTTGGAAGTATTTAAGGGAGCTCAGGGATTAAAACCTTTCTGAAAATCGATTTATTTTAATTATTCAATTAAGTCTGAACACTGTGTAAAACCCGCATAAAATTATTTGCATTTTTAACGGAGTTATAAGCATTTATGTAATAATCACTTTCAAAGCCATTTTCACCATTTAATTGCAACTTTGAGTCGCGTTTTCTCAAAACTTGGTTTTTGACGACTGTACATAAGATTTAAAAAAAAAAAAAAAAAAAAAAAAAAAAAAAAAAAAAACGGATGGAATGGATAAAAAAATGTTTTGCATGTATATAACATGATATCTATAGAATGAATTAATATATTTTAGATAGTTTAATATTTTGAGTAGTTTTAATGAAAAAAAAAATATTTTTTAGGGTTTTTAAAATTTTGAAATATGAGAGTTTTTTAATAAGGTTACCTTTAAATGATAGTTATATCCTTAATTTATTCTATAGAGTAAAGTTTCCTGATCATTTGAAGTAAAAAAATTAGTTTTTTATGTTAATTCAACATTAAGGTATCTTACGGCTGGCGATGTGAGACCTAAATTTTTTTCTCGAAAATTGTGTTACATAAATTTTGCTGTATTTTTTATTTATTACATTGAAGTATTTCATTTTATAATTTTATAAGACTACAAGAATACCTTAAAAATATCAGAAATGTTTGAATAAGTTACATTGAGTACATCTATTTTTATACTGGGTCGAAGCGAGAGCTCTGTTTACATGTTTTTCGGCATCGATAAAGCCTTGAGCACTGTTGCCAGATTGTTGAATGTCACCGCTTTTTTTAAATAGAAATATTCGGCCTATTTAGAATTATATTAAAAATTCTGAAAAGCAAGGCGAATTATACTATTTTAAAAAAGTGGTGTCAGTCAAATAATCTGAATTAAAAAGGTCCCCAATATGGCAACATCGGCCTTGAGACGCCTTAAAATATAATCGTTATGGATAGAGACGAGGCAGGTGTGTATTATAATTTTTTTTAAACTTTTAATTGAGAAAAAAATAGTTTTAGTATTTGCAAAATTAATTTAAAATAATTCATATTTTTCTATACGCAACATACACAAAAATATCTAGGAAAATAAATTATGTTTTAATGCAAATTAAAACATAATTTACTTTACTTTCATTTAGGGCTCGCGTCGGGTTGCGGGTCAAGCTTATTATTTTTGTCGGTTTCGGTTCACCTTTCGGGTTGACTTCTAGTTGAATTTTCGTTTTCGGGTCGAGCTGTGTCTGATCCGCGCAAGACTCTATCTCTGATCTGGAATGGAAAAAAAAAGTAAAATTTATTTTTTGTAAGTGACGCATAAATATTAAACACCAAGAAAACCAAGAAGGAGAAGCTTTCGACACGGCGTTACGCTTTGCGCCCTGAACATCCCGTGGAAGACAATTTTTAATTCTGTTATTCTTTCCAGGTTTATCCGCTTGAAAATTATCTTGAACATTCACTTCAGGAGGCCAAGTAGAGTTCTGAGCAGATCGGGTTGTATTCGACCCAAACCCGAAAATTCCATTTGAAGTCAATCTTCAACCCTTCTCGAATCTGCAAAAAGAATTAAAAAAAAAAAAAAAGAAAGAAACAGAGTTGCCAAATCTCCGGCTTTTTGCATACCACTATTATCTTAGAGAAAATGTTGTTCTTTTAAATCTCCTAAATGTTCGAATTTAAAAAAAAAAAAAAAAGAACATTTTCTGTATTAAAATACTGGTATCCAAAAGGCCAGAGACTTGGCAGCTCTGTAGAAAAAAATTTCTTTGGCTCGCAGCCCGACAAAAAATGTTCCAACGACCCGCAACCCGACATATTTGAATACGCATCTAATTCAAACCCGAAATACATCAAACCGCATCCCGAACCGAACCCGAAATTTAAGGAAAGTAAATCATGTTTTAATGCAATCATGGAAAGTAATCTATACTTATATGTCTAATGCCAATTTTATCTTTTATATATATTTAAAAAAGTACAAATCTATATTTTATAATATTCAAATATAGTGACACTTGTGAATAGCAAATTCCTCGGGATCGTTGAGAAGAGTCCTGCATCGGATCAGGTTGTTTGTACCTTTGTATGTATATATATATATATATACATATTATTCGAGGCGAGACTATTCTAATTTTCTTTCTGTGGGTTAGGTTCACTCTAGAATAATTCTTATGGGTCAGATTTAAGTTGTTTGCTAATCGGGTTGTCGGGATCCTGAGAAAGTTTGAGCAATATCATGTTCCAGATAAAAATTGAGTATAACTTAGTGCTTGTGAAACAAAATGTATATAAGAAATGCAATAATAGTCTAGTTTTTCGTTATTGTACAGTTAACAACCAGTTGTTCTTCGCTCGGAATAAGAAAAATATTATGAACAATTCGTTTTTGACACACTCAAAATACTGTGATGGTTTATGCACACATAGACATATTACGTGTATATACACTGTATGGCCAATGATGATTTGTCACTTGCGATTTTAGACGTTTTGTTAAATATCTAGTAAAATGCACGAGGAATTATCCTGAAACTCCAGATGTGTAAGCAGAATAGTACAGGTCCTATATTTCCGCAAAGTTTTTTTTCCCGAAACCCCATAAAGGACCGTCAACAAACTGAAAAAGAACGAATATCTTTTGGACAGCCCTCTAAAACCTAATGCAGCAAAAGCGTTCAAACTGTAGAACATGATTAAGAGGCTTATTGCAATAAACTGTGTTCATTTTTATGAGGATAGCATATATACTAGTAGAGAAATTAAGGTTTTTATAAAAACATTCCCAAATTTTGCCAAGTTTTTTGATTATAATTTGAAAATTTCTTAATATAATCAAATGTTCTTTTCAGAAAATATGAAAAACAATATTGCGCACAACACCCTGCAATCAGAATTAAAAAATAATAAAAATTGGATGAAAAATGAGCAGGTTTACTAAAAAATGCTTCACTGCGCATGCGCAAACGCAATAAAAATATAATGTACATAATATAATTTGCAAAAAATGCATCCATTTTTAAATCACATTATTCAACAATTAAACATTAAATTTTATTCTCTGTAAAGAATAGCTTCTATGCTTATTTCTATGCTTATTAAAATGTAGCTTAATTAACATATAGTAAAACGTGTGAAAAAGAACATGCCTATGACGGAATCCTGTCTTAACCTGAAAAGTATGTTGATCCATGCAAAATGAATGTAATGAAATACGTAAGAAAATATTATATAATGCATTTACACCTACTAAGAAGGGAACTTATCTATAACGCATTTTTTTTTCTTTCCTATGCAATTCCGTCTTAGAAGATTTTACTGTATAGCATTTTTCAGATTTTTAAGTCTCCAATATATGGAATATGGATTTAACTATATTAATGTTAACTGATATATTTATATACAGCAAATAGCGATACATTAAAAATATAAATACCGCAATAACTTTTATAAAAATATAAATATAAACTATAAACATGACAATAAAAAGCAAAGGTAAGTATTTTTGGTCAGAATTCCTCGAACAAGACAAATTTTTAACCAAATCGACGTAAAAATGAATGTTTTGTAGATCAATGTGTCAAGAAAAATCAATGTGTCGTGCCGGGGCGGGCCGATCTCGGGCCGAACTTTCAGTTGTTATACCGGGCCCCGGCCAATATTTTATTTGTGCGGGCCGGGCTCGAGACGAATGTTTAATTTTTATACTGGGCCGGGCCCGGGCCTTGAAATTTCGGCACCAGCAGACCTCTACCATAGACTGCATAGTACAGGGACCTCCATTCCAAAATACTGTTTCAACTATATTTCTTTCTGTATGTCCTATTGTAAACTATGTTGATTTTTTAATCGATCTCTATTTGTATGTAAATATCTAAATTATTATTAATACCATTACATGGCTTGGAACATAAAAAATCTGAAAAGTTCCATATCGAAAAACCTTCTAAGACGGAATCACATAGGAGAGAAAAAAATCGTTATAATTCCTTTTTTACCAGGTCTGTGTAGTCTCTTGCAAAGTATTTTTTTTTTTATTTTTAAACGAATTATTATATCCATTTTGCACCGATCAAGAAATATTCCAGTTTGAAACAGGATTTCGTCATACACAGATTCTTATAAGAGGTTTTACAGTACTGTATACCCCTCCCCCCTCCTCGAAATGTAAATGTACTTTCTTTAAAGAGAATTTTAATTGTAGAATAATGGTAATTTAAAAACATATGTATTTTCGGTAAAAAATGTTTACCCAAAGAAGTTGTTCCTTAAAAAGATTTTTGCACAAATCAGACAGGGACAGATCAACGATTTTGATACAAGAAGGGGCGACCGGACCAGAAAATTTCTGTCGGTGCAGATTTCTAGGAAGAATAAAGCACAGGTCCAGAAATAAGGTCGGCCCGGCCCGAGCCTCCAGAGAAAGCAAGGCCCGGGCACGACCCTGAAAAACTGATGATCAGCCTCGACCCGTCCCAAGTCGGTTTAGACCTCTAAATGGCATTTGAATGGGAAAAACGTGTTCTTAACGGCTGGAAAAATTTAAAAATACATTATGGAAAAAATTGAGTTTGAGTTGTAAATTTCGTTCAAACTCACGGATTTTTTGGGTTTTCGTTCAGTTCACGTTCATTTATCAAAAAGTGAGTCAAGTTCAACTCAACGTTCACAGAAAGTGAACTAAGTTCGTGAACTTTCGTTCAATGAACGCGTTCATACCCAACACTGGTTACTGTCTTCTACAACGGTCTAAAATTAATTGATATGCAGACAAAGAGTCTTTTAAAATTATAGTATTAAATGGGGCTGCGATGGATCGCAACAAACGCAATACAAACAAAAATTTGACAGTGATTCCTCTTCCGATGAGCATATATTCCAGAGCTCGATTCTTCCAATTCAGTTAATTTGCAGTACAATCAACAACATTATCTGGAAAAATCCATTGCCTTCATCATCACGTTATTGCCGACACACGCGAATAAGATTTATAATAGAAACAACAGAAATTATTAATGGTGAGATTAATTACATAAAAAAATGCATTAAGATCTGTACAGCCCTCAAATATTACATTAGAGGAAAATACATTTTTAGTAAAACATAAAATGATATTTACTATGGTCGAAGGAAAAATATGTAACGCAGTCACAAGTACAAAATCGACAATGAGTTGCTACTTTTGTGGACTGACATACAAAGATTGTAATGATCTCTTTAAAAAGAAAACTGTGAAGCCAGAAACATTAGAATTTGGACGATCGATTTTGCATGGTAGGATTCGATTGTTTGAAAATTTGTTGCATTTAGCGTACAAACTGTCGATAAAAAAGTGGAGATTGAGTGCAGAAGATGAAAATTATCTCATTAATGAAACAAAATTCAGCATTCAAGAATATTTCAAAACAACTTAAGTTTACTTATAGATATTCCTAACCCTGGATATGGTAATACAAATGATGGAAATACAAGCAGAAGATCATTGCTGAGCCATCTCTAGCAGCAGAAATTATCGGCATTGATGAAAATTTAATATATCGATTTAAAGTTATTTTTGAAACCATATCCAGTGGTCGCAAAATTCACCTTGAAAGGGCTTAGCCGGATAAGCATTGGAAACATGCCTTTTAATCAAATTTCCTGATTTTTTCCCAGACGTAACTACATATCTGACAATATATTTCCCCAATTATTACCCGATAAATATTGATATTTAGTGAGATAAAAATGTTTTTTCGATTTTTTAAAAAACGGATTTTCTCAAAAACTGCTGCACGGAATTTTATGCCATTAATTAAGGATATATAGATACCAAAGATGCATAACTGATAGTTTTTGTATAATTTTCTGTTTATAAAAACTATGTGAAATAGCGAAATAAAAATTTCAAAAAATAAAAATCATATCTTATGGTTATCCGAAAATTACCATTTTCTTGTAAAACATTCCCCATATGTGCCCGTATATCCTATATAAATGCCGAAAGTTTGCGTTGGGTACTACATTTAAATATTTACAAAAATGTATATTAAAATTATTGAAATTCACTTTAAGGCGTTATTTTGGGCGCAGCTACTCAACTTCCACACCCGAAATTTTTTTGGAATAAACAGTTACAGAATTGCTGTATTTTAAATTTTAATGAACACATGAGCAGGGGTGTAAAAATCTAGGTACCAGCAGGCAGTCTCTCACCACTAAATTTTATTCGTTATTTTTCGTCTAATATTTCGTCTAGAATTTTTGCAAAAACGCTAATTAATTTTAACCGAAGAAAACTATTAAAATTTAGTGGTGAGAAACTGCCTGCTGGCGCCTAGATTTTTACACCCCTGCACACATGGAACTATTAATAAAGAGGAACTGACATATCCTTAAAATAGTGAAGCTTCAACTGTAACCGCTATCGCAGGAGTTGTTTACCGCCAGTGGAAACTTCCACCAGTAGATTTATATAGAAATTTTCAACTAATTTAAACGCCTGATTATTACAAAATTTCAGTCATAAATAATGATAGAAACAGATTTTTATTTTTACTGGTAGGAGTTTACTTTGGCGGTAGTTAGGCCCTGCGTTTCTGCCATATTGTGACAACCAGGGAAGCAAACTGGCAGTTTTACAAGGCATACTCACACCAGTAAAAACAAATAGAAATTTTTACGACATTTTTGAGAAAAAATTTCGTGAATAAGACGCTTAGTTAAGACGAAATTTTCTGTTAAATTTTACCGGTGAGACTTTTGCCCTGGTAGTAATCAGAAACTGAAGATCCGATTAAATAAAAAACAGCCGCCATCTTGTGACAACCTCCTCAGTTACTTAACTCGCAACTGGTAGATAGGACCATATGTCTCCTCCTCTTTATTCATAACTCCATTTCTGCACATGAGCAACATTATGAACACTGTCGATATCAAAATGAATATGATGTTGAAAAACATGGCTTATATGCTTAATGGAATCTAAACTACATCAGTTGACATATTGTCTGCTGACTTTGCTCCAAAAATTCTTCGGATGTTGAAGTTAAGTAGCTCCGCTCCAAATAACGCATTAAAATGAATTTCAATAATTTTAATATACATTTTTGTAAATATTTATATGTAGTACCAAACAAAAACTTTCTGCATTTATATAGAATATACGGGCACATATGGGGAATTTTTTACAAGAAAATGCTAATTTTCGGATAACCATAAGATATTACTTTTATTTTTTGAAATTATTATTTCGCTATTTCACACATTTTTTATACACAGAAAATTATACAAAAAATACCTGATATGCATCTTTGGAATCTATATATCCTTAGTTAATGGCATGAAATTCCGTGCAGTAGTTTTTGAGAAAATCTGTTTTTTTTTTTTTTTTTAAATAAAAAAAAAAAACATTTTTATCTCATTAAATATCAATATTTATAAGGTGATAATGGGGGAAATATATTGTCAGATATGTAGCCACATCTGGGATAGAAATCAGGAAATTTGATTGAAAGGCATGATTCCAGTGCTTATCCGGCTATGACCTTAAACACTAAGAAGACTGGAATTTTTACTCAAGTTTTATGAAAATGTTTGATACCCGAATTTTTATTTAAATATGTTTAACTTATATAATTACCCCTTTTTTCGTTTGCATCTTTTAAATTTATTTTATAAAGAAATTTCTGTTCCGAACCGACGTATATCCTTATGCTTGGGGCAAAATGGCCCCTCAACGTTATTCTAGTGTTAAGGAACATACAGAACATTTTGGATTATTTCGCCAAAATCTATCGCATAAATTTTCAAGAGTTTCTTGTAACCGCGATGCTCTCAACACATTGCTTTTGAGTTCAGATCCAGTTTTAATTGGAATGATACCCACGACAAAAAAATCAAAATTGTTCCTTAACTCTCTAATTCCGGGGTACAATACGTTCTAGAAATTCGGTAATTCAGATAATCTGAATTTACACCTGAAAATTTCAATCGAAAATTTTGTTTCATTTAATGACGGAATTTAATTTATTAAATAAAACAAATGTTGCTATTTTAAATTTATGGTAGGAATTTGGAATATCTTAATTCAAAAATCCACTGAATTGAAAACACTGATGGTAGCATATATGCTACCATGTGCAGTAGAAGGTTAAGGAAACCCTTGAAATGTTACTGTCTTTGGAATCTTCTGAACCTCGTGATCCACAGCATTCTGATTATGAAGAAACGCATTACGATTCAGAATTATCACCTGATTAAAAAATCCCACATTTGTGGTTTACAAACTAATTGTTCTTATTGTTAATAATCTGTTTTAATAATTTATTCATTTATTTTATCTATTATTCCATTTTTTATCATAATTTTCATTTATTTTATAATACTATTTATCATAATTAGAATTTATTTTATAATACTAATTTTGTTCAATAAAAATCAGTACGAAGTTGCAAAACATCCATGATTTTTAAGTTATTAAATAATATTTAAGTGCATTTATGTACTGTTTTAAACGTTTAAATTAGTGTAAAACAAAAAATAATTTTGGAAGCCCAGATTTGTGAAATATCCCACTGTGTGAATGGAGTTATGAATAAAGAGGAGGAGTAATATAGTGTACTGTCTACCAGTATCGAGTGAAGTAACTTAGAAAGTTGTCACAAGATGGCGGCTTCTTTTTTTTAAATCGGATCTACAATTTCTGATTACCTCCGGTGCAAACGTCACACCAGTAAATTGGAATAGAAATTTTCATCTTACTTAAACGTCTTAGTCATGGCAATATTTTCTCAAAAATGAGTTGAAAATTTCTGTTTGATTTTATTGGTGACAGTTTGCCAAGTAAAACTGTCAGTTTGTTTCACTGGTTGTCACAATATAGCGTAAACGAAGGGCCCGACTACCGTCAAAGTAAACTTCCACCAGTAAAAATGAAAATCTGTTTCTGCTATTATTTATGACTGAAAATTTGCATTAATAAGGCGTTTAAAAAAGGGGAACGTGTCTATATAAATTTACTGGTAGAAGTTTCTACCGGTGGTAATCAACCCCTGCAAATACGGTTACAGTTGAAGCTGCACTATTTTCTGGATATGTCAGTTCCTCTTTATTATTAGTTCCATGACTGTGTGGCGGTTTTTATGTTAAAAAAATCTAATTCAGAGCTGCCAAGTCTCCTGCTTTTTGGATACCGGTATTTTAGTACAGAAAATGTTGTTTAACTTTATTAGAACATTACGCGGATTTAAAAGAATAGCATTTTCTCTAAGATAATACTGGTGTGCAAAAATCCGAAGACTTGGCAACACTGCTAATTACCAAATGAATGTGTCATTCTAATCGGTCTGGTGTTAACCCCTTATTTATCGCTCCCCTGATATTCACGGGCTGTGTCTTTTATTCAGATATTTCGACTCCAACCAGTTTTATAAAATAGTGTAATTGACTTTATTATGGTATCTGCTGCTATGACTTTATATGGTACCTGCCATTAAATAAGGTGAATATTTCTTTTTCAAAAAGTGGTGCCAATAAGAAATTTAAATTTTTAAAATTGTAATTTAACGCGACCGTTAAGAGGTTAAAACGGAATCACACTAACAAATATCTCTTCTTGAAGAGATATTTTAATCTTTGAAACTGCTTATATAAAACAGTTTCGTGAAAAAAGAAAGCGAAAAGCAGTAGGATCAGACTCAGTAAAGCAGCGAGTTTGGGTGTTTTGAGGCACTGAATACCACTTTTTTTCCTTGCTTTATTTTATCAAAAAATTATGCAATTAAATAAGACAAAGTTTGCTATGCTAAATTAGTGGTATAATGAGTTTCTAAACCCCCATCCTGACTGCGCCACTGATCAGAATTTGCAGAATGAAAAGAAAAAAAGTAAAAGAGAACAATGCACTGAAAAAGCAAAAACAGAGAAAAAAAATGTAAAGAAAAAGCAATGAAATCTTAGAAAAGCAACTTCAAAAGAAAGTTAAATGTGTTTAAACTGTGAATGTTGCAATATTCTCTATTTACGCATAAGATACTCAATATTATGCATCTCAAATTTGATTTTTATTATTCATGTATTAAATGAAGTCATTAATATATGAAATAGCTCGATAATAAGAGTTTCAGTGGCTTAATTTCTGTATTTCAACTCTTTATTATGTATTTGAAAAACTGATGGAAAATAAATGTATATTTTAAGTTGCTATGAATAACATACATTCTCACCCATTTACGTACTTTTTAATGATCATTTAGATTTTAGCCACTGAAAATTCGACAGAAAGCATTTAATTGCAACAAACATATCGTCGGTACCATGTCAAACTATCCCATGTGAAAACAGCGGCCTACTTTTAAAAATTAAAATTTCTTGATTGGAACCACTTATCTGAAAGTGTTAAATTCCCCTTGTTAAGTACCCCTTGAGGGCTTAATTAATACGTCGTTAAATAACGGGAATTTTACTATTTCAAAAGAGTGGTGCCAATCAAGAAATCTGAATTTTAAAAAAGTCGCCTACTGTTTTCACATTGGATAGTTTGACATGGTACCGACGACATGTTGTTTGCTTCTATTTTACATAATGACTCAATTCAAAACAAGTTTGTTTTGAATTAGAATCACAGCATTCAACCTTTTGCATCTTATTAATGCACATATTTATTTAATAAAATGCAAACTATAACCTAAAGGTGATGTAACTATGCGGAATTGCGTCTCATTTAAGCACAGTGACATTATATCATTAACTCTTTCAGGGGAAAATCTAATTCCATTGCTAAAGTTTTGAAATTAAGGAATGACACCGGAATTTGAAAACAAATTTATTTATAAATAAGAAAATGCTATATTTCACACGCATAATAAACCGATTTTTTTAAAACCAAAATTCTGGTGCCAATGTGGCATTTGGAAACTAAAATTAAGTGGTTTCATAAACATACCACCGCCCCTCAAGGTGTTAAAATAATATAAGTTTAATATCTTATACCAAAATTTAATTGGTAAATGTATGAATATAATGCTATTTTTATTCAACTAATTTTCAAAAATGTCAATTAGTTGTTGCTTAGGTAATTTCTTAAACGGAATAACTAACTAATTAAAATTATTTGCTAATTTATAAGAGATTATTGTCATTCAATAAAAGCCTCATTACAGTTTCGCGATTACTTCATAGGGCACAAGAGACTAAATCAGCCGCATTTGCTGGGATACGTATAAATAGATAAATGAAAGGATGCACTTTGTTTCAAAAGCTTTCTGCCATTTAATATCATTCAGATTATATTAATTACCGGATAATACGAAAATGTTAACTCTTCTGAGAAATAAGTACGCTTGCAGCAATCTACATTAAAACCGTTTTTAACACATAATACGGATATACACTTATAAGTTTCCTAAATGAAAGAAATTTTCTAAATTACAAAAATGATTTTGCATTAATTAATATTTTCGGACCGCCAAATAAACTGTATAACAACTTTGTGTAAAGAATTCTAATAAATATCCAAATTTTGCACAAAAGAAAGTGTAAGAACTAAATTTGTGTGTCTTCCATAAGTAGGATACTTTAGTGGGGCTTTTAAATTAGGATAAGCTTGAATGATTTGATATATCGTAATTTCCGGTGTATAAGCAACGGCTAATTTAAGTCTGCTTCAAAATTTTATTTAAAAAATTAATTCAAATAAATGCTAAGCATAAGAAAGTTATTATTATTTTTTTAAAATTCTGGTAGGAAACATAATTACTTGAGCCGCAGTAATTGAACTACACATCCAATTTTAATAAAAAATTTAAAATGACTCGACAAAATTCTGCAACAATTATATATTAAAATTTTCAAATCACTTGGCTCTTCATCAGTGTTGGAAAATTGGCGCAGAGGAGGCCTATTGACACCACTAAATTTTTATAGTATTCTTCACCTTAATAAAAACTATCAATTTCTGTCATTAGATAAGCCGAAAAATGCCACTAAAATTTAGTGGTGTCAATAGGCTCCGCCTCTGCGCCAATGTTCCAGCACTGTCTCCATGGTTATATGCGGACAGATAGACAGACAGACTGTTGGACGGACCAGATGACGACTGTAGGTGCTACGTATTTATATAATTACGAACACACCGAAAAATGGTTTTTAGTATGGGAGATTTCATTTCTCTTATAAAATGCATGTTGCAGTCTGGATTTGGGTC
The DNA here is from genome assembly GCA_963932465.1 of Maratus speciosus. Lineage (NCBI taxonomy): Eukaryota > Metazoa > Arthropoda > Arachnida > Araneae > Salticidae > Maratus > Maratus speciosus. Next base: position 30,459,274 of record OZ010787.1, on the reverse strand, counting down.
ACAATTTAATTCCATTAAGTAATATGTTCTCCGTCCATTAAGTAATAATGCTAAGTAAGAGTGTTCTTCTTCCAAGAAACATGACAGATGCTTATTAACCCCATACCGGCCGCATTAAATTACAGTTTAAAAATTCAAATTGCTTATTGGCACCATTTTTTGCAAATGAAATATTCATCTTATTTATTAACAGGTAAAATGATACCACAATAAAGCCAATTACACTATTTTATAAGACTGGTTCGAATGAAACAATGTGAATAACAGACCCAGCCCGTGAATATCACGGGAGCGAGAATTAATGGGTTAACACTAAAAAGACCGTGAGAGATCATTTTGAACCCTACCATATGTATATATTTCAGTTCAAACCATAAATTTCTCTGTAAAATAAGTTTAAATGACTCAAATAAAAAAATTATAACGTACATACGTTAAACGGTAAAAATAACCCACACTCGTTCCCGGGTGTAAAATAGTATTATAAAACTTAAGTAAAATTTCCGGTCTTTTTAATGTTAATTTCATGCAAATACGAAATCATGAAATCAATTGCAATAAAAATTCAAATATATTTGCATGAAAAACAGAGTTTAGCAAGCTGCTCGTATAAAACGAATTATTACCTGAAACCAAATCAAGCTCGGCATCAATGATGTGGAAAAAATACGCCAAAACAATGAAAGCGCTAAATGATTTAACAAAAAAGGACCAAAAACTTTAAATACTAATAAGTATTACTGTTTGTTTAAATAACATATATATAATTATTGCTTATAATTAAGGGTCATAGTAGAAATAGTTATGACGTTATTGTGTATTTAGTAAATTAATAATAATAATAATAATAATAATAAGTATTTTATAAATAGTATTTAATGTGTATTTTATCTGACTATTCTTCCATGATAGAATATTTTTTTTTTTTTTTTTTTTTTTTTTTTTTTTTTTTTTTAAATTCGGCAAATCCATTAGGACGTTCTGACACTGTTACGAATAAATTAGTTTTGTAATTAAACATTATACGTTGTTCGAAATTTTCAATATTTTTTTATATTTAGCCACCATTAATTTGTACTAATCATGGAACTATTAATAAAGAGTAACTGACATAATCTTAAAATAGTGATGCTTCAACTGCAACCGCTTTCGCAAGGGCTGATTACCCAATGGAGTTATGAATAAAGAGGGGGATTCATACACTGTACTGTCTACCAGTTGCGAGTGAAGTAACGAAGGAAAGTATTTTATAAATTGCATTTAATGTGTATTTTATCTGAATATTCCTCCATGATAGAATAATTTATTTTTTAATTCTGCAAATCCTTAAGGACGTTCTGACACTGTTACGAATAAATTGGTTTGTACTTAAACATTATATTTTGCCCGAAATTTTAAATATTTTTTTTTTTTTTATTTAGCCAACATTTATTTGTCCTAATCATGGAACTATTAATAAATAGGAACTGATATATTCTTAAAACAGTGAACCTTCAAATGTAACCGCTTTAGCAAGGGCTGATTACCTAATGGAGTTATGAATAAAGAGGAGGAGACATAAAGTGTACTGTCTACCAGTTGTGAGTGCAGTAACTGAAGAGGTTGTCACAAGATGGCGGCTGTTTTTTTTTCAATCATCCCACCAGTAAAACTGAATAGAAAATTTCGTCTTAATTAAGCGTCTTGTTCCCGAATTTTTTTCTCAAAAATGTCGTAAAATTTTCTATTTGTTTTTACTGCTGTCAGTATGCCTTGTAAAACTGTCAGTTTGTTTCCCTGGTTGTCACAATATGGCGGAAACGGAGGGCCTAACTACCGCCAAAGTAAACTCCTACCAGTAAAAAGGAAAATCTGATTCTACCATTATTTATGACTGAAGTTTTGTAAAAATCAGGCGTTTAAATAAGTTGAAAATTTCTATATAAATGTACTGGTGGAAGTTTCCACTGGCGGTAAACATCTTCTGCGATAGCGGTTACAGTGGAAGCTTTACTATTTAAAGGATATGTCAGTTCCTCTTTATTAATAGTTCCATGGATTACCCCCCCCCCCCCCCCCCGATGAAAACTTCCACCAATAAATTTATACAGAAATTTTCTCCGTATTTAATGGCCTTATTAATGCAAGATTTCAGTTATAAATAATGGCAGAAAATATTTTCAACCGGTGACACAAACTTAATTTTTTTACCAGCCACACTGACACCAGTAAACAAAATTCGAAGTTTTTGCCATATTTGTGAAAAAATATTTCCATGAATAAGATGCTTAAATAAGAAAAAATTTCTATTCAATTTAATGGTGCGAAGTTTGCACCGGCGGTATTCAGAAACTGTAGATTCGATTTCGAAAAAGCTGCCGCCATCTTGTGACAACCTCCTCAGTTACTTCACTCGCAACAGGTAGTCAGTACACTATATGTCTTCTCCTCTTTATTCATAATTCCATTGTCCTAATACAGGGGTCGGAGCATATAGAGCAAAATTTATTGTTCTTACCAGTATCTTTTATCAGTAATCTTCAAGAGACATATTAATAAGATATACAATGGGAATATATCATGAAGATTATTGATAAAGATACTGGTCAGAACAATAAAATTTGTCACCTATACTCCGACCCCTGCTAATATAGTAGCATTGATTTTTTAATTTTTTTTAACATCACTTTCACATTTAAAACACATAAAGAGTTGCCAAGTCTCCGGCTTTTTGCACGCCACTATTATCTTAGATCTTAGATCTTTTATCTTAGTTGTTCTATCAAATCGCCCGAAAATTCTAATTAAATGAAACAATGTTTTCTGCATTAAAATACTGGTTTCCAAAAGGCCGGAGACTTGACTGTTCTGCACATAGCATTTATATGTTGAAGGGCATGACATATATGTCAGCCCCGCTAGAAATAAATTCTATTTTTTTATTTATTTTTTTTTTAATATGAAAGTGAAGCCGTAGGAAATCGATGATGATATACTAATATAAATAAATAATGGATAAACATAATAATGTTTAAATTAAATGTTTGTGCTTTAGCTCATTTAAATACTAAAGTAAGGGGGTCGAAATGTTCCACACCCTTACGCATAGGTTTAGTGAAATATTAAAAAGTCCGGAAATATACGGCACTTTTTTAATGGGGTTTCAAAGATATTGGTACAGGTCGCTTGCTTGATGTGCATAAATTGTACACTATTTCTAAAACTATTTTAGCACTAAATATACCAATAACCGGTTATTTGACCGGTACAAAAAAAAAAAAAAAAAAAAAAAAAAAAAAAAAAAAAAAAAACTATTTCGATTAAAACCAGAAATTTCTTCACAAAATAAATAAAATATAAATCACACGGAAATAACCTGAACACAAATGTTAAGTAGTTTTAAATGTTAAATAGTTAGTTAAATGTTAAATAGTAAAAATCATGGTTTGAAATCATTTTAATAAAATGCGTAAAATTCACGGAAGTTTTAGTGTTAATCTACACTGTATTCGAGTTTTTATAAGTAGTTTTATTTTATAGAAATTTCCAACTTAGAAATCAGTTTTAGTTCCACTTTATCAAGCTAGGAGTAATATCCTTTTTTTTTTTCATTTAATGTGTTTGCAGAATTTAAACAAAAGTGAAGCTCATCTATATCCGTTCACTGTTTCTCGAATGACTATATTTTATTTGACACTTTCTCTGCCGATCCCGCGCCAGCGAGTGATTGGCGCGGTTTCAGCCGAGAAAGTGATCAGGAATTTTAAATTGATACCGGAAATTTCGAAATAAGATATTTCCCTGTAAGTTTTCTCTAAATGTCTTTTATTAAATAAAGAGTAAGATACTATTATTTATTTCTGGTATGAACACTGAATTTCTGGATAAAAATGGAAACCAAACTGGCAAATCTGTATGATGGAACACAACGTGTTAACACTAGAACCGCCACAGCGGTCATTTTGACCGGCATAATATGAAATTATTTCGATTCCAACCAGAATTTTTTTCTAAAATATGTTAAATATGTACCACGGGGAAATAAGTTAAATAAATAAGTTAAATAGTTTCAAAGAAAGTTTCTGGTGTAAAATAGTTTTATAATGCTTGAGTAAAATTTCCTGCGGTTCTAGTGTTAAGGACAATACGAAATATTAAAAATATTCCGTTATTTAAATCCTTCAAACTGAGTTTAATTACTATGAAGTTACGCTTTAAACGATGAAATATTTGTCTACTTTATAAATCTTTATAACAACAATAGTTTCTAAAACGGTAATATGTTACTTCCTTTTAACTAGTCGTTATTTTTATCGTACAAATAAAAATCACAACATTCTACAACTTATTATTTAAAATAAGATCTACATATTTAAAACTTTTCAAGAAACTTTGAAAAGTATTCAATACATTTCTTTTCTTGTTGTTCCTTTTTGAACAAAAATATAAAATGGTTTGAAATCCTAGTTATTAATACATACACATGGCTGTCAACTTCTAAGTTTTTTTTTAAATCAAGAAACGATAATTTTTATTTAAAAAGTAAAATAAAATGCGTTATGTGGTTATTAAACATTACGCTAATTTTAGTAATGTGGTTCAAAACTAAATTATGTGATTTAAAAGTGCGTTGAAGTTGGCAAACATGTATATGCACACATAACATTTTCATAAATTCGTTGATAAGAAAAAAATATCGCATTAATTCACTTCAAATTAATAAAGAAAAAGAAAAACAATCGCCAAACGTTTCATAACCTCTTTAAACATGAACTTTTGCGATTACAATTTTGAAAATTATAAAGGTTTAATTTCTTATGTTCTTGTTTTTTTCAGTCACAAATAAGAGTGCATCAAAATTTTGTTCGTAAAATCCTATGTATTTTTATCTTTATTTAAAATTCTTTCTTTACGGCAGAACGAACAAGAATTTAAGATATTTTGAACAAATAAAATGCCTCTTAAAAGTAAAATAAAGTGAAAACTTTAAAAGAATTCAAACACATTGAAAATCTATCCAGAATCAGAAATAGTCTAGATAAATCACTACAAAAACTAAAATATATCTAAAAAGTAAATGCTGTAAGGCATTTGCTGATTTCATTTTGTTCCATTACAAAATACAAGGACTGGAAATTTCACTTTGGTCACAACACTAAAGAACAGAAATTAATGCACTTCTGAAAAGGGTCATTCCATACAAATCAAGCAAAAAAAAAAAAATAAAAAAATAAATAAATAAATAAATCGTGGCCCATAATAAGCGATGTTAATAAAAAATGTGTTACACAGATTCAGTTCATATTTAAATGTATCTGTACAAATCATCTTGCCATAAAATAATATAGTTTGACAGTTCTGAACATTTAAATAACTTGTGACATAGAATGGCATATGTACAGTCGTGGAAAAAAAAGTAAACACCCCCTACTACCTCCTCAACAAATTATTATAGACAAAAGTTACTAGTACCGAACGATTGGAAATAAAGTCTACTTTTAAATGACGCATATAAAATTTGCTTAGGGGGCATCTACATATTAAAACGAATGCAAATTTCATTTATTTCAATGGCAATACCCAATTTTAACGAGATATTTCAAATCTTTGGTTCAAACTATGCCTAGACCCCAAATTGCAAGTCATTTGAATAATAAGTTTTTTTATTATAGACATTCAAAGTTTAGTGCTTCTAATGTTAAATTACATTTTCATATTTTTATTTATAACATCTGAAATTATGATCCTAATGTTCTAATTTTTTGTGTAGCAATAATACTAATATACCCAAACATCAATACGTTGAATTTGCAATTTCTATAATTTTCTGATATGAATTATGAAATTAATAATCGAAAAATTATGAACTGCAAAATTTTTTTGATGGATTCAGATAAATTAAGTCCTGCTTTATATAAATCCAAAATTTCACATTTTTCTTCCAAATAGTTTTTAAATTATGCTTAAAAAACAGCAAAATGATTGTTTAAGGGGCCATCTATGATAGAAGCATAGGTGCCAACCTCAGACTAATCTTCCGTAATACTAGCGTTAATTTGACCCTGGTTTAACACGTTTCGAGCCAGAAATATTTTAAAGAAATTAAATTAAATACGTTCTACGTAGGAACCTGGAATTAAATAAATAAGCATTCATGAAATAAATTTTCTGGTTCGAAATGTGGTTAACCCGGGTCAAATTAACCGAGACATTACGGAAGATTTTTTGAAGGTTGGCAGCTATGTAGAAGTGATTAAATATTTTCAAATTTCTTATGCTATTCTGTTATCTAACAGGCTTAATTGACAGCTTAAATTGCCTTGATCAAGAAGGGAGCTCTCTCGGTTAACAATCGAGTACCGAACTTCTATTTGGATAGAACCCATAAAATACGCTCGTTTTAAAATAATTAATTTCTTGGAAACTTATGGTACTAATTGCAAAAAATTTTGTTTTTAGACTAATTAAAGTGTCCTGTCAGAATTGTGTACTGCTATTGAAAAAAAAACAAAGTTATTGTTCGTTTTAATATGTAGATGGCCGCCTAAACAAATTTTATATACATCATTTAAAAGTAGACTTTATTTCCAATCGTTCGGTACTAATCACTTTTTTCTACAATAATTTATTGAGGAGTTAGTAGGGGGTGTTTACTTTTTTTTTTTTTCCAGCGACTGTACAATCGTTCAAAGTTGCATGTTTGAAGTACCGTATCTTGAAAATTATTTAACATAAATTAACCATTTTTATAATATTTTAACTACTGGAAAATTATCTTCAAAATTATTTAGTAATAAAAATTTGGTAATACTTTTGGTAATACTTAAATTTGCTGAAAAAATTGAAAAATTGTCAATTTTGAGAAAACTGAAACCTTGATCAAAATCAATGAATTTAAAAACATCTCTGAAGTTGATGCCTGATGTAGTGTTACATATGAAAATCACATTTCTAAAGTTTTGAATATGAAGTTTATTTCAAATCTTCAAAATAGCTTAGAAACTTCAAAATCACATTTTTTCCTCTTATGTGGGCACAAAAATCAAATGAAGGAAACAACAGATATCAACAGTATTGCATAGGCATAAAGATAATTAAGCCCATGATATGTTAAAAAAATTTCGAGTTTGCCTTTTGATTCTTAACGTAACAGAATTGGGTGCGAAAAGTTAATATTTATTAAATTCTATGAGCTATTGCACTTGAAAATTGTGAGCAATTTTCACCATCTTGCATGTAATTCCAGGAGATAAAATTAGCGCTGCCATCTATATTGATTTAGGATTACTATATAATCCTACATATCGTTATTTCCGGTGTATAGCCCGCCTGTCAAACAATCGTTTTTCGACCCAGAATTTTTTTAAATAAAAAGTAACTTTTTAGATCACGGTAAATATTGGTCTTCAAATACTGAATAAAATGTCTGGGTCCAAACTGAATTGTTTGATCTGCGGCCTATACACCGGGAATTACGGTAATTATTTCTAAAACTCAACTCGACTTCAAAATATTCTTGTTCAAGAATGTATTAATGTAGAGTAAGCAAAAATAAACTAAAGGCAAGAATGAAAGTTTCAATATTTAAAATATAAGCTTTTATCCATAATCTCAAATAATTTAAAAAAAAATTAAGAGCTTTTATTTATGTTCAAACAAGTAATAGAAATTTTTCTATTTCCGCTCAAAATTTCCATTATTTATTTATTTTTCTAATTAAGGAATGGAAATGCAAGGATGAAAGTCTCTGTATTTAACCCCTTAACCTACGATTTACGTCTCAACAATGGAGTTATGAATAAAGAGGAAGAGACATATAGTGTGCTGTCACCCAGTGTTGCCAAATGGGCTACATTTTTAAATCAGATTATTGATTGGCACTTTTTTGAAGTGGTAAAATCTGCCTTATGTAATAACATATTAGTTAAAGAAAAAAAAAATGCGAATTTTACCGTTTCAGAAAAGTGGTGCCATTCAAGAAATCTGAATTAAAATAAAAAGTAGCCCAATGGCAACACTGCTGTCACCAGTTGCGAGTGAAGTAACTGAGGAGGTTGTCACAAAATGGCGGTTATTTTTTTTTTTTAATCGGATCTACAGTTTCTGAATACCACCAGGGCAAACGTCCCAACAGTATTCCTTGTAAAACTGTCAGTTTGTTTCACTGGTTGTCTCAATATGGCGGAAATGCAGGGCCTAAAAACCGCTAACGTAAACTCCTACCAGTAAAAAATGAAAATATGTTTCTACCATTAATTATGACTGAAATTTTGTAATAATCAGGCGTTTAAAGAAGTTGAAAATTTCTATATAAATCTACTGACGGAAGTTTCCATTGGCGGTAAACTACTCCTGCGATTGCGGTTACAGTTAAACCTTCAGTATTTTAACCCCTTAATCGTCGCGCCCGTGACTGTCACGGGCGGTGTAGGCTTCTATTCTTTTATTCAGATTGTTTTATCCCCACCAGTTTTTTTAAAGAATGCAATTGGCTTTATTCTCTCGACATTTTATCTGCCATTTAATGAAGAAAATATTTCAACTCGAAGAAAGTGGTGGCAATCAAACAATCTGAATTTAAAAAAAGTATTCGACACTTTTCAGGCGCGACGATTAAGGTGCTAAGGATATGCCAGTTCCTCTTTATTAATACTTCCATGGTCTCAACAGCCTTGGTCTAAAACGTAAACAGGATCGCGCAGCCTTCGAAACATTCCACGGTTCGGCAAATCCATAGCTACCACTAAAATTTAATAGAGATTTTCGCCTTGTTTAATCATAAGATTTCGACGATTAAATAAGACAATATTTACTATAAAATTTTAGTGGTAAGAATAATTTACATTTGGCTCGATCATTGACGACAGTCTAGGCCCGTGATAACCAGTTTTGGCCCGAATACAACACCACGAGTTTCGCACGTTGTTGCATGTTAAGAGGTTGAAATATATACTTTTACCTATAGCGTCAAATAATTTTAAAAATTTTAAGAGCTTTCCTTCATGTTCAAACAAGTAATAGAATTATTGCATTTTCGCCTCGAAATTTTCATTCTTTTTTTTTTCTCATTAAGGAAAAAAAAGACAATTACTAAATTACGCCAATCTGTTACATATTATTCACTCTTAATTATAAACTATTTTTGATATAGTATTTCCGTTCCTAAGATTAATAATTAAAATTGAAATTCCAAGCATGTAGACAAAACCTTGATTTTGCGTGAACTTTTAACTTAAATTTTAAGACTTAAATAAACAATCCTGAAATCTATTATTTTGCATTTACCCATAAATAAATATGATCTACTTATATGCCGATTTTCATCAAAATCTGTGACATATCAGCCACAGCTGATTGTCTCATTTTGTATGGAATCACCCAAGAACAATATTTTGTCTAAAATAATAGCTGTGTGTAAAAAGCCGGGGACTTTGAAACTCTGAAAGGGGGTGTTCCAATAAATTTCTTTTGATTTGAACTGACAGCCCTTCCAGCAAAGAAAAGTTTTGCCACTGAGAAAGCCTAAAATACAGAAATGAATTTAGAGGATGCATTGACAAACCTCCAATGTGCAAAAGAAATGTAAAAAACTCAATAAACTTCATTTTTTAAATAAAAAATTAAAGAATAAATAATAATAATAATAATAAAAGTAATAATAATAATAATAATAATATAAATAATAATAATATGTAATACGCGTTTCGTTTTTTTTGATAGGGATTAAAAATAAAAAATTCACCCTCTTCTGCTTCTACTAACTTTAACCTTTTGCACTCCACACCAAAATTTCAATCACCTACCAGCAACTCCACGCTATTCTTACATATCGTAATTTCCTGCGTATGTGTCGCAGCTCAGATAATTCTATTTCCTCGCAGAATTTGTTTTAAATCAAATGTGACTTGTTTTTGCTTAGCGTTTACTTGTTTTCATTTTTTAAATAAAATTTCCGGTATGAAAAAGACTTAACTATGCCGCGTCTCAAGCGCGGAAAATTAAGGCATTTGAAATAATATGTCGTGAACTCCCAAAATGTATGTTTATTTGTAGTATGGTCATCTGTTGTTTACCGTATGGGTGCCAGTGGATTTGTGTTTAAACTTAGTATGTCACCGTATGGGTGTCTGTGGATTTGTGGTTAAACTTAGTATGTCACAGTATGGGTGTCAGTGGATTTGTGGTTAAACTTAGTATGTCACCGTATGGGTGTCAGTGGATTTGTGGATAAACATAGTATTTCACCGTATAAATGTCAGTGGAGCGCAAAAGTTTCATACCGTACACCGGGGCTACTTTGAGTCACTTCTTCCTGGTTCCACTCACATGTCCATTATTAAAAAATATTATACGTGATTTTTGAACTTCGAAATGGAGTTGTAAACAATTTACACGAAACAATGAAGAAAACTGTATGGTTTAAAGAGGAAATTTTTTATTTATTCGTCATGTTATCCTCAGCAACTAGAACAAAACAATTAATATAACATTTTGCTACGGTAACATTTGAAAAAAAATGTTACTTAAAACATGTTTTAAGCGATTTGGTGGTATAAAAGGCATTTCTAAAGTAATTGAGGGTATTTTCGGACAAAAAAGGTCTGGCACAAAGTAACCCCGAAATATTAGTTTTCATGTTAGCTTTACGAAAACGTAAACATTTTGTGTCAAAATAAAAAGTTAAAGGAAAAACTATGATCACACATAGGTTACAGGTTACTAAAAGTGATATTTTGACACTTATCTTATTTGTAGCTCTTATCCAGATTGCTTCACGATAGAAAGTTTGTAGAGGTAAAATTTACACAAGAAAACATTTGTGTACAAACACATCCAGTGTTGCGACTAAAAAAATTAAATTACCCCCAAATTATTCAAACACCCTATAGTAGGGTATAAAATATTTTTCCAGGGCAAAAACACTAAATTGTTTTGTATTGTTTGTTCAATACAAAGATTTTTTTTTTTTTTTTTTTTTTTTTTTTTTTTTTTTTTTTTTATGGGATGGACCGAAGAATCCCCGCAAGGACCAAAGCCCCGGTTGACGGTACTATGAATAAAATTACTGATACAAAATGATCTAAGATCTGTTATTGGATTTGTGAGCCCGGTTCAGATTATTTATATAGTCCCATTTCTACGTGTTCCATACTGACATGTACTAAAAATGGAAGATGAGCTTTTAAACAGGTCACCAGATTTTTTTAGTTTGGTCAAGATAAGAAAAATTCAATCACTACAAGGAACGTTGTAGATTCATCATTTGTCAAGATAAGGAAAACGAGGCTTAGTGGAAGAAATCTTAAACTTATGCATAATGTCTGATCGTCAAATGTAAACATGTGTACATGCGAAAGGATAAATAGAGATTCGGTACTTAAAGAAATGTCATACGTGTTATCAACATATTTTACTCATTTTTGTATATATTGATCGAATATTTTCTCCTTCAATCGCGTACTCAAGATCTTTTTCCCTTTTCAAATCTGCTGTCCTACATCTTCTTACATTTTTTAACTTGTTATATCACTCTCGTGGAACTTTTTTTACATGTTGAAGATATTGTTTTTATCTTCTATAATAATTTGCATTTGCAGCTTATCCACTTTCGTTTGTCTGTCATTTATTTTAATTTCTTTGCTTTCAGTATACAAATGAATTTTCATGACTTTCACATCGTCACCTGAATACTAGGCCTGAGCTCTGACACAAAAAATCGCGGCTGCTGCAGGCGGATTTGTTTCAGCGTTTATATGGTCTTTTGAAATTGAATGCCAATGACATCTGAAAGATTTTTCGTCCTTACTTTTTGGAAGTTAAAGAAAATTTGCAGAAAATACTGGTGTGTAATTTCAGTTCTTTACAAACGCTTAAAAAAATTCCACTAATGACAGCTGCAATTTTTCTGTCAGTGGTCAGGCCTAGAATTTAGGAAGCGGTGACTTCCATTTAACTGATATACGTAGGAGGATATTCTCAATTCCATAGCCGTTTTTTTTCGGTTTTTTTTAAACTGGATATACACACTTTGAACCCGAATCACCGCAAACTGAATAATAGGCCTGAGTGCTGACACAAAAATAGCGTTTTTCATAGGTGGATTTTTTTTAATCGTTTGCACAGACGTCTGAATTTAAACACGAGTATTTTCAAAAAGTTTTCTTTTACTTATCAAATCTCAGAAAAATAAAGCGGAGGAAACTTAAAAACATTATTGTTATTCAAATTCAAGAGACCGTACAAACGCAGAAAAAAATTCACCTACGAAAGCCGTCATTTTTGTGTCATTGCTCAGGCCGTGCTCTGTTGTCAGATGGCTACATTTTTAAATCCGGATTTCTTGATAGGCACCACTTTTCTGAAATGGTAAAAATCCCTTTGTTTTCGCCTTAATTAATATGACATTAACTCTGTCAGACGCATGGTACTTGTGCTCGTAAAATGTTGAAATAATTGAATGACACTAGAATTTGCATGGACATTTATTTGTAAAGTGTATTTTCGCGGGTTTAATAAGAGTGAAATTTTCATAAAAAAATTTGAGCGCTAATTTGGCAGTTTGGGATGATGATTATATTATGCCACAGTGATGTCGCCGCCCTTGAAGGCGTTAAATAAAGCGAATTTTACTATTTCAATAATGGTGCTATTCAGGAAATCTGAATTTAACCTCTTAATTCTTGCTCCCGTCATATTCACGGGCTGTGTCTTTTATTCATTTTATTCTTTTTTGTTTGATTACCACCGGTTTTATAAAATAATGTAATTGGCTTTATTATGGTAACATGTTACCTGTCATAAAATAATGTGAATATTTTTTTTTTCAAAAAAGTGGTGCCAGTAAGCAATTTGAATTTTTAAACCGTAATTCAATGCGACCCTTAAGGGGTTAAAAAAAGTAGTCCACTGGCAACATTGAGGCCTAGTATTCAGGGGACGGTGAACGATAACAATTCCATAGGTGCCAACCTCAGACTAATCTTCCGTAACACTACCGTTAATTTGACCCTGGTTTAATACGTTTCGAGCCAGAAATATTTTAAAGAAATTAAATTAAATATGTTCTACGTAGGAACCTGGAATTAAATAAATAAGCATTCATTAAATAAATTTTCTGGTTCGAAATGTGGTTAACCTGGGTCAAATTAATCGAGACATTACGGAAGATTAGTTGAAGGTTGGCAGCTATGCAGTTCCATGAAATGTGACATTCTTTTTATTATGTATTAGTAACTTTTCTTTTAACAGTAGGCTTTCTGGTTTAAAATATATTTTCCATTTGAACGTTTAGCAGCTATGTTCCTGAGACTTGCATTAGCCGCAGTAAAAAACATTCTGTCGAATTTCTTCAACGTAGTGTGCCAAATACTACAAAAGCTTCGATGCAGCAAATGTAGGTTCTATGTCCACGAATGAAATTCGATTGACGGATATTTACTAAATACTATAAAAAAATTTGAATTCGTGTCACAAATATCCAGTAAAAAAGCTAAAAAAAATCATCAAAGTAGAATTAAGTAGATTCACACGTTGTTTTCCCACTGAAATCTATTGATAATAAAAACTAACTTCTCCGAAGGATTTATTTATATAACCTCAATTAATGCTGTCTTCTGAACGTGAACTGATGATGTATTTACGACTTAGGGAAAATTCTCCATACTTCCTTATTTTCATTGTAGGCCCTTCTTTTAATTTTCATCCCCTTTCCTAAGAAATTAGCGTTTATTGCCGAAATTAGAGTCAAAGGCCCAAAGTGGTCAAGAAATTCATCAAGGTCGAACATTTAATAGCATTGTATATGATCTTTTCTGTCCATCACTGATCAAAATCGTTGGTGGCTACTTTTTGTTGTCTAAAATTTCATTGTTGGATATTCCTTATACGTTTGCGTTAATAATTTTTCAACAATATATCTATCTATCTATCTCTTTCTATATATATATAAATATGTGCGTGTATGTATTTTTAGAAATTTCCTCAAGTAAAAATTTAAATAAAATCCAACAATGATCCATCAGTCCGATTTTCTGCCGTTTATTATAACACTGTTGCTTAACGCGTTCACACTGGCGCCGATAATCATGTTTTTCGCTGTAAGACTGCGCTCAAATTCATATTTCGCTTCACCTGGCGGCGCGGTATTGTGGTTTATTCAGACATTGTATGTAATGACCCTACCCTCTCATATTTATTGAACGGAACTCGAATATAACAAGCAGAGTTGATTGTGAATGTCTGAAATTTTCTAATGAGTAAGCATATTACTTAGAGACATTATTTTATTGACTACATATGTACGAATTTAATACAGTGCTCGGCAAAAGTTTAGACAATGATCTATTATGCTTCTGTGCCGAGAAGTATGTAACGAATTGTTGTAATTCAACTGTCATATATTACTGGGGACTTATCCTTTATACACAAACAATAAATTTTAATTTATACACTTTACATAATATATAATGACAAAAAAATGAATTTAACATTGGTGCAAAAGTATAGACAATCTGTCTGTTAACAGAAAAATATCCATAAATTAAAATCGAACTGCACCTACACTGTCTGCTATTAATGCAAAAATGTGACTTTCCATCGAAGAAACTAAATCCTGCATCACTTGGGGGTCTATTTCGTACCAAACACGTTCAACATCTGATCGAAGTTCATTTACAGAGGAGTATTGTTAAAAAATTGCATAAACCGTATGAGATATGATGCCACAAAAGTTTTCGATTGGGTTCAGATCAGGGCTACACGCGGGAAAGTCGAAAACAGTAATATTTTGAGAGTTAAACCAACTTTTTGATTTGTATGCAATATGAATAAACGCATTATCTTGCTCAAATACATATTTGGCAGAGATAAAAGTTCACCAAATGGCTGTAAATTGTTTTCCAATGTATGTATGTATGTAGTCTTACGTCGCTAGGCGACCATTGAGAAACCCCAGAGATGCTTGAGTATTAAAACAAAGTGAGGCCCAAGTCATCAACCCTTTCGAGGGCAAAGGACACATAATTTTAATTCCCGAAATGGCAAGAATATTTAATTAAAATTTTCCTTTTATAATATACGTGAAAATAAGCAATTTCATATTTTCTAATAACTTCGTTTACAAATTCTGGTATCAGTCCATTATTTCATCCGTTTATAAAAAGAATTACACCGCGACAGGAAAGGGGTCAATTTGTTGTGAGATTTCAAGGCTGGTGGTTTTATCATTTTCATGTAAACTAATGTACATCTTTCTTTAATGCATCTACGAAATTATCCGTCGACACAGAAAGCTCTAACTCACTTTTAATGCGATTAGCAGTCATCATTTGTCTAGATGCCAGTTTATGGATCCTTCTATAATCTCGTTTTCTGGCCGCACGAGTCCTTCCAGATCTATGTTTTGCTTTGAAAGAGTCACCCTTAGACAGTACTTAATAGACAGACTTCTTTGGCCGATTGAAAGTAGCTGAAATTTCCGCAACAGTCTTCCCTTTCGATTTCAGCTTCCATGCTTTAATTATTTCATCTGACTGAAAATTTCTTGCTCGCGCATCTTTACTAACCGATGCTATCGCGAGGTGCACTTAAATACTTCATGCATGTGACGTCATAAGTTTGAAATATGCGGTTTTCGGTGAACAATATCCAAAAAATCACTAAAGTGTCTAAACTTTTGCAATATGCAAGTTTCACTTTTTTCAGTTAAATGAAAAAATATCCTACATTAAAACCGCTATTTCTGTCCTAAAACGTTTAAAATATATTTAAAAATAAGTACAGTCATTTTTATAACCCAAGTGTTCGTATTTTTTATTTAAAGGTTAAAAATCACCAGTGTCTAAACTTTTGCTGAGGAGTGTATAAAATGTCTTACAATCTAAAGAAATATGGACAACATGATATAAATGCATTTCTGTAAGATAGAAGCCACGCCCTTAGTCAATGATATTTTTTGAATGAAAACGAGAATTCTCGTTTCCCGTCGTGAATGTATGAAATTTATAATAAAGGATTGTTTTTACTATTGCATTTTCGAATATTCAAGTTTAACCCACCTGTTGTGCACGCCGTCTGTAGCATAGTCTAGTGTGACCCGCCGGTGATACACGCCGCCTCATGGGACAGTCCAGCGTGACTCACCGGTGATGGACGCCGGCGTGAACGTGTTAAACCACACAAATAATTATTTAATGTTATTTATTTAGACATTTTACACATTTAAATATATTTTATTCTCCTACATTGTTTTCATTAATTTATTTTAAGCAATCATAATTCATTTCCAACTTCTATGTTTTTTATACAGTTGAACAAACCTAAAAGTATTTCTCATTGAGCATCAGTTAAAAACGATTATCATTTTTAAATATTTAACCCATATTTTTCAAATTACTGAATAGCATACGAAGCTGCACCGCGAATGAAAAAACATCTTCAGTACTGAACGTTACTTTTAATAAAATGTTAATATGGTGTCATTACTATTTCTGCTTATTGTTGCTTAAAGTAATTTTTTTAAATGTTATTAAAACAAAATAACCTATATGACTGCGTTTGTTTGCAGAGCGGTTAATGACGGAACGCACCAATGTATCATAAGACTCGAAATATTATCTTCTTTTAGAGTATGAATGCATGTTTTCTAATAGTAGAAATCGTCTACATATTAAAAATCACACAAACTTTGATTTTTCAAATGACACTCTTTTGACACTTTGTACGTGTTACCTGCATTAACACTAGAACGCCCGGAAAGAGGCGATCCGACTCCGACCATAGGATTAAATGTCAAATGGAACCAGAAATTCTTTCATAAAATAAGTTACATTTAAACCACACAGATTTACGTTAAATAAATCAGTGAAATATTTTTAAATAAAAATTCTGGTGTCAAATATTTTTATGAAACTTTAGTAAAATTTACCGGGGTTCTAGTGTTAAAGTAAAAATTCTTCTTCAGAAAGTTCCAGTCTGAAGTCGGACTATTAGAAAAAAAATATATATTTTATCTCCAATTTCTATCTTTATGGAATTAGAAGAGGTCAAAATTTGAGGATGCTAATGATAAATTCGTGTAAACTTTATATCCTCACAAACAAGGTTGGATGTAATTTTTTTATGTTTATTGAGGTACACTAAATATACATAAACATATTCCAAATACATTTATATTTACATATTTATTTATACATTTACTATGTAATATTTGTTAACTAAAAATTCTAAAAATAATTAGAAAATAATTGATATTGAAAAAAAATATGAATTATGACGAACATAAATCGTTCAGTAAACAAAGTAGGTATAGTAAAAACAAGGGGTGTGCAAGTTTACAGTTCATTCTAATCAATATCTTGATTTTTTTTTTTTTTTTGCTTTTTTAAGGAAGTAATCGTATTTCGTTACCTCAATGTCACATGTAAGAAAATCGATAACAAGAAACAGGAAATTCACGTGATAACTTCCGTTAAATAGTACTTTTGAGATTAGTTACTTTTGCATTGATTTCACAATTTTACTGGTGTGATTCTGGAAGATTTTCCTTTGACATCTTAATTTAATTTTTTCTAAATTTACACTTAATAAAATTCGTTTTACTACTGTATGAAGATTTTATAGAAAATATAAACTATACCTTTCTCCGGACTGTCTTGACCCAAGTATAGCAATTAAATTGTTAAACGTGGGTGTATGTATTTCAATAATATAATATGGAGCAGTTTTTAACATGATTGTGACCACTATTGCAAAAATTGTATTCATATTATAAAAGAAAATGTTCCGAGTATAATGGCACATTTCGTATGACATTATCGTAAAAGATCTGTGAATAAATGCAGGGCTGGTAGGTCTCGTTGAACTATGATTAAACAGGAATTCACATATCCTTAAAATATTAAAGCTCCAGCTGTAACCGTTTCCGCAGTTGCTCAATACAGCCTGGGGAAACTTCCACTAGTAAATTTCAATTGAAAATGTCTACTCATCTATTATTATTATCATTATTATATACTTCACGTGAAATTTCAGTAATACCGTAATTTCCGGCGTATTATCCGTGGGTCAAACAATCATGTTTCGACTGAGAAGTTTTAAAAAATAAAACATAACTTTTCAGATCGCGGTAAATATTTGTATTCGGTTACTGAATACATTTTCTGGGACCAAACAGAATTGTTTGAACGGCGGATTATACGCCGGAAATTACGGTAAATATTGCAAAAAATTTCTATTTGATTTTACTGGTGGAAGTTTGCTCCGGGGGTAGTCAGGTTCTTAGATTTCGAAATATTGGGGCAACATAAACAATTCTCCTGTCAATGTCAGTGTTTTTGATTACCACTGCACTGCGGGGCAAATCCCGAAAAGCTCGCTAAAATATGAAAACGTTATTCAAATTGCATGAAACTTCGTATACAGGTGTCTCTTAGTATCCTGAATATGATTCAAATGTTAAAATTCCAAAAAACTAAATGGCGCATGCAATGTGACGGACTAAAAATTAAAATGTTTGGAATATTTAATTTGTATGAAATTTGTATTTAGGTACTGTGTATATTTGTATTAAGCTTCTTTTGAGGATGCTAACAATGATTCAAAAGTTAAAAAAAAAAAAAAAAAAAAAAAAAAAAAAAAAAACTTAAAAATTTACGTAATTTTCCTACAGTCAATCAGGGTAACTTTGAACCACGTGGTGTAACTTTTCACCGCCTCGTATTTTTCAATATTTTTTACTCTAAAAGACTAAATAAACTCCAGAACTGTGCACTGTTGGCATTGGGATAGGCGTATAAACTGGGATTTCTACTCTTTATTTTAGAAAATAAATTAGCAACATTATGCGCAATTAATTGCATCATCTAACTATTTTTGTGAAGGACTGTTTTCAAGTTAATTTTGAATTCTCTTTTGAAGTTGTTTTAATCCAATTAAATTTTCATAGTAAGTAAAAATATACTCATTTATCAGACATATTATTATCTAAATGTTGTAAATGTGTTAATATTTTGTGATTATTTATTTATTAATAGTTAATAAAATGTAAAATAAGAAGGCACTAGCATTTTGCTGCATTTTCAGAGTAACTTTGAGCCGGCTCAAAGTTACACTGATGCTTATAATTTACTGATTATAGGTGCTACTGTCGAAAATTTCCCATATTTGCACGTATATTTTATATAATTGCTAAAAGTGTGCAATAGATATGACATGTAAATATTTTTACAAATATGTGTAAAATACATAAAATTCATTTAGAGGCGTGATTAGGAGCGGAGCTACTCAAATATGACATTTCATACTTTCGACGTTTTTTATTGTTGTTTGAATAATACTAGTACTTGTATGTATTACTGTAACTATGGATATATTTTAGAGTTAAAACACTGAAAATTGTTTTTCACTGCATTTTTATGTTTTATATGAACAATAAACAGGTTTTTTTTTTATTTCTAAATGTTCATGGTTTTCTTCCTCCCCTTTTCTTATGCCTGATATTTGTTGTAATATCATAAATTCTACAAATCTTGTGATATTGGGAAATGTAAATTCGCAGTCTTTACATATCTGAAAACATATTTTTGTGTTTAAATTTGTCCTGACTATAATACTTTTTTTATAATTAATTATTTTATATAAAAATTTATCATATGGTGCAAAGTTACTCTAAATGGCTGGGTAACTTTGAACCAGGCAAAAATCCATTTTTAATTGCTTTTATCATTATTATTCCTTATTTTTTTATAGTCAAACAATAATTTAGGATCATTTCTTCTCTTTTATGCCCCTAGGTGCGACAATATTCTCCCAATAAGAGTGTGGCATATGAAAATATAGAAAATGCGGAACAAAGTTACCCTCATTAAGTGTAATTTAAGTAAGCTTGAAACGAAAGAATTTGATTAGATTTTAAAAAAGCCGTAAAAACATATCTTCCACCCTTTTCAAGCTATTGTATTTTCGTGAGGAATCTTCTCGATACCTTTTAATCAATTTGTTCCACGATTCTTGCACGTTTTACGACATTTATCCAACTGGCAACATAATTCTTTTAATTATTATATAATAAACAAAATAATCACTTATAAAGAAAAGAAAGTGAAATTCAATCGGATCAATGATTGAAAATTGCTTTCATTATTTTTGTTACTAAACTTAATGTAATTTATTTATGCTTTTGATCATAATATTTATTTCTGATGTTTTCAATCATAATCTATTTCAAAATTAAATAAGCTAAAAATATCAAAAACGTTTGTTATCTAAATTAAGGTGAAAAATAACTTTTTAAGCGACTAAAAAAGCGTTATTTCTACTTGTTGTTATTAAAGCCTGCACGAAATGCACAATTGCAGTTTTTAGAAGATGTTTTAATTATTATTCAGTATATAATAATTCAGGCTATTATCTCTTTAAATTTCGTTACGGAACTCAGCGTAATTTTTCAACTCATAGCTGTTTGAAAGAAAGAAAGAATTTTTTTTTACCAAACATTTTTATGAAAGTACTAATTGATATGCTGTTAATATAATTGTTGGAAACATTTAATTAATCTATATACTATCATCATGTAAATGCGTTTTAAATCATTAAAATTATATAATATGTTAAAATGTAGCACATGTTTAAAGGAACATTTATTTTGCTATTTTTGTTGGACTGGGATTATCCTCGACAGAGCGTCACATTTGAAATGATGCAAGTAATTAGGGGACATCGAAAACCTTTTTTCTAAATATAGATTCTGGCACTCGAAAAAATATTCTAGCCAAGTGTCTAATAAAATTCCCTACAAAGTAACAATTTTCGACATTTGGCCTGCTTTTCGGGATTTTGCACCACTGTGTGCCGGAGCCAGACTTCTATCACTAAAGTGGAATAGAATTTTTTTCTTTATTTAAGCGAGTTATTCACACAGAATTTCTGTCACAAATACAAATTTGATACAATTTGAAACACAAGTACAAATACAACTGTTCGTTTTTCCTCGTGGAATTTTGCCCCGGCAGGGATGAAAGCGCTGCGCTAGAAATGGCTGATCGTTACCACTAAAATTTAATAGCATTCCTAGCTTTATTTAGTGACAGATTTTTTAAGATTTAATAAGGTAAAGAATACTATTAAAATTTAGTGATAAAAGTCAGTCATTTATGGAGCAGAGCTTTCATCCCTTCCCCGGCATTAATCAGGCCCTGATCTCATGTAAACAAACTTAACCCTTCAACGCGCGATTTTTTATTTTGTTTCGTAAAATTACATATGATTTTCTGAAAGGTTTATTACACAGGAAAAATAATGAAAAAAAATAAAATATACATTTTTACTATAGTACGTCAATCTTTTCTACTGTTGCGCATCTGCAATGCAAGTAAAAACTGCTGTCGCGTGGCTGTTTTACACTAAAATATTGCAAATTAGTAAATATCTTATGATGTATATCTCCAAATAGATTATTTTATAAAATTATTTATTTTATAAAACTTAATCTTTAAACGTTTAATTCCCATTATAGAATACGCTCTAGAAACTACGTAGTTCAGAGAATCTGATTTTACACCAGAAAGATTCAATGGTTAATTTCGCTTTATTTAAATACGGAATGTATATTATTAATTAAACCAGATATTGCTATTTTAATTTTCTTGTGTGAATTAGGCATATACCAATAAAAAAAAATCTATTAAATTTAAAACACTGTTGCTTGCATATATGCAAAGTTCCGCACTAAAGGGTTAAGCCACCAACTTCTGCCAACATTCTCAGTTATTTCACTGGTAATTG
Organism: Maratus speciosus; assembly: GCA_963932465.1. Lineage (NCBI taxonomy): Eukaryota > Metazoa > Arthropoda > Arachnida > Araneae > Salticidae > Maratus > Maratus speciosus. The sequence continues at coordinate 30,437,515 of OZ010787.1, read as the reverse complement.
GTAGACACTACACTATACAGGGTGTTTTATAAAAGATGAGTAAAACTTTAAGAGGTGATAGTACACATCCAAACAAATAATTTTCATCGAAGAATGCATGGTTGGAAATAAAACGCAAAGGTGCTGGCGCATTTGGAAACTTGGTCCAGTGTTGCAAGTGGGATACTTTTTTCAAATTCAGATTTATTGATTTCCACCATTTTTTTTAAATGGCGAAATTCGCCTTATTTGATGACAGATTAAATAAAGTGGAAACAAGGCGGATGATCAATTTGAAAAAAACTGGTGGCACTCAAAAAATTTGAATTTAAAAAAAGTATCCCACTCGTAACACTGACTTGGTCCATGCAAACGTTAAAGCTCCTTTCCTAATGGGAGTTATCGGGAGATAGTATGCAAATGTGATATGGAGAAGAAGAAGAACGCGTATGCGAAATTTCGCCTCGATTAACACATAAAAGCTGCTGATCCGAGTGTGAATATGTCAATCGCAGTAGAAGGGTGACGGAAGATGTTGCCCTTCACTAATAGGGAAAAAGGCTGATATGCATTTTATCTACAAATGGAACTGTAAATGGAAATAGTTCAGAGACTCAACGATTGTACGGGGAGGGGTTCTCCCTTGCTTTTGTCGCTTATTTGTTCTTTGCTTGTTTTTGCCTCGCATAACAACATGTCCAGCTATTATTTTTAAATTCAGATTTCTTGATTAGCAACACTTTTTCGAAATTGTAAATTTCGCCTTATTTAATGACATACTAATTAAAGCGAATTTTACCATTTCAAGGAAGTGGTGCCAATCAATAAATCTGAATTAAAAACAAGTAGCTCACTGGCAACACTGAATATCTCTTTTGGCTCCTTCTAGCACCTTTGAGTTTTAATTCCGACCCTGCATTATCAGATGAAAACTTTTTATTTTGATATGTACTCTCACTTCTAAAAGTTTTGCCCATCCTTTATGAAACACCCTGTATATCACTTTTTTTAAATTCAGATTTCTTGACTTGCACCACTTTTCTGAAATGGTAAAACTCCCTTGTTTTCGCCCTAACATGCCATTCAATAAGGCGAATTTTACTATTTCAACCCCATCAGGGGCAAGGTACTTGTATTCGTAAAATATTCAAATAATTTAATGATACCAGTATTAACAAGAGATTTTATTTGTAAACAAGTAAAAGTAAATTTTTGCGTACTTAATAAAGATGACATTTTCATCATAAAATTCCGGTGCCAATGTGGCAATTTAAGATTTAAATTATGTGATGACGTCACGGCATCACCGCCCTTCAAGGGGTTAAATAAGTTCTGCCAATCAAGAAATCTGAATTTAAAAAAAGTAGCCCACTAACACTGCTATCTCTCTGCTCCTCTTTATTCCATTTCATTTCATTTGCATATGTATCTTTTTTTATACTGCCTCTACAATATATTTCTATCTTGCGCGCGGAATTTGTAAGTCAAATAAATATTTTTGTACCAGGAAAAAATAGTTAACTATGCCTGCGTTGCATGCCACATTTATGTGGTATTATTTTAGTAAATTTGAGAAACATAATTTCTGGTATGAAATATAGTAATAGATTTGGAAAAACGCCATCCATAGACATCTCAACAGACAGTAATAGTGAGTTGAACTTTCATGCCAAAGATTTATTTATCATTTGAGCCTTTTCGCATCGTTATTGATAAAATGAACTTCATAAATTTTGTAAAATTAGAAATGCTGGAGATGTACAAAAACATATTTTTTTTTATTAAGGGAAGTTCGTATAGTTTGTAATTTTATATTACAAAATGGAAAATATTTATGAGTAATGTGTAAATTTCTGGAATTCATTCTGGGATTCATTTAATGAAATAATTACCTTTTAGTCAATAGCCTTTTTAGTTTTTCGCCTTAATTAATATATTATTAAATAAGGAGAATTGTACTATTTCAAAAAAGTAGCCCACTTGCAGGGCTCCGAAATGGTCAGCTAACTGAATACCAATAAATTTTAACAAAAAATTTTAAGGTAGGTTTGCGCTAGAAAAAACTTTCAAAGGTGATTCCGGGGCGGTTTGAGAAAAAATATAAAAGAAAATTTTCCTAAAAATATATTGGTATTCAGTTGGCGGACCATTTAGGAGCCCTGCACTTGCAACACTGCTTCACAGCTTTAGGGCAATTCCACATAACATGGGAACTATAGTGTAGGCCCTTGAGGGGCGGGAGGATATACTTTATCCCACCTAATTTTAATCAATATTCGCACCAGAAACATTTAATTAAAATTTATCTTTCTAACTTTGGAGGGAAAAAAAATAAAAAAAAAAATGCTTTTCCATATTTTGAAAATTTTTTTTTCGAATATTCGGGTGTGAGTTCAACATTACAGAAACGCAATTGCTTGCGCCTGAAAGAATTAATGGCTGAAGAGGGAAATGTAATGTGAGTCACAATACCATGTAACACTCAAAATACTGATTGATATAATTAATTACTATTAAAACAATATTATTTTTGTGTATATCATAAGTTGGATGTGTGTTGTACTCTTTGAAATACTTCTTTTTTACTGTGTTGTGATAAATGTGGAGAAATTCTAGGTCTTCATTAACCCATAAAACTTGACTTCTTTTTTTTGTAATGTGAGTCACAGTACCAAATTAGGGTCTGCATACCACCTGTTCATTTAAAAATTTATTACATTGTTATTCTTAGTTTCTTATTGTGCCCCAGATATCTATGAAGAACTTTTATAAAAGCAAATGTGATATTTCTTCAATGTATATAGAATTTACTTTTGGAAAAATGTGTCAAACGGTAACGTGAGTCACATGGAATTGTCCTTTAATTGAATTTTTTCTCAAAACTTAAATTTTTCATGTTTGTGTTCCTGTTTTTCAATATCTATTAAACTTAAGAACTCAGATTTTTCTAAGTACTTATATTTGCTATAGCGCATTCTTTAACACAGGGATTTAATGATTTCTTGAGAATTATTTATTTTAGGCAGTGAAATCTTGCCAAAAATGCTAATTAAAAATGTCTTTCGATAAATAATTAATAATTAATTTTTAGTTTTAGTTTCACTTAGAAAGAAAAGGGTGTGTTAAAATACGTAAAGCATGTTATTCAAACTACTCTAAAAAATCTAGACCTCTATCTTTAACCATTTCTGAGAAAAAGGTACATAAAGTTGGTGTATTTTAACATGGCCGAGATAGAGCTTATCCGGTCAACTTAAAGTGCAAAATAACGCAAGAAATAATTTTCGGAACAAATGGTTTTTACAAAAAAAAAAAAAAAAAAAAAAAAAAAAAAATTGTGTCTAAAAAAAAAATTATGTTGCTAATTTATCATGATATTTTTTTATTAAAATATTAATGATGCAATAGCGAATTATAAATTTTAAGAGCAATTATCTCTGACATTGCTACGTATTATTACTCTTATTTATTCTTACATTTGTGATGTATTACATTTATTTCTGAAAGTTACGGTTTTATTTCCGAAATAAATATGAATATTTCTTAATTGTGATTGCATTAGTATATAATCATTATTATTTTTTTAAATCTGTAATTTATTATAGAATTGAATTATTTTTTATGGTGATTCCGAGTTTGTTTTTGGAACAGAAAGTTTACATTCAAATTAATTTAGTGGAATATTATTATATTCTTTAATGACAAAAACTTACATGTGAAATTAAGGTTTTAGATTTAATGTAGAATATTGATTTAAAACAAAATAATTATTTTTTACGGATGATATGTACCACAAAAGAGACATTTACACAAGACAATGATGGCTGGAACTAATGCTTTGTTCCACTACAGGGCACCCTTTATACAAAGAGAAAGAAGTGTTATATCGGGTTGTAACGAAAGTTTCCCGCCACAGCTAATACGGTCTGTGCAAACAGTTCGCATTGACGTGTTTGCTCATATTTTCTCAAACTTTTTTGGCATTTGAAAGAAAGAGACATGCTTTATAACACTGCGTTGTGAAATTTGTAAAAAAAGAATTGTTATCATTAAGTACAGGTGTCTGAAATGAAACTATCATGCTACCAGATTAGAACCTTCATTTACTTCGTTGTGTTGCAATAAGTCAGCTACAGAATGTCTCCAATTATAGTGTACAGATTTAGGTACTAGTGTTGTATCATATGACACTTTGAAGTTTTGGCGGAATGGTGGTTATATATAAAATTATTGTTAATGACATATAGTATAATTACAACCTAATATTTTTCTTTTTTTATAAATATAATCATTGCTGTCTCTTTTAAAAATATTGCTTTGGGGAAAAAAATCTTAGATGGGAGAATAAAATGTAATGAAAGAAAATTCGCTAAAATGTTGATGATTGTTTGAGTCCACTAATTTGTATGTCTTACATCGCAGCAAAATATTAGACCCAAATTTGTCTGTATAGTTTTCTGTAAAAATATTCTACCCAAAACCTCATAATCATTTTCAATCATAATAATCAATCAATCATAAGTTCATGTGTTGTTAGCTACCATATTTATAGATGCCAAGTTCTAAGCTTTTTTCTTACCACTATTTTTCAACAGAGAAATTTGTCGTATTTAATCATCTAAAACATAGGATTAAATAAGGCAAAATTTTCTGATCTAAAATAACGGTAAGAAAAAAGCGTAAATGTTGGCAGCTACGGATGTATAATTTAAATAACGTATTTAAGAGAGAAATAAAAATATAAAAAAAGGGCTTTGTTTCTAATTATAAATAATAATGTTTAAGAAAAGTAGAACCAAAAATAAATAAATTATATGCAATAAATCTGATGAGCAAATTTTCTGATCAACAATAGCGGTAAGAAGAAAGCGTAAATGGTGGCAGCTATGTATATTAAGCATTTTTGGTATTAAGTTTTAAATAAATTATTTTGTTATTTTTTTACTATTTATTATTTTTGTCATTCATATTACCTTTTTTGATGCTGAAAATTTTCCGTAAAAGTCAGGAATATTTTGCATGATACAAAATTTAGTCAGGTTTTCTTACCAGTCAAAGATGTAGTCCTTACGTGTTTGTTTAGATCGCGCACCCTGTCTTTAACCATAGCTGCCAACTTTTACGCTTTTTTCTTACCACTAAAATTTTATAATAAATGTTATATTATTTAATCGTCGAAATCTCACGATTAACGAAGGCAAAAATCTCTATTACATTTTAGTGGTAGCAGGAAAAGTGTAACAGTTGGCAGCTATGCTTTAACATTTCTCTCAAACGTTAGTATCGCAAAATTACACCCTTTGATTACTGGGCAGGGCTGGCGACTATTTTAATGTTCATTTGTATCACAATTTACAAAGAAATGTCTTTGTGGTACATTTCTTTTTAAAATATCTTAGTATAAGTCTATGGCAGAATTTATTTTTAATAACTCTTACGAATAAAATGAAATATAGTCACCTTGGATTTATATGTTCCGATAAGTAGTCAAAGATTTAAGTATGAAAATACTCACTTTATAGGTACGATTTGTTAGCACAGAAAAATAATTTTTACAGCGGAACAAAATGATTAGCACGCCCTAAATATGTCGAAACGAAACCTCGTGATAAGTGGATATTCCCATATCATTTACCAAAGAATCATATAAGGTTCTAAGTGCACTCGTGTAGTTATCAAAATTTTCTGGTGACAAGAACAGGAGAAGTGCTTTCTGACTTTAAAAGAGGCCTAATTCTAGATTATAACCACACCAGAATGCCATTCTAGAGAATTGCTGGAATAATTAAAACTTCAAAGACTGTAATTTTTAATGTATTATAAAATTGAGTTACTGCAGGACGTCCGAGAATTATTTCTAAACGCAGGACTCCCACTCGGTCCACTTGTCTAACAACGCTATTTTTCAAAGAAAAATCTTTTTTATAAATTTCGTAGAAACTTACCAAGAAAAATGTTTTATTGCAATTGTCCCAGAAACCTACCACGAATTTTTTTCTTGAAAATTACTGATTAAAAAAAAAAAAAAAAAGGACCAGTGGGTGTCCTTCAAATGATCAGTTTTATTGTTCGCACGGTCTTAAACAAAAGACTGACAGCAAAGGACACCAAAAGGAAGTCAGCATCTGTACGGACAATTTGAAAAGCAAAAAAGTGTAGGGAATTCTTAAATATGTAAAAACACGGCAGTTTTAGCGTTTACTATCTGGCCATAAAAAAGCCAACATTCAGTTTGAAGAGAAACATATGAAGCTACAAACAATTTGCTCTAAAATTATTTTTAGTGATAAAACGAAATTTAATTCCGATGCTCCGAATGGTATTCATATATATTGCTATCTTTCATGGAACTATTAATAAAGAGGAACTGGCATATCCTTAAAATAGTGAAGCTTCAACTGTAACCATGGAATTATTAATAAAGAGGAACTGACATAGCCTTAAATTAGTGAAGCTTCAACTGTAACCGCTATCGCAGGAGTTGTTTACCGCCAGTGGAAACTTCCACCAGTAGATTTATATACAAATTTTCAACTTATTTAAGCGCCTGATTATTACAAAATTTCAGTCATAAATAATGGTAGAAACAGATTTTTATTTTTACTGGTAGGAGTTTACTTTGGCGGTAGTTAGGCCCTGCGTTTCCGCCATATTGTGACAACCAGGGAAGAAAACTGGCTGTTTTACAAGACATACTCACATCAGTAAAAACAAATAGAAATTTTTACGACATTTTTGAGAAAACATTTCGTGAATAAGACGCTTAATTAAAACGAAATTTTCTGTTAAATTTTACCGGTGGGACGTTTGCCCTGGTAGTAATCAGAAACTGAAGATCCGATTAAATAAAAAACAGCCGCCATCTTGTGACAACCTCCTCAGTTACTTCACTTGCAACTGGTAGATAGTAAACTATATGTCTCCTCCTCTTTATTCATAACTCCATTACTGTAACCGCCTTCGCAGTATTTGATTACCGTTGATGGAAACTTCCACCGGTAAATGTATACAGAAATTTTCTCCGTATGTAAACGCCTTATTAATGGAAAAATTCAATCATAAATATCGGTAGAAACAGATTTTCATTTTTACTGGTGGAAGAGTTCTTTAGCGGTAGTCAGGCCCTGCGTTTCCGCCATATTTTGACAACCATTGAAATACACATACTGTTTTACAGGCAAACTGACACCAGAAAAACAAATAGAGATATTTAAGACATTTTTGGGGAAATATTTCCATGAATAAGACGCTTAAATAAGACGAAATTTTCTATTCAATTTTATTGGTTCTGGCTGTAATCAGAAACTGTAGACCCTGTTTTAAAAAAAAGCAGCCACCATCTTGTGACAGCCTCCTCAGTTACTTCACTGGCAACTACTAGACAGTACAGTCGTGGAAAAAAAAAGTAAACACCCCCTACTAACTCCTCAACAAATTATCGTAGAAGAAAGTTACTGGTACCGAACGATTGGAAATAAAGTCTACTTTTAAATAATGTATATAAAATTTGCTTAGGAGGCCACCTACATATTAAAACGAACCATAACTTTTTTTTTCAATAGCAGTACCCAATTCTGACAGCATAAATGAACTCTACACCCTTCAATTAGCCCAAAAACTAATTTTTATGCAATTCGTACCATAAGTTTCCGAGAAATTAATTATTTTAAAACGAGCGTATTTTAAGGGCTATATCCAAATTGAAGTTCTGTACTGGATTGTTAACCGAGAGAGCCGCTTCCTTGATCAAGGCACCTTAAGCGCCACTCAAGGAGTCAATAAGTGTTAGATTACAGAATAAATTTCAAAATGTCTACTCACTTCCATCATAGACGGCCCTTTAAACCATCATTTTGCCGTTTTTTAAGCATAATTTGAAAACTACTTGGAAGAAAAATGTAAAATTTTTGAATTTCCATAAAGCAAGACTTAATAAATCTAAATCCATGAAAAAAATTGTGGGTTGCAATTCATAATTTTTTCGAATATTAATTTCATAATTCATAATTCATATCATAAAATTATAAAAATTAGAAATTAAGCTTATTTATGTTTGGGTATATTAGTATTATTACCAGAAAAAAATTAGCACATTAGGAGCATAATTTCGGGAGATATAAATAAAAATATGAAAATATAATTTAACATTAGAAGCACTAAATTTTGAATGTTTATAATTCAAAAACTTATCATTCAAATGACTTGAAATTTGGTGTCTAGGCATAGTTTAAACCGAAGATTTGAAATATCTCGTTAAAATTGGGTATTGCCATTGAAAAAAATGAAGTTAGGATTCGTTTTAATATGTAGATGACCCCCTAAGAAAATTTTATATACATCATTTAAAAGTAGACTTTATTTCCGATCGTTCGGCACCAGTAACTTTCTTCTATGATGATTTGTTCAGGAGTTAGTAGGGGGTGTTTACTTTTTTTTCCACGACTGTACATCATATGTCTCCTCCTCTTTATTCATAACTCCATTGTATCTTCGAAGTAAACTGACGTATTTTCCGCGCACCAACTAGGTTGTGTCTTCCTAATGATTTGTGCTGCTTTTGCCTTCAGAGGTAATCTTAAATTTGATTTTCTAGGATGACAAATTGGACATACATATATTCACATGTTAGAACCCTATTTGTTTAGCCAGGGTGAAAAAAATGTCGGCCTTAATCCTTAATCGGAAAAGTAAGTCTATGAGATGTTTGCGTTTACATATCTGCCCTTAATATTTTCTCTCTCCGACATTCCAAACTGTTATATATATATATATTTTTTTAAATGGTCCTGTTAATGCATTACTATTAAAGATTAAATGTTTAAGTTCACTATTTAATAAATTATTAAGTGATCTGTTTGTGTACGGGATTTTCACGTTTCCGGTTAAGTGTTAACTATATATTTCAACAAGATGTGGCTTGAAGATAATAAGATTCACACACTTCATTGGCCGGCCAATAGTTTCGGGCCATGGAGAATGTCTGGAGTATTATTGCAGTTCACAATATGTACCAAAAATGTTCTAAAATGGTCCAGCCTAACTGCAAGCAGAATTAAAATCTACCATTTGTGAGGCATGGCCAGTTTTGTCACCTTGATAATCTGAAAAGCTCGGAAACTCTATACCTAATTATAATTATTAAAGACAAATGAAGCACAATTTACAATATAAATTAAAATATTTCTATAATTTATAAAAAAGGTTTTCTATTTTTAATATTGCCCTTCTATTGCATATCCAATGAAAATGCAGTTCATTATATTGTAATAATAGCAACTTTTTAAAAACGTTTCTTCACGCTTATATTGCCTACATAGTTTGAAAGAATCAATTTTTATGGTTTATATGTAGATTAATCTAATTAAATTTAATATTTAGTCAATTAAATTATCTTTTTATTTCAGATCACGTTTCTCAGAATATAAGATTTGTTTTATTAAAATTTGCAATTTCACTTTCTTTCCTATATTATAAATCCTTTTTATGTTCTTCCTTGTAAAGAAGTTGATAATTATATTTTTCATTCAAAAGCTTAAACAAATTCTTTATTTTACAACAAATTTTTAAATAAACAAAATGGAAAAATAAAATCAATACTTTCCTGTTACTCTTTAAAAAACAGTATTAGAAAACTTTAAATTAATTTTTAAGAACTTAAAATTTATTACAGGATTAAAATTTAAATAATAACATTTTTTTTTATTATTATTAGCCAGTTAAACATGTTTTCGATTCAGATCCCTCATGCATATTATGCTTTTTTGTTTAATTGAATATTTTATAGAATATTGTTAATTAATTCCTGTTTATTTAAAATTTCTCTACATAAAAACAATATTTCATACATGAACACCAAAAGTATTCAGAATGACTTTTAAAATAAGCGAAATTTCTTTTGACTTCTAAATCATTTTTTTTGCTTGTAATATTGTAAAATTTTACTGTTTAACATTCTGCATTTTCTTTTTTGAGATAATATATATATTTTTTTTTTATGACTACAAATTTTATTTTATGTTTACTATTACTTTCAAATATCAAAACAATTATTTTTATTTTCTCATTTCATTTCATTGTTAGAAAACAGTATAATGACGTATTCAATAATAAAAACGACAAAAATATATTTCTAGAAGACGAAAATTGAAAATAAAGGCTTACTGACAACACTCTAATTTGAAATTTTTGCTGGAATTATAATGAAATATAAGACAAAATATTTCTTAATCAAGGGATAAGATTTCTTTCATGTTGAAGATATTTCAAAGCTGATTTCAATTTCTGGTGTTTACAAAATAATCTCCTGTGCTCTTTTCAATGTGTGCGTAAAGTTGTTAATATAAAAAATCTTTTCGCATCACATGTGTCAAACATTTTAATTAGCTCTGCAGAATTTTGGCTTTATGTTGCACTTACATATTGATAAAATATAAGAAAAAATCGATAGAACTGTTTTAGTTTTAAGCTGTTTTGCATAAAAATATTTTATTATTCATGACAATTTCAAATTTATTTCAATAGCTATCATAGAATAAAGCATATTTGTTTTGTATCTTAATATTTTTTTTAATCAATATTAACTTAATAATAGCATCTAAAAATTGAGAAATTTTATCAAGGTTTTTGTTTTAAACAACTATAAAACGCCCAGTAATAGCCTATTCTACACCCAAGGCTCCCACTGGTCTTTTTTATGAAAACAAGTATGTTTTAAAGGAAACAATTCATGGTTGGTTCTAGCAACAACTGCAACAAAAACGCCCTTCGAGTTATGTTCCTACGATGTTGATAAAGAAGATTTTTCTTTGAAAAAAATGGTGTTCAAAAAACGAGCCGAGTGGAAGCCCATTTCCCCGACCAATGAGCTAATTGGTAATTCCAATCATAAATTTCTTCATAAAATAAGTTAAATAGTTAAATATAAACGGCATTGAAAGAAGTTAAATTCAGTAATCCCATAACATTTGTCAGTTTTGAAATAGAAATGCAGAACATTTCAACATTCGCACCACTTTTTAAAAAGAAAAATCTTTTACAAACGCGTTGACAACATTTTCAAGCAAAGTGAAATAAAAAAATGTATTTTCTTAAAATAATGATGCGAACAGAATATAAAAATAGCAGTTTTGCGGTCGCGGTTTTGACACTCGCGGAACCTAACCCTCGCGAATGTTAAAGGACTATAATTTTAAAAAAAATTTCTGATTTAATCTATTTTTATAAAACTTGTGTAAAGTTTCGTGGCGTTTTAGTGTTAAAACAATGTTTTATCAGTTCTACCAGGTTTTATGAAGAAAATAAGGACGACAATTAAATTAAATTATTTTATTTTTACAGAACAATCTAGATAATGATTACGACCATTATTAACCCCTTAATTCTCGCTCCCGAGATATTCACGGGCTGTGTCTTTTATTCAGATTGTTTGATTCCCACCAGTTTGATAAAATAGTGCAATTGCCTTTATAAAAGTATCATTTTACTTGTCATTAAATAAGGCGAATATTTCTTTTTAAAAAAAGTGGTGCCAATAAGCAATTTGAATTTTTAAACCGTAATTTAATGCGAGTGTTAAGGGGTTAATAGCTGTTAATAAATATTCAGAAACCCATCTTTCTTTCGTATAATGGAATTTTGTTTTTCCAACGGCTGTTTATTTAAAAATCTTACACCATACAAATAATACTTTATCGATCAAAATACAAAAACATCATTAGTATATATGCATTTTGTTACTTTTAATAACTTGAATTTTTCTATTAAAATAAGAATACCAGCTGCGGCGGTTAATAAGTCTTTATGTTTCCAAGATATGACGAAAAAAAATGTTGATACACAGTGTAGCTTCTTATATCTTTCGGTATCTATGATAGTACCTTTCAAAATGCCTTTGATGTTTGAGCAATCCTTAGTTAGCGTAATATTTTTATCGTGTGGTAAACATGTCGAGGTTCCAGTCAAATAAAAATCATATGAGCAACGTACTGCTTTTCTTGTTCAATCAAATAAAAAATATAATAATAATAAAAATAATAATTAAAAAAAAACGCGAAAGAAAGTTGTGTATACTTGTGGAAACGTACGGTAATAGTTTCCCAACGCAAGATCGTTGACCCAGGACAAGACAACCATCAACATCGACGCAAGACCGAATCGCTTTGAAAAGAAGATAGTGCGTGCATTCGGTGGGATCAAAAGGATATCGTGTATCACTAGCTGCTAAGACCGACCATGTGAAACGGTTAATACCGTTCGCAACCGTCTACTAATGATCATGTTGAACCCATGGAACTACCGTAATTTCGGGTGTATAGCCCGCGGATCAAACAATCGTGTTTCGACCCAGAATTTTAAAAAAATAAAATGTAACTTTTTAGATCACGTAAAATATTGGTCTTCAAATACTGAATAAAATTTCTGGGTCCAAACTGAATTGTTTGAGCTGCGGGCTATACACCCGAAATTACGGTATTAATAAAGAGGAACTGACATAGCCTTAAAATAGTGAAGCTTCAACTGCAACCGCTATCGCAGGAGTTGTTTACCGCCAGTGAAAACTTCCACCAGTAGATTTATATACAAATTTTCAACATATTTAAGCGCCTGATTATTACAAAATTTCAGTCATAAATAATGGTAGAAACAGATTTTTATTTTTACTGGTAGGAGTTACTTTGGCGGTAGTTAGGCCCTGCGTTTCCGCCATATTGTGACAACCAGGGAAGAAAACTGGCAGTTTTACAAGACATACTCACATCAGTAAAAACAAATAGAAATTTTTACGACATTTTTGAGAAAACATTTCGTGTATAAGACGCTTAATTAAAACGAAATTTTCTGTTAAATTTTACCGGTGGGACGTTTGCCCTGGTAGTAATCAGAAACTGAAGATCCGATTAAATAAAAAACAGCCGCCATCTTGTGACAACCTCCTCAGTTACTTCACTCGCAACTGGTAGATAGTAAACTATATGTCTCCTCCTCTTTATTCATAACTCCATTGTTGAACCATGCATTGATCGAAAACGGACTAGAATGCAGTGTTGCCAGATTGGAGACTATTTTGTCACCAGATTGTTGATTGTCACCGCTTTTTTGAAATAGAAATATTCGACCTATTTTAAAATAGATTAAAAATTCTGAAAAATAATGTGAATTATACTATTTTAAAAAAGTGGTGACAGTCAAATAATCTGAATTAAAAAAGTCCCCAATCTGGCAACACTGCTAGAATGGGGTACAAGCATAGCTGCCAACATCTTACGCTTTTTGTACCACAAATATTTTTTGAAAATTTTATCTTTATAAATCGCCGTAACCTGCCATTAAATACGGTAAAAATTTCTATAAAATTTTTGTGCTACACAAAAGCGGTAGATGTGGCAACTATGGATACAAGACACAAAAAAGTGACTTTCCTGCACGTCTGTACCGCATCACAAACGGGGAAAGCGGTCAGAGGAACAATTTCTATACTTGACTGGCAACTCTTGCTCACCCGCCTTACGCACGAGACTTGGCTTCCGCCGACTACCACATGTGATCATCGATGTCTCGTTCACTCTCCATGAAAAACTTCAAGAACTACTGAGATGTTGAAATATGGCTTGATTAGTGGACCCTCTCAAAAGATGCACGGATTTTCTGGAAGAGCATCCACAACGCGCCAGAGAGAAAGGAAAAATGTGTAGATAGTGATGGCGCATACTTTAAATAGCCCATTTTTACCCTTTATCCAAATTATACGTGTTTTTTAAAAGAAAAAAAAATACAATTATTAATCGCCACAATTCGTATTGAAGTATGCTTGAAAGTGTCATAAATAATGAAATATTTATTTATGAAACAGCTTACAACTGAAAGAAGTACTATAGGGTTTTTCGGATATTTTATCCATAGTTAAATGTATCGCAAAAACAAAATTTTACAGAACTAATTAAAAAATCTGACACTTGTGATGTCAAAGATTTTTTTTTTATTAGTGACTTCACAAATACAATGAAAAGGGCTAAGAAGATTAGTATGGAAACACCAGAATTTAAAATCCGCTTTGAAAAATCTTTATCATAAAAGAAATCTTATCCCTTGATGAAGAAATATTTTGTCATATATGTCATTATAAATCCAGAAAACTTTTAAAATAAAGTGTTGTCACTAAGCCTTTATTTTTAAATTTTCGTTTGTAACACCTCCGAAGATAGTATATTAAAAAATCTTTAATTTTAAATCAAGTAATTTTAGTTAATCTGTGTAAATAATTATTTATTATTCAAATACAGTATGATCCAAGTAAATATTCTCACGAGTTCAAAATTTGTTTTATTACGTAAAATTTTTAAAACACGTCTAAATGATTATTTTTTTCCTTGTATTCGTTTTTCGAAAACATTTTAATGCACTAAATTTATTTTTAAAAGCGCGAGAAAAAGTGTGAAATATTAGTTTCGAAAACAAAAAAATATATAAATAAAAGCTTACTGACGAACATTTATTTTAAATAATTTGAAATTTTTAATTGCAATCGAGACAAAATAATTTTTCATAAACAGGCAAGATTTCTTTTATGTAAAAGTTTTTTCGTAGATGATTTTAAATTCTGATAATTCCAACATCCTCTTCGGCCCCTTTTGCATGATATTCCTGATATTATTAAAATACTAGCGAACTTGCCCGGCATTGCCCGGGTACGTCAAAAAACAGCAGGAATTACGAAAAAGCTCTGAAAATCACAATAAGATTTCGCGAAAAAATTTTAAATCGCCTCTCAAATTTTGAAACGAGAAACAAAATATATATATATTGTGTTCGAAGATTGCAAGTTGATTCCTTTCACTAATGCAGAAAAATAGTAGCAAATCGCTAAAATACACTAAAAATCACATAAAAAATTTCCGAAAAATTCGAAAATTGCTATCCGAAATCCGAATAAACTTTATTGAAATGAGGGCTGAATGTACTTTAGGTCAAAAATGGAATGACAAAAAATTGCAGCAGATCGCGCAGAAACATAAAAACCGCATTAAAAACACAGAAAGTACACAAATCACGAAAGTCAAAATTTACTATAATTGGATAAAAGTTTCAAATCTAATTCCTTTGACTTGTGGGCTCTCTTAAAATTTATGTTTTGGAAATCATGCTAAGCATTATATCATGTTACTTTTATTCGTAATTAATTTACTTGGATTCCCTTAAATATAATTAATATAATCCCTTAAGTTAATATTAGTTTTTGTTGCATTGAAATATCTCAATTTCTCGATTTTCTGTAGGAAAGTAAACCCTATTGTTTTACAGTGGAAGTCTATGGGAATTAGGCGAAATATTAGAGATATCGCCAAGTTGGCGTCACTTTTGGCGACTAATTTTGGTCGCCAAATTTGGCGATATATCGCCAAGTTAGAGACAAACATGTCGTTATTTGGCGACAGAACTGGATGCCCCCTACGGTAACCCTCCATATAGGTATGAAGATGCATTACATATGCTTTTCAATAATCGCATAAAAAAATCGCTAAAATTTCAAAAATTCCTGTACGAATTCCGGATAAACTTTTTTGAAAAGAGAACGAAATTTACTATATTGGGTTACAAGAAAGAAACCGTATTCTTTTTCCTAATGTGAGAAAATCGAATTAATGATTTATAATCCCTTAAGTTAATATTAGTTTTTATTGCATTAAAATATCTCAATTTGTTGATTTTCTGTAAGCAAGTAATCCATATTGGTTTACAATGGAAGTCTATGGGAATTTGACGAAATATTAGAGTTATCGCCAAGTTGGCGTAACATTTGGCGATTCATTTTGGTCGCCAAATTCGGCGATATACCGCCAAGTTGGCGACAAAATTGGCAGCATTTGGCGACAGAACTGTGTCCCTCTAAGGTAACCTCCTTATAGATATGGGAATGCATTAAATGCTGTTCAATAATTGCATAAAAAATTCGTTAAAAATTCCAAAAACTGCAGGAATTCCGAATAAACTTTTTTGAAAAGAGAACAAAATTTACTATATTGGGTTAAAAGAAAGAAACCATATTCTTCTCACTTATATGGAAAAATCGCCTCGAAACTTAAAAAAGTGCTAAAAATCGCATAAAAAATCACATAAAAAATCTAATCAAAAAATCGAAAATCGGGCTTCGTGGTGCAAAACTTCATATAAAGACGTACCTTTTCCTCAAATTTTGTAGCTCTACGTGCAGTGGTCTCTTCAGAACACCGTCAATACTCTCACTTACACACAAACATCTTTCTTTATTATTATAGACTAGCAGGCCCACCCGGCGTTGCCCGGGGTTTGTAAATAATAACCTTAAATAAAACTTAAGTTTATATCAATTTATATTCAAAATTGGTGGTAGTTGAAGTCAGAAATATTTTTTTGTCGTTCATGTAACAGCTGGACATCCTAAGATGTTGTTAGACAAATAAAGCTAGTGAATCGGACTATATTTAAGGGACCATTAGAATATAATTTAAAAGATATGTGCAAAAAATTGGGGAAATGCTTAAAAAAGGGACCTAGGGCTCCAGTAAAAATATGTGAGTGTTGGTCTAAGGAGAAGAGTTCAGACTCAACTTTAAAATTACGCACTGCGAAGGTTAGAAATATAGGGCATGAAAAACGCATGGCAAACAAAAAATTTAATGGGCCCTACGGGACCCTAGACGGGCCCATGCTCTTAACAGGAATGTAGAAACGGGAGAATAACTAAATGGTGAATGTATCCAAAAATCAAGATCAGATAAAAAGGAAGCAATTTATTAAAAATTTAGTGCACTAAAACTTCAAGGGGCCCTGTACTAGGCCCCTTGCAAGCGTTACAGGGCATTAACTGAAATGTAGAAATGTGGCAGAAACTGAAAGAGAATTCCCCCCAAAATGAAGAAGACAAGATAGAAAAGAGGCATGTTATTAAAATTTAGGGCACTAAAACTTCCTATCAAGGCGCCCTGTACTGGGCCGCTTGACAGGGTTCCAGGGTCTTAACTGAAAATGTAGAAATGTGTCAGAAACTGAAAGGAGAATTCACCTCAAAAACGACGAAGATCGGATAGAAAAGAGGCATGTTATTGACAATTTAGTGCACTAAAACTTCAATGGGTCCTGTACCGTACCCCTTGGATGTTTGCCAGGGACTTTACTGAAATGTAGAAATGGGGTAGACACTGAAAGGGGAATTCTCCCCGAAAACGAAGAAAATCGGCTAGAAAAGAGGCATGTTATTAACAATTTAGTGCACTAAAACTCCAAGGGACCCTGTGCTGGGCCCCTTGACAGGGTTCCAGGGTCTTAACTGAAAATGTATTAATGGGGCAGAAACTGAAAGGAGAATTCACCCCAAAAACGATGAGGATCGGCCAGAAAAGAGGCATGGTATTAACAATTTACTGCACTAAAACTTGGAGGAGCCCTGTACTGGGCCCCTTGCAAGGGTTCCAGGGTCTTTACTAAAATGTAGAAATGGGGCAGAAACTGAAAGAGAATTCACCCCAAAAACGAAGGAGACCGGATAGAAAAGAGGCACGTTATTAAAGTTTAGTGCACTAAAACTTTAAGGGGAACTGTACTGGGCCCCTTACAAGGGTGCCAGGGTCTTAATTGAAATGTAGAAATGGGGTAGAAACTGAAAAGAGAATTCAACCCAAAAACGAAGAAGACCGGATAGAAAAGAGGTATGCTATTAGGAATTTAGTGCACTAAAATTTCAATGGGCCCCTTGACAGGCTGCAAGGGTCTTAACTAAAATGTAGAAATGGAACAGAAACTGAAAGGAGAATTCACCCCCAAAAACGAAGAAGATCGGATCGAAAAGAGGCATATTATTAACAATTTAGTGCATAAAAACTTAAAGGGGCCCAGGGGCCCCGGCCCTTAAAAAATTAAAAATCTGAGCCTCAGGTGCATTACGACCTTTCTTGGACTACTCACTCCTGAATTTTCAAACTTCTACGTGCGGTAGATTTCGCTAGCTATCGCTAACAGACACACACACACACGCACACACACAGAGCGATTTGTTCTTTTATTAATATAGATAAACTTTTTCATACCTCCGGATTTAGATTTCTTAATACGCTTTTGAAAATTTTGATTTTATGTTAAAATTCAGGTGCGGCAATTTTGCAGGAAAAACTCGAACGTAATTCTTTCAGGCTTAACCCTTTATTGCGCAGCATTGCATATATGCAAACAACATATTTTAAATTTAAAAGATATTTTTATTCGTATATACCTAATTCAAACCAGAAAATTAAATAGTAATATTTGCTTTAATTAATAACAGACATTCCGTATTTAAATGAAGCAAAATTAACAATTGAAACTTTATGGTGTAAAATCAGATTCTCTGAATTACGTAATTTCTAGAACGTATTCTATCAGGGGAATTAAAGTGTTAAAGGTTAAGATTTATAAAATAAATAATTATACAAAATTTGGTATTTTGTTTTAGCGTGAAACAGCTGCTAGAGTGTAGTTTTTACTTGTATTGCAGATGTGCAACAGAAGAAAAGATTGACGTATTATATGAAATATATATCTCTGATTTTTTCATTATTTTTCCCGTGTAATAAACATTTCAGAGAATCATATATATATATATTTTCCGAAACAAAATAAAAAATCGCGCATTTAAGGGTTAAGTTTTTTCTTTAACCCCTTAACCTACGATTTACGTCTCAACAGCTCCACGGTTTGGCAAATCCATAGCTACCACTAAAATGTAATAGAGATTTTCGCCTTGTTTAATCATGGAATTTCGACTATCTATGTTATAAAGGACAAACATATCTGTGCGTAACTAATACGTCATTTTGCGAATGGCAACACTTCGAAATGAAATTTTGGTTTCGCAATTTTCTCTACTGCAATTTTTTAAACTTCTAAACATCGCACATTTTAAATTTTTACACCGTCGTATAAGGAAAAAAATGCTCTTTTAAATGCAATTTGTTTGAAAGCTGTATTTCAATTTATTTTTGAGATATTAATTTTTTTGTAGTTTTTAATACCATTTTTAATACCATTTTATCATGGCAACAAAAGTACCTCATTTCTATTGAAAGTCATTGAAAGTAAACGGAAAATAGTTGAAAATAGGAGATACTGTGTCTTTTTGTTGCCATTTTCTCATAAAACATGAAAAAAAAGTTGAAATTAAAATATGGGCTATGTCAAGAATATTGTCTTTTATTCCGTGATAATGACGTCATATGCACAATTTTCTGTAGACGAAGTTTAACACTGGATTGTAAAAGTGGATTGCTTTAGCGGATGCAAATGACGTCATTTTATAAAAAACCGTGTAGTATTTTAATTCTTAAACCTGAATTATGTTTTGTAGAAGTGCGTCATTTTCACAGTCCAGCTGCTTTGAAATTCTTCACAGGTGGAATGCTCCACTTTTAAAAATAATGTAATCGAAATCACACACTGACAAAACGCAATGTTTTACAAAAATTTAGAGTGTCTTTATAAAAGAGAGGCGACATGCAAATAATAGCGATTTATATTACAGAAATTGATGATTCTCGCCTGGATGGATTTGCTTCGCCGAGTTCGATAAGCAAACAAATAATTCGTGGTTTAAAATAATATCGTGTTCCTGAAGTTTTTGTCAAAAATTCTCTCGAATAATAAAATTTAAATGGTATTCTTTAGCACATTCTACTATAATTTTATCAAAATAACATTATTTACTTAATGTAATTTTTCCTAATTTTATATAATCTATATATTTAAAACACAAGCGTGTTTTTTAGTCATCTGCCCTGATCTTTCTGCTGAACCAATTTTAGTAATATATATTTTTTAACTGAATGCCCTTCTTTTGTATATGTGATCGCACTATCTGTTTTTTTTTTTTTTTAAATATCCCCACTTTTATATTTTAATTTTAAAAGTATATGAAATTTCTTCAAAATGATGAAAATTAGATAGCTTTCATTATTGCAGACAAGAGAGAAATAATGAGGTATTTTTAACTTTATTCATGCTATTTTCTGATAAAAATTCAAAATTATTGATAAAAATTGTTGTATAGGGTTTAGTGGTCTCATAGGGTTAGTAATCCCATTAGGAGCAGAATATTATATTAGGGGCATAATAACGGAAAATGACATACTGCTTTTGAAAACACGCATTTTTCCTCATAAATTTTCTATATTGTTTTTCCATCTGCATGTGTACTGATACTAAGTTTCAGACACTAGACGAAATGCTTATTTAAGTGAAAATGAAGTCATATTTAAAAGAAAACTATCATTTTCTTACACAAAACGAAACATTTTAACACAAATGCGTCTAAAAAACATAAATTACGGAAACTGTTACTCTCCGGAATTGAGATTAGAATCTCAAGTAAAGATTGCGTCTGCTCACATAAAAGATGTTGCTGACAATCGTGACTGCATTTTTGAGTTAAAATGATTTTTAAATGATCAAACAAAGTACAATTTAAAAACAAATGATGAATATGGATATGAGAAGGGTGTATGCAAATTTTGAGAAGGTGAAAATTGCTGTCTTCATTCCGGAAATCCAAGCATAAGTGCCTCGAGAACCACATCCTAATAACTGATCTGTATTATATTTTACTGATTCAGTATCTATATTATAAGGAACAAACTTATCTGTGCGTAACGCTGACGTCATTTTGCGAATGGCAACACATCACGATCAAATTTCGGTCTTGAAATTTTCGCTACTGCAATTTCTTAATCTTCTGACCGTCGTACATTTTCAATTTTCGTCGCATAGGGAAAAAAATTTACTTTCAAATGCAAATTGATAAAAAACTGTATTTATTGACTGATGTATTATATTTTCTAAAATAATTTTTAAGCATGATTTTTTTTAAGTTTATCTTATCACGTGCCGGTTTCAATACATAATAATAATAAAGATTTTGCACATAAATCAAGAAATATTTTTCAGCATTTGTTTCTGACTATTTTTGCATAACGAAATTAATACTTCCTTTATAAACAAATAAAATAATAATATTAAAAAAAACACACTAATCTAACATATTTGTGAAAGGCAAAAATTAACAAAATTAATACTTATTTTATAAACAAATAAAAGAATAATATTGATAAAACACAAATCTAACATATTTGTAATCGCGCAATTTAAATTTTTAGATCACCAAATTGGATTTTTTTTTTCAAATGGAATTTGTTTGCAATGTTCCTCTCAGTTTACTGATTGTCTACGGTTTTAAATACAATTTTAAAGCATGAAATATTTTTAAATTAATCTATATCGCGCGGAGCTCGTTTACGAAAGATTAATCCGGTTTCCCTTAAAACAAAATAAGGAGTTCATAATTTTCTTACGGCTAATATCCATTAATAAAAACTTCCCTATGAATAAATAAATAAAATAATGTAAATAAAACACAAATTTACCAGACATGTATAAGCTCTGAAATTATCAGAATATAAAAGGATGCCATAAGTAGCAAAATCTTGGCAAAAAATCTTAACATGCGGCTAATAAGGAAATATCGCTTTTGATAAATTTCAAAAAACTATTTGATTGTATAATTCGTATTTTCCATATGAAAAATGCTTTTTTAATGTAAGTGGTCAATCTAAAAAAAATATTGCATATAAAAAAATATATATATTAGTTTTCAATTACAAAAAAATGTTTTCACCTATATTCTTTAACCCGGGAAGCCCGGGTACGATCCCCTAGTTAGATTAAACTATATTTACTGTGAAATTTTAGTGGTAAGAAAAATTTACTTTTGGCTCGATCATCGTACGCGGGCTATGCCCGTCATTGTAGGTTAAGGGGTTAAGTGTTGAAATAATTTTCATTTATAACAGGGATTAGATTTCGGACTTTTTGCTTACCAGTATAATCTTACCAGTATAATCTTACCAGTATAATATAGAAATCTACCGCACATAGAAATCTGAAAATTCAGGAGTGAGTAGTCTAAGAAACATCCTAATGCACCTGAGGCTCAGATTTTTAATTTTTAAGGGCCGGGGCCCCTGGGCCCCGTTAAGTTTTTATGCACTAAATTGTTAATAACATGCCTCTTTTCGATCCGATCTTCTTCGTCTTGGGGTGATTTCTCCTTTAAGTTTCTGTCCCATTTCTACATTTAGTTAAGACCCTGGCACCCTGTCAAGGGGACCATTACAGGGCCCCTTGAAATGTTAGTGCTCTAAATTGCTAATAGCATACATCTTTTCTATCGGATCTTCTTCGTTTTGGGGTTGAATTCTCCTTTCAGTTTCTACCCCATTTCGACATTTCAATTAAGACCCTGGCAGTTTGCAATTGACCCTGGCAATTGAAGTTTTAGTGCACTAAATATTTAATAAAATGCCTCTTTTCTATCCGGCCTCTTTTCTATCCGATCTTCGTCGCTTTTGGGGTGAATTCTCATTTCAGTTTCTGTCCCATTTCTACATTTTAAGTTAAGAACTTGGAACACTGTCAAGGGGCCCAGTACAGGGCCCCTTAAAGTTTTAGTGCACTAAATTGTTAATAACACACCTCTTTGGTATCCGATCTTCTTCGTTTTCGGGGTGAACTCTCCTTTCAGTTTCTACCTCATTTCTACATTTCAGTTAAGACCCTGGCACCCTTTCAAGGGCCCCCGGTCTAGGGCCCCTTGATGTTTTAGTGCACTAAATTTTAAAAACATGCCTCTTTTCTATCCGGTCTTATTCGTTTTTTGGGTGAATTCTCTTTCAGTTTCTGCCCCATTTCTACATTTCAGTTAAGACTGTGGAACCCTGTGAAGGGGCCCAGTACAGGGCCCTTGATGTATTGCTAATAACATGCCTCTTTTCTAGCCGATTTTCTTCGTTTTCTCGGAGAATTCCCCTTTCAGTGTCTACCCCATTTCTACATTTCAGTTAAGACCCTGGCAAACATCCAAGGGGCCCGGTACAGGCACTATTAAAGTTTTAGTGCACTAAATTGTTAATAACATGCCTCTTTTCTATCCGATCTTTGTTGTTTTTGGGGTAAATTCTCCTTTCAGTTTCTGACCCATTTCTACATTTTCAGTTAAGACCCTGGAACCCTGTCAAGGGGCCCAGTGCAGGGCCCCTTGACAGGAAGTTTTAGTGGCCAAAATTTTAATAACATGCCTCTTTTTTATCTGGTCTTCTTCGTTTTTGGGGTGAATTCACTTTCAGTTTCTGCCACATTTCTACATTTCAATTAATGCCCTGGAACCCTTGCAAGGGGCCCAGTACAGGGCCCCTTGAAGTTTTAGTGCACTAAATAGTTAATAACATGCCTCTTTTCAATCCGATCTTCTTCGTTTTTGGGGTGAATTATCCTTTCAGTTTCTTACCCATTTCTACATTTCAGTTAAGACCCTGGCAAACATCCAAGGGGCCCGGTACAGGCACTATTAAAGTTTTAGTGCACTAAATTTTTAATAACATGCCTCTTTTCTATCCGATCTTCTTCATTTTTGGGGTGAATTCTCCTTTCAGTTTCTACCCCATTTCCACATTTCAGTTAAGACCCTGGCACCCTTGCAAGGTGTCCGGTACAGGGACCCTTGAAGTTTTAGTGCACTAAATTTTTAATAACATGCCTCTTTTCTATCCGATCTTCTTCGTTTTGGGGGTGATTTCTCCTTTCAGTTTCTATCCCATTTCTACATTTCAGTTAAGACCCTGTCACCCTTGCAAGGGGCCGGTACACAGACCCTTGAAGTTTTAGTGCACTAAATATTTAATAAATTGCTTCCTTTTTATCTGATCTTGATTTTTGGATACATTCTCCATTTTGTTATTCTCCTGTTTCTACATTCCAGTTAAGACCATGGGCCCGTCAGGGTCCTGTAGGGCCCGGTCCAGGGCCCATTAACTTTTTTGTGTGCCATGCGTTTTTCACACCTGATTTTTCTTACCTTCGCAGTGCGTAATTTTAAAGTTGAGTCTGAACTCTTCACCTTAGACCAACACTCACATATTTTTACTGGGGCCCTAGGTCCCTTTTTTAAGCATTTTCCCAATTTTTTTGCACATATCTTTTAAATTATATTCTAATGATCCATTAAAAATACTCCGATTCATTAGCTTTATTTTTCTAACAACATCTTAGGATCTCCAGCTGTTACATGAATGACAAAAAAATATTTCTGACTTCAACTACCACCAATTTTGAATATAAATTGATATAAACTTAAGTTTTATTTAAGGTTATTATTTACAAACACCGGGCAACGCCGGGCGGGCCTGCTAGTGTTTAAGAAATCTATTAAAATAAAATGCGTTTGTCGTGTTTTCTCTAAATTTCTGTTTTTAAATTAAAGTTAACATAATAATAACATAAAAATAATCGTGTAACTGTTTCATTTAAGTGTATACATAATGATTGGCGAATCCCCGTATCAGAGTTCAATATTACTCACTTTTTCAAATAATAATCTTAAACTAAGTGTAATTGTATAATTATCTTGTTTGAATGAACTTTTATCATAAAAGTTAAATTTGTCATTTCATGTATATAAGTATGGATAAAATAAAGTGCTGGTGATCCAAGTTTTATGTACGTAAAATTATTAATCCATACGTATATATGAATATTTAATTTCCTTTAGAATACAGAATGTTAAATCTGAATGTATGTCACGCCATTCGAGCAAATACAGGTGATTTATTAGACTAGCATATATCGTATTCATTTGGAGACAAATCTGGTGTATTGTATTAACGAAACTATGTGTAAATACTTTGCACTTATTCCTGCACAATAATAGCATTATAAGTACATAATTAGTTGATCATATTTTATTTTGAATGCTTTTTTTAAATCAAATTATCCAATCTTATACCACTGTTGGTGAAGACCGTATGTACAGTATATTTAAATCTTATTGAAAGGGAAATTTTTTTCTTTCTTCTGATTAGAAACTATCATTTCAATTTACTACATTAAATAAGGAGCTTAACTAATTTTACATTAAATATAAGTCTAATTATCTATTATTTAAATACAAAATGCGTAACGATCTCCATAACTCAGAACAGAAACATTTAGAGAAACTACAAAAAAATGTGTTCACCACTTTGTTAGCTTTAGAAAATCATAGTCACTGTTGGCCCTGTAGTTCTTCAGTCATTGTTTTACAGATTTTTCCCCTTTGATTTAGAGTGTTTCTTTTTTCTCACCCTAACCCTCTAAGAAAATAAATTTTTACAACAAGCATAAGTGCCAATCTTGAACTAATCTTCCGTATTAAGTGAGTTAATTTGACCCAGATTTAACACGTTTCGAACCAGAATTTTTTCAAGAAATGTATTTAAATAAATTCCATGCAGAAACCCAAAATTAAATAAAGAATCATGAAATAAATTTTCTGGTACGAAACGTCGTTAACCGAGGTCAAATTAATCCATGTATTACGGAAGATTAACGTGAGGTTGGCAGCTGTGAACAAGAGAGCCGGAATTGAAAATAAAGTTGTAAATATGCACCTAGGAATCCTAGAAATATAAATATTAATACAGTACAGGCCGCAAACAATGCAGGGCTGCCACAGGCGACTATTTTTATATTCAATTCGCACCACAATTTTTAAAATATAAATTTTGTAGTATATTTCTCTTTCAGATGTTTACAAAGCGTATCAGAAAGATTTTTGTTTTGAAAAAGTGGCGCGAGATAGAAATAAAAGGTAGTTGGCTGTGGCAGCCCTGACTGTGTTGTCAAATCTGCCTTTTTTTATTTCGAAATTTACGAGTTCACATCAGAAAGTTTTTAATACTAATTTTATTCTACTTTATTGCGGTATATCTATCACTATAATAACCAAAAATAACTATTTAAACTTTATGTGCTAAATAAAGAATTTCTTAATTATAGTTTTATAAATGACGCATAAATGCGTCAGCGGCCTCTATTGCATAAATGACAACTTTCTTAATTATTCCGGAGTCAAATCCAAAACAAATATATTTCCAACTGGAAATTTTACTTAATAATGATTTTCTAAACTTCGTTTAGAAAGTACCTCATACAAAGGAGGCACATTTCCTTACATATATTTTCTGGTTTTAAACACGTTTCATTTGAATCATATTCCGGAATAATTAACACGTTAAGCACCACATCAGTCACCGGTGACTGACACTGAACTTTCCGTTTAGAACGCGTCATTCACCGATCACTGACGGTCTAAAATATGATAAAAATCTATATATATATATATATATATATATATATATATATTGTTTTAAGTTATAACTGAAAATTTATTTAAAATGTACTTACCTTTTATTTATTACTGGATTACACTTTCTTAAAAATTACTTAAATAATTGTAAATTTTTCAGCTTCAATGTCAGTCACCGTGGCACTCAACGTGTTAAGAGATGTTGGCATATACAGGATGGCTCAGAACTATATGTCAAAAATGTAAAGGCAGGTAGAGGGGACATAATAAGCATATTTCGTATAGGAATGTGGGTGCGGAAATGTAGCGTTCAGGCAGTTTAGGGTGCTGTTGAGTTAGGCGGACGAAAGCACTTCGCTGAGTGGATTCGTCATTTCCTCTACAGATTTAGAACAACATGCATCATTACACAAACGCGGCTTGCTGACATGCATTTCTTGTATGGGTCTGCGCAAGGAAATGGCTAACACCCAACGCACGTCCAACAGCTCTCGAGCTTGTCCTAGGACTATCCTCTACTGTGCGTAATACTGCTTCTTCCACTACATGAATTCTGCGATAACTTTCAGTGCCCGTATCTCGCCTCGAAGGAGAAAATGCTACTCGCGCACAAATCCTAATGAAGACGCTTAAATGTTCGGAGATCCGGCAGAATCCTACAGTGATGGACAGAATTGTGGACATTATTTGAAATTTTCATATTTTATAATTTTGTGTGCCTGAAGAATATAATAATTTTCACTTAAACACAAATGTTTATATATCAAATTCAATTAAATATAATGCAGAATTTAATGAAAAAAAAATTAAAATATCTGCATTACAAAGGAAGTTACTGCTTACAAATACATAATAAGATCTATCTTAGATTTTATTATATCGCTCACCCGCAAAAAAAAATTGGCACATCTCGCAAAAATTCATTTTGCGTTTTATTGTACCAATAGGTCTGTCTTGGGTGCGTCTTGCTACACAAAGAGTTTCATAAGTGTAGTTACACGGAAAATCACTTTTTTTCGCTATACGTCCACAATCTACAATAGGAGAGGGGTGGATTGTGTGGGGAGGTAAAATTATCCAACCCTCCAAACCTCATCCTACGTCTTCATTCTTAAGGGTTTTAAGCTTTTATGCCCGTTTTTACTCCTGCATGCAGGGCTAAGCGCTATAATTTCATGTTAAAGTAAAAATCATGCAAATTTTCTTTTGCCTCTCCTGTGAAATTTACATCTTTCGAGATGTGCCACTTTTCTTGCGGGTGAACGATATTATAAAGTTACACTTACACGTTCAATATTTAGTAGGATAACCCTTGTTTTTTATTACAGCTTCACAGCGTCTATCCATTGAGAGAACTAGTGTTTGGAGTTTATCCTTTTTAATCCCATGATGCCAAGAATCAGTTATAAATTCAATAAGTTGTGTTTTATTAGATAGACGCTTTTTTTGAACAAGGATTTTCAAACTTCACCATAAATTTTCTATAGGATTCAAATCAGGGCTGTTTCCTGCCAGGGTAATAATTGAGGACGTGAGTTTCAAAACTCGCCTTATCCAAAAAATCAAATTTTGGAAATCGCGGAAAACCTGTAACTGCGACCCCGTGCATCGAATACCTCCAATTTTTTGTATACTTATAGCTAGTTACTCTGTGATGTCATCGTGTTAAGTTGAAAATTCTACTTTAATTAATTTAATTAGTTAATTGGAAAAAGTTTCGGATAAGAAGAGTTTTGTTGCCAACCTATGGATAAGAAGAGTTTTGTTGCCAATCGTCTATCATACTTTCTGAAAGAAATTACTAGTTTCTATCTTTGGTCATCGGACGACAATATTTTCGATTAAAAAATAAACCTTACGAATACAATAAGTATGATTAAAATTTAGTATTACGCTATATTATAAAAAAGCAAACTTATCAATAATCAAATAAAAATCATAAATAGCTTTTAATTAAAATAACTTTTTTTAAGAATGTAATATAATATATTATCTATATAACATATAATATTATATATATACACCATCTCCTTCTGTTCTGGTTCCTTAGAAATAATACTTTTATAGAAAGTAAGCACCTCCATTTCTGACCAGTTTTCATCAAAAAGTTTTTTTTAACAATCCGTGGACATCCTTAAGTTTCTCTTGCTTCACACGGACTCCCTCCCCCTTCTTTTTAAAAAGAAAGCCCAGTTTTTAGATGCCTCTAGCACAACTTTTACACTCTGAATTTTGATATTCCAAGAATCTTCCGAAATACACTTCCACAAATTTGAAGATGGCCGTGGTTCTTAGTCTTTATATAGTACCATATCCTAATGCCTTTGAAAGAGCACTGAGATGCATTAAAAAAAACTTTAAAGGTGAAAATATTACTTTTCTGGCTGTTTCACGGAAGGAAAGAAACCTGGACGGTTTCTTGGATATGTTTGCGATGTGAACTTCAAAATAAAGTTATCTTTTTTTAGCAATTTATTGAGCAATTTTGTCTTTGCATGAAAAAAAAGCTTGGTGGAAGCGTCATAGATCTTGCATTGAGACAGTTGAATTCTCGGGTTTCTCGTTCTGGTGAGTGCACTTTGAGACGACCGGACATGCCTTAGGTATATGCCTGAGAATAAAAATTAAATCTTTTAACACATTCTGACAGTAAGAAATATAGAAAGCGATTCCACATTTTGAACTTACATTTTAATCTTCTTTTGCGTGTATGCTTTACTAGCCCATGTGTTCCTATTACTTTTTCTCTTCTTCTCCCTCCCCACACAAAATGCAAGAGTTTATTCACTGTCCATTATACATAAGACATGCTGTAAAACTGATTTAATTAGTTTGTATGAATAGAACAGGTAAAAACTTTAAACGAAAATAGCAACAGGTCGCAGAGTAATGAAGGAAAATTGCTTTGATAGTAGCTGATAAGCTAGTCGTCCGTTGGTCTTACGCATGCGCAGAGGTAAAGCTAGTTTTGTTGCAAACTCCATA
Organism: Maratus speciosus; assembly: GCA_963932465.1. Taxonomy (NCBI): domain Eukaryota; kingdom Metazoa; phylum Arthropoda; class Arachnida; order Araneae; family Salticidae; genus Maratus; species Maratus speciosus. Next base: position 30,408,378 of record OZ010787.1, on the reverse strand, counting down.
TTGGATAATGCGAGTTTTGAAACCAAACCAACATTTTAAGAACCCAAAAATAAAGGCTAAAAATATTTTCTTTACAAATTATAGTGTTTTTTCTGTGCACGTTTACCAATAGAATATATTGGTAGAGAAAACTCGATTTTTTTAAATTTTGGATAAGGCGAGTTTTGAAACTCACGTCCTCAATTGTATTCTTTATTTTGTAAACTATTCTTTGAATATTTTTGCGTATGGCATGGAGATGAATCCTGCTGAAAGATAAATGGAGCTTTATTTAGGAACAGATCCCTGATGGAAGGTATCAATTTTGGTTCCAGGATACTTTCGATGCATTTTTTTTTCTTTTTTCATTCATCAGGTATAAGCATCTGGACCCCACCCCCTTCTCGCAACGCCGTTATTTTGCAATAAATCTGGTAAACAAGATTCGTATTCCTTGAGTGGCTAAAGATTTAGAAAATATGCGCAGATGGTAGATATTCTGTCATATATGACGTCACATTGAAAGCCCGCGTATGTGGATTATCAACACCGTCCACAAGATGGCGCAGCTGTGTTAATTTACGCCTGATTCGAGCATTACGTTTGTCGCTTAACATTTATGCAGTTTTAGGGTTAACCCTTTCAGGCCTGACTTTTTTTTTGTACTATTTCAAAGCCAGCTGGCGCCACTTGGCCACTAAAAAGTCAAAATATAGAATGCACATATGTGATTATGATGTTTATACATAACGTCGATACCATGTCAAAATATCCAATGTGAAAATAGTGGGCTACTTTTTTTTAATTGAGATTTCTTGATTGGTACAACTTTTTTAAATTAAAAAATTCTGCTTAATTAATCTTATTTAATGACATATTAATTAAAGCGAAAACAAGGAGAATTTTACCGTTTCAGAAAAGTGGTTCCAAACAAGAAATCTAAATTTTAAAAAAGTAGCCTACTGTTTTCATGTTGGATAGTTTGACATGGTACTGGCGATATCTGCATGGCGTTTTATAGTTTAAAGCATTTTAAAAGTATGAATCATATTTGTGACCGCCAGGGTCGAAAGTGTTAATGAGACATCTCGCATGAATTAAGTCACATTTTCCGTTTTAAAATACTCGTAGCCAAAAACCGTAGCATGTGACGAACACTACATCTCATGGGAATAGCCATCAAGGTTCTAAGTGTAATCGGATTTGAATAATACTTTATTTTAACAGTAAATTTTAGCTTACGTAATCGCAGATATCTGCGATTAAATAAAGTAGGTTTTACTATAAAAATTTTGTGGTATTCCAAGCCGTAACACTTGACACATATTAATTTATTTATAAGCATAATCAAATATAACTTTTCTCATTTAAAATAGTTGGGTTTTACTTTCTATATAACACAAAATGTACTGCTTTGAGTGTGAGTGTTTAATTTGTACTTTCTTCAGTTCAAATAATTATAACTATACAACAATTTCCCATTTCTAATTAAACAAATTACTGTTAGCTCTCTCAAATTTACATGAAGGTTAAAAAAGTATTATTAAAAAATAATAAAATGTACTTTTTATTAAAAAAAACATTAATTGTATAACGTTATATAAAATCGTGGTTCGATTAATTATGGAGAAATTTAATTTGTTAAATTACAGGTAGTATACTAAAAATCCTTCCTTAATGGTATGATCCATTTTCGATACCATAGTTGAGTTTATTGAATCAAGGCAGACCAGAAAATGATATAGTTTATATACTTTTTTCTAAAACGTACATATCCTTAACCCATTTACAGCCAAAGGTGAGTAAACGCACCATTTCAATAAATACTTTTTTATTAACACTGTGACGAATATTTTTCTGCTATATTTTAAGGGTTCTGGTGACATCTATAGAAATCAGTAATTCAATTGGAGTAAACACTTTCTGTTGGGAAATTTTCAAAAGACGCTAGTTTTTTATTTTTTTTTTTTTATTTTTTTTTTTTTTTTATTGAAACGGTTATTGACAATTTCTACTTTTTGAAAATGTATAATTATTCCACTTGAGATTAATCATATGTATTTATAGTGGATTAAAGTTGCAAGTTCTGTATATAAAATAATAATAAAACAAATGTTATAAATAATTAAACAAAAACATATTAATTTTAAATTTAATGGTGCGTTAGCACACTATTGACCGAACTCATTTTATTTCTCAAATAAAATATCATTTTTCATGTGCGAATCTTTTTTTTTGTCTTAATAAATGTAAATTAAGCATATTTCAATAAAAATAATACCACATTTTATAAAATTTCTATGCTTGGCCTTAAAATGGGTTAAAAATGAAAATTTATTAAAGGAAAATTACAAATTTATGTATAAAAAAATAAATTAATACTTCAAAACGGAAACCTTTTAGTTCATCACCAGTAAAATTGCTTGCCGAAATCGATCTATTAAACAAAATAGAAAAAACGTACGGGTACCACGTTTTATTTAATAGCATTTTTTAACACTTTCAGGGGAAAAGCCGCTGCCATCGAAATATTCAAATCCAAAGAACATGAGTATAACATAACTGCCAACTTTTACGCTTTTTTCTTACCAGTAAAATTTTATGGAAAATTCTGTCTTTGTTAATCGTCGAAAGGTGCATTTTAAATAAGGCAAAAAATTCTATTAAATTTTAGTGGTAATAAAAAAGCGTAAAAGTTGGCAGCTATGAGTATAATGTTATCGCTAATTGAACAACTTCTCACTAGTGTTGGAATTCACACCGGGAAATTTTTAATAGCAATTTTCTTTTACTTTATTTGTGGAATATCTATCATCTTATGAAACAACAATAACAATTTAAACTTACTGGTGGTAATTTGGAATCCCCAGTCAAAAATTCGCCAGATGCAGCAACACTGTGGCATTCCACGTGAGGCTGAATTTTTATTTAGGGATTCCGAATTCTCAACAGTAAGTTTAACCCCTTGAAGGGTGGTGATGCCGCCACGGCATCACATATTTTTAATCCCTAATTTCCACATTGGCACCGGAATTTTATAAGGAAAATTTCATCTTTATTAAGTACGCGAATATTTACTTTTATTTGTTAACACATAAACTCTCTTGTAAATACTGGCGTCATTAAATTAATTGAACATTTTACGAATACAAGTACGAATACAACGAATACAAGTTAAATAGTTATTACTGTTTTATAAGATGATAGATATTCCACAAATTAAAAAAATGCTATTCAAAATCTTCCGGTGTGAATAGTTGGGTTGTGAGTAGTTGGTCGATGGCGTCACACTCGTGTTCTCTGGCCTTGAGTATTTCGATGGCAGCGGCAAAGCACATCTATTCGTAAAAGGCTAAAAGGGTTGAACGACACTAGAATTTTTTTTTCTTTTAATTCAAAATAGGCAAACGCTTTTCTTCACGTATTTAATAAATGGAAACTTTTCATTCTAAAATTCTGGTGTTAATGCAGTATTTAGGAATTAAAATGGTCCAAAAATGAACCACCGGCCTTGAAGGGGTTATATACTTTCTTGGTCACTATTTTCGCTTTTATTTTATGTGATTGAACGGATGATGGCCTTTTAGACATTTCAAATGTAAAATTTTGCAGTGCCTTGAAAAGTAATATTAGAATAAACAGTAATCCTAAACAATGTTTGCTAGTTTGCCCCCCCCCCCCCCTCCCCCTTTTTATCTATTCCGATTGATACCGGAAATTTGAGAATAAGAATTTTTACTCTAACAAGGAAAGTCTCCTTACTGGGCATACTCAGAATATTTTGAAAAAAATACCAATTAAATTACTTATGTATGTAATAAAGGATCAGTCAAATTTAGTGGCAGAATTACAGTAGAAAGTCTGTAAAAAAATAAAATACTTTCGAGTATTTGGCGCGAAAAGACGAAAGCGTCCCGCGATTTGGCGAGCAGTACTTTTTCTCGCCAAAAGTAAACGATTTTAATGCAACTGAAAATTGGTTGTTAATTGATTTTTAGAATGCGTGTAAAAAGTATTTAATGAATTTAAACCTAAACAATGAGAGAGTTTAATAAATACATTTTTTCGCATTGCATATTTATGTTTCTTGTTATTTAATTTTCTTACTTTAAAAACAATTTCATATATAAAAATACTTTCACATATTTAAGCGTATTCCAAAATAAATGCAAGATTCATTTACCAGCTATTCATTTCAATACTAAAGAATTCGTCGTTTCTATAGCAACAAAATTGAATCACGGTGCTCAATTGGACTTAATTTTGAGATTTTAAAACAATTTTAATTTATTTTAATTTTGTTTTAATTCGTAAAATTTTATATTTAACTTTCAGTATATATATATATATATATATATATATATGACAAAACTATAGTTAAATCAAACTAAAACTGACAAAACTAAAATTATTTACATTAAATTTATTGAAACAAGTTCAATATGAAACATTCCCGTAAGGCATGGTGACGTCACGGCGACGTCGTTGTGAAGTCACACTGTGATTTTGTGACCGTCGATGTGACGTCACAGTGACTAGAATGCGAGGTCGTTATGGCCGTTTTAGAGGTCGTTTGTGACGTCACATTGTGACCACTCTGTGAAGTCACGGTGTGACAAATTTGTGAAAAAAGTGTCATTTGTGACTATTTTGGCATTAACTTTGTGACGAACCTGTGACGAAAGCGACAATGCTTTGAATTCACACTGTGACCAATTTGTGAAATATGTGTCATTTGTGACGAACTTGTCATAAACACTGTGATTTCAAATGAAAATCAAATTTCAAATTAATTGCTTAAAAGACGCAAATAGTGAAAAAGATTCCATGCTGGGACTCGAACCCGGGCCATTAGTACAGCGCACTGACATTCTACCGACTAAATCACAAGGAACGATACCCAGGCTGGAAAATTTCTCACTATTACATGACGGCGAGGCTACAAACTCAGCACAAGATGGAATATTTAGCGTGAGCCACCAACATGATGCAAACACGAAACTTAATTAAATCCAGCATCAATTGAAATTATATTAATACTTGGAATTTTTTCCAGAGAGAACCATTCGCCTTGCATACAATATTTCAAATGAAAATCAAATTTCAAATTAATTGCTTAAAAGGCAATTTTAATTAGAAATGTTGTATGCAAGGCGAATGTTTCTCCCTGGAAAATTTTCCAATTATTAATATAGTTTCAATCGATGCTGGATTTCATTAAGTTTCGTGTTTACCCCATGTCGGTGGCTCACGATAAATATTCCATCTTGTGCTGCGTTTGTAGCCTTGCCAACCTGTAGGGGACGCTGATTAATGTCCCCATGATATATGCCCCCATACGTCATTTTGACGTCAAAAGAAATGGGGATATAAATACAGTACTGGATCATTTCACTTTTCACGAAATCCTGATTAATGTCCCCATGATATATGCCCCCATATCTGAAAGGGACACAAATCCAGTGCTAGAGAAATTTCCTTTCGTTGAGAGCCTGATTAACGTCCCCATCATTTAAGTCCCCATACGTCATTTTGACGTCACAAAAAATGGGGGCACAAATCCAGTACTCCAGCATTTCACTTTTGACGAAATCCTGATTAACATCCCCATGATATATGCCCCCATATCAGAAGGGGACACAAATCCAGTGATGGAGATATTTTCTTTCATTGAGAGCCTGATTAATGTCCCCATGATTTATGCCCCCATACGTCATTTTGACGTCACAAAAAATGGGGGCACAAATCCAGTGCTGAAGCATTTTACTTTCGACGAAATCCTGATTAATATCCCCATGATATGTATCCCCATACGTCATTTTTATGACGTCACAGTAGATGGGGACTTAAATCAGGGGGCACAAATCCAGTACTAGAGCATTTTATTTTTTCAAGAATTCCTGATTTACGACCCCATGATATATGCCCCCATACGTCATTTTTATGTCACAACAAAGGGGATTCAGATTCCATTTAGGATAGACCATTAGAAATCTGCACTACCTGAATTTTCAGGTCCTGGCTCGGACCGGTGCAAAAATTTAAAATTCGACCCAGGAAATTTTTGTGTTAAAAGAATTTAACCTTGTGTAATTACGTGTCCAACGTTTTCTGGCGTTTCCATTATGTGCGATTTAATTTTGTTGAGCTGATCATAATTATCAGACCAGAAGTTATAATTAGCAAGGTTAATTGTGTTAATTAGTAATTCCAGCTTCTCCAGGATAGCATAATTGGTAGAGCACTGGCGGCTTCAGCCAGGGTATTCCTGGTTCGAATCCTAGCCTGGACATTCTTCGCCCAGTTCGAAAAATTAAATCTCATATGATTTATTTACCAATTATACTAATTGTGTTAAAAAAGTCAATCTTCTGTAATTATGTGTCCACCGGTTTCTGACTTTTCCATTACCTGCGATTTAATTCTGTTGAGCTGATTCATAAATATCACACCAGATTTATAATCAATAAATTTAACTGGGTGAATTATCCTGCTGAGAAAGAAAAGTTTGCGTAAAAGAAAATAAGTGCTCTTCCTATTTTATTTAAGGCTGTTCTCAAATCCAAAAGGGCAAATTTATGACATAAGTTTTAATTTATTTTTGTTCGGAAATGCATAAAACTAGCAGGTGTTGTTGTTCAGAAACTATGTAATCGAACTGTGTTTTCCGTTTTTTTTGCAAACGCAATAGATCTGTCAGAAATGGGCGTTTGAACCTAATTTCCGTGTGAAAGAAGAATAACCACCCAAGGAAGGGTGAAAAACGTCTTTGTTACATGATCAAAATTGCTTATAATTCAATAGGTAATTTATTTATCAAAAAATGAAAAACACAGTTAGATTTCAAATCGCTTCCATAGTCAGGCCTTCCAATTTTATATATTTCCGTTAAAAAATGAATTTGTAAATGTATTAAAACGTTTTAGTCTTGTTGAGCAGAACAGTTGAGAACAGCCTTAACGCAATATTTGGAATTATACCTTAAGGTGGTTCTCAACTGCGAAACTTTGACACATTTTCTGACAAACTTTTAACTGCAAAGGCATCAAATTGACAAGCCTAACTGTTGAAGGGATTTGGAATCGAATAGTGTTTTCCATTTTTGATAAATAAATTATTTGTCGGCATATAAGAGATTCTTGTCATGGCTTCGGGTTTTTCTTATTTCCCGTGATGTCGCTTCCGGAAATTCTATTCAAAATGCTACCTTTAACAGGATTTCCTCATAGATATATTGCCTTTATCAAAAAATCGATAACGCCATTTGATTACATAGTTTCTGAGTGACAACAACTGTCAATCTTATGCGTTTCCGAAAAGAAATTAATTCAGAAATGTATCAGAAAGTAGCTCTTTTGGATTTTAGAAAAGTCTTAATAAATGACAGAGAAATAATTTCCCAAATCTACTTTATATTATACAGCTTCAAAAGTTATGATGTTTCTAAATCTTCTTCTTTTTAATTCTAAACTACATTAATTTGTTAAAGAATCCTTATTTGAATGTTGAAACGTCTATAAGAATCTAAGTAATTATTAATGTTGCTATTGTGTATTTTCTGTCTTGCAGAGACATCGTAATTTTCAAATATATACTGTAAATTTATCCCATAAATATGTATGCAGTTTTCTTTAAAGGAATCTTAATTGTATGTTAAGAAAAATCTGAATTTTTTGTAGAAATGTTCACTGATTCCTGTTTGGAAATTCCTGCCCGTGCAGACCTCAACCAGTTTACCTCTCCAACTGAGGTCTTGTTAAGTGCTCCGAGTCTCTCTATAACATTTGAAATACCTTTCCTTTGCATATTATTGGCCTAGATTTGTTCTTAAATGTTTAACCCCTTGAGGGGCAGTGCGATATAATATATCCCACTTAATTTTAATTCCGAAATGCCACACTGACACCAGAATTTTGAAATAAAATTTTGCATTCATACTGTACGTGAAGAAAAGCTTTTACTTATTTTCAAATAAAATTTTCTAAATTCTGGCGTGAACCTCTCATTTCAAAATTTTAAGAAGAAAAGTACTTTGCACCTGAAAGGGTTAATCGTGAGAAGGAAGTGGGTAATTAACTTTATTTATTACAAAGTTTATAATAACTGTCGGGGAATGTATACATCTAGTGAAAGTAACCGTGAACGAAAAACATAAACATTTAAAATATTGTAAAGGATAGATCTTTCAAAGTAAAAAATAATTGTGCATATTAAATGTGAAAGTAGTAGTATTTTTCATACATTTTATTATCTATATTATATTATCATTCTATGATATATACGATTTTAAAATATAAAGTTTATTAGTTCAGCAGGACTGTGCGAACAAAAAAGTGCACCGGGGCCAAAGTTTAAATTTATCGACCCCAATCTTCGACTTCTCTCTGTAACAGATGGCACAAAATTGGCGAAGTGCAGAAACAGAAATAAATTCTGTTGAATACATATTTCGCACTTATTTTGTAATTTTAAAATTTTTAATTCAGAAATTTCAAATAAGTAAAATAAATAAATAAATTTGCTGTTATATTATGGCAAAGGGGATATGGGGAATGGTCGCGCAAAATATGCATCTAACAATACTGTATAATAGTTGGCAAGAAAGTTGTACTTAGTAATTTGTTTTTGGATGTGGGGTAATGGACGATGCAATAACTTTGAAATGTAAAAAGTACGTACTTTCATTGGGAAAAAATTCCGGATATCTATCATTGTGTATACATTAAAAAAGAAGAAAAATGAGATTGGTAGTATAAATTTGACGCCCCTCCTCGATTTCCGTCCACGGGGCAACCACCTACTTCGCCCTCCGCCCTTTCACACTACCCTGTACTAAGTATTGGAATATACGTTGGGCCGTAGTTAGCACGTTACATATACGTTCGTAAAAGTTTTTTTTTTTTTAATAAAATATGAGAAACTTCGATGAAAACGCTTAGAAATGCATTTGTATATTTAAAATATCTCTTCGAGAAATTAATAATTTTAACTTCTTTTTTTTTTCTGTTTTCACTTCTTAAAGAATGTTTTTTTTTCTTTCGTCATAAAAATATTTCTAAAATATATACTTAATTTCATATGAAATTTTACTCACAGTTTATAAAATTTTAACGTACAAAATATGGAATTAAGTAGATATTTTAGAAATATTTTGAGAACTAAGAAAAAAAAGAGACTTCCTTTAAGAAGCATACACAAAACAGCAAGTTAAAATTATTATTTTTCTCAGGAGATATTTTAAATATACGAATGCACCCATAGGTTTAACCCCTTAACCTACGATTTACGTCTCAACATTCAACGGTTTGGCAAATACATAGCTACCACTAAAATTCAATAGAAATTTTCGCCTTGTTTAATTATGGAATTTCGACGATTAAATTAAACTATATTTACTATGAAATTTTAGTGGTAAGAAGAATTTACATTTGGCTCGATCATCGTACGCGGGCTATGCCCGTCATTGTAGGTTAAGGGGTTAACATTAGCGAGGGAAATTCGGACGCTGAGTATGACTAAAAGCCTTAAAACTCTGTTCGTCTCATGTTTTTTCCCGATTAAAAATGCATATTTTTTCATAAAATTTTAAAGGGGACTTACATACAGTTATATTTATCTAACCATACAAAATCGAGTTAAATATATAAAATCATACAAATTTAAGGTATATTTAAGGCTATTATGGTCATCCCTGGAAACGTCGGGTGGATCAGCGACAATATCAAAATTAAATTAAATTAAAATTAAAACGTGACTTGTAGAGTTGATTTGATATTAAGACCTCTGATTTTTTAGGAATATAATCAACTGTAAACTGAAATTTATTCTTGTACGTAAAGATGTAATTTTGTAATTGATATCATTCACTTTTTACCCCGTTTCTACAATTTAGAAATGAAACAGAATGAATCGATTTATCATTCAATAACTTTTATTTCGCGCTTTCCATCAAGCCTAATTTAAGCGGTGGATTTGGAATAATCGCGGTCCAAATTAAAGAATTCTAAAGACAGTTTTTACGTGCGTTCGTAATTATATAAATACATGGCACCTATAGTCGTCGTCTGGTGCGCCTATCAGGTCTTTCCGTCTGTCCGCATATAACTACCCAACTAAATGGTTCGAAGTTTAATATATTTTTGGACATTTTTTGGAATATATATTATTATGGTATAGTTAATAGTAGGCGTAATTAAGACTGTTTTACTTATTGATCTTTTTAACGATTCGTGGACAGGAATACACCAATCTCAGTTATTGTCATTGTCGTATTATTTTCTTTTAATGTATTTTACCCGGAGCACTATTTTTATTGACTCGAGCGAAGCCGGGTAGATCTGCTAGTTAGTTAATAAAAATAAGCAAACTAAGGGTATTTATTTATTGTTTACTAGGAGCTTTCACCCGCTTCGCTGGTCGGTTTCTCTAAAAGAAAACTGAATCAAACGAAATATCTCTAGCAAAGATTAACATTTTTTTTTTCTTCATTTCTAATGAAATATCCATAATTGTTTTCTTATTTCTGTAATCTTGCATTATCCGTTTCAAAGTCGATGCTGACCACTTACTAGACAAAATAGCTCTAAAATAACTTAAAGTACCTGTTTTTAATTACTTTTACTTTCTTATATCTTTACAAGGAGAAAGTATTGTATTCGTGAGAATTTTCAACTTCCGGTTTTCGACGGATTTGCAAGTTTTAGGGGTCAGAGATCCCGAAAAACATGTTTTTACAAAATGCCTGTCTGTACTAGAACGCACGGAATTTAATAAAAATTTATATTTAGGTAGTCCATAATATAAATGAATGCTGATTCGTTTTGGTGTAAATCGCCCAACAGGTGGCGCTGCTATGTTGCATTTTTGCGATTTCTGCAATAGCTCTATCTATAGAACTAATTGACGAATTTTCATCTAACTTCAGATTTAGTTAGACGTTGACACACGTCGTTGCTGATTAAGTTTTAGTGTTAATTGCCCTTTAGGTGGCGCTGCTATGCTGCACTTTTCACGATTTTCGTAATAGCTCTATCTCAAAAACTAATGCACGGATTTTCTCCAAACTTCAGATTCAGTCAGACGTTGACATAAGTTGTTGCTCATTAGGTTTTGGTATAAATTATCTAATAGGCGGCACTGCTTGGCTGCATTTTACTGGATTTACACGATTTCAGCGATAGTCCTATCTGAAGAACTAATGCCACAGAATTTCATATATTTAGAATCCTCATGAGGGTCATATATTGCCATTTAATTTTGACAGTGTCATAGCAAATTTTGAAGCATGAGATGGAAGAAAGTTTTGGGATTGGTACATCCGACTAGTTTTAGTAGGTTTGTTATCATGAATTTCCCTCTTCTACCTAAAACTGCGGCTGAGATACTTCGAAATGACCTAAAACTTCCAAAAACTTGACCTAAAATTTCTAAAATCGGTAAAATAATGTTTAAGTATGTTTTAATAGATTAGTTATCCTGAAATTCATGTCTTTATCTAAAACTGATGCTGGAATATGGCAAAATAACCCAAAAGTTTCAACCCTCCCTTTAATTTTCTTAGGAGGGGGGGGGGATTTCTAAAATCACTGAGAGACATGTTTAATTATTTTTTTAATACTTTTATTATTCTAAATTTTTCGCTTATACCTAAAACGGCTGCTAATATATGGCGAAATGACTTAAAAGTTTCGACCCTACCTTTAATCATCTTTGAGAGGTTCAGCGATTTCTGAAACCGTTGGAATACATGTTTAATTATTTTTTTAATAGGTTTCTTATCTTGAATTCCATGTTCCTACTTAAAAAAGCTGCTGAGATATGCCGCATGACTAAAAGTTTCGATCCCTCTTTAACCCCTTTAGGGGGAAATTTCTAAAATCACTGAAATATGTGTTTAATAATTTTTTTAGTACATTTATTTTCTGGAATTTCTCGCGCCTACCTAAAACGAGTGCTGAGATATGCCAAATGTTTTAAAATTTTCGACCCCCAACTTTAACACCCTTAAAGGGAATTCTAAAATTGCTGAAATAAGGGTTTAATTATTTCTTAATAGATTTATTTTCCTGAATTTCACGCTCCTACCTAAAACTGCAGAGATATGCCAAATGTTCTAAAATTATCGACCCTTCCTTTAAGACACTTAGGGAGGGATTTCTAAAATCGCTGAAACACGTAATTATTTATTTTTTTAGTAGATTTATTTTCTGGAATTTCACACTACTACTTAAAACGACTGCTGAGATAGACAAATGTTATAAAATTTTCGACCACACTTTTAACCCCCTTAAGGGGCTGAAATTCTAAAATCGCTAAAACCCGTGTTTAATTATTTTTTTAGTAGATTTATTTTCTGTTATTTCATGCACCTATCCAATATATAATCCTGAATCCGCTATAATCATGAAGTGACTTCTAGAAACGAATTTGTTTAAAAGATTAAATATTTATATTGTTTAAAACCGAAGATTTCTTTTTAAAGCTGAAAGTAAGTTTGTTAAGCGTGCGTGATTTGTCTTTTCGTATTTAGATTAAAAATTCCGAGTAAAAAACGTTAAATATTTCGAAAATAATAAAGAAAAAAAAAACAAGAAAGGAAAAAAAATAGGAGAGTGAGTTTCGGAAAATATATTTTTTAAATGATTATTATTAATATTTTTTAAAGCGGATTTCGGTTTTCAAGGGGAAATGAGCGTAGATATATGTCTTGGTATCTGTGTTTCTTTTCTTTTTACTTTCCGAAGCTGGTGGTAATTTTTAAAAATCCCAGAAAAAAATTAGCAAACGATTTTTTTTTCAAAGAGTTAAGAGTAATATTTTTAGAAACGGATTGGGGAATTTGAAAGGAAAATAAACGCAGATGTGGACTGGTATTTTTTGTAATTTGATTTCTGAAGCCAATGCCAAATTTTAATAATCGCACAAAAGAAAACAGAAACCCCAAAAATGACTAACGGAAACGAACGGTTAAGGTTTTATATTAATATTTTAAAAATCAGTTGCGGCTCTCGGTAAAAAAAAAATGAACGCAGATGTGGTTTGTCATCTTATTTTTTTTTTCATATTTTGATTTACGAAGCGGATGACGAATGTTAAACACAGGAGAAAAAGCGTACTTTAGAAAAGTGAGTTTTGCAAAAGAATTTTTTTCAAACAACTAATATTCGTACTTTTCGAAACGGATTGCGGAATTCAATGGATAAAATGAACACATATATGATCCGCAGATTTTTAAAGGTTGCAGAAATCGCGATAAATACAGAAAGGACTCTCGGGAAACCTTTTTTTTTGGGGGGGGGGGGGGTGTTAACATTGATATTTTTGAACGGAGTGCAAAGTTTTAAAAGAAAAGCACGATTTTTAATTTGGAGTAATCGATTTTCCGTATTCCGCTTAGTTAAATGGATACGGGCTTCGTAAACACGGGGAAAAAAACACAAATTCGTCATTTCTTAATTTTTTTTAATTGTTAATATTAATATTTTTTAAAAGGGATTGCTAAGTTAGAAAGCTTAAGCAACATAGATGTAGTTTTGTGCCTTTCGTTTTTTCGTATTTCGAACGGGTCGGTATTAAATGGCCCGATGTGGAAAAAAAAATCCATACACTTTAAAATTCTAAATTAGTATTTTTTTTTTTTTTTTTTTTTTGAAAGCGTATAAAATCCACTTAAAGAACGTTTACATTTTACTTTAAAACGGCATATTCTGCTTTTAAAAATATAAATATTGCGGGGACCTCGATACAAGGGTCGTTTGGAAAGATTTTCGCCCTCAAGTATAAATTCTTAAAAAAATCGGGTTACATATATCTACAAATTTGATACATATTTAAGGTTATCGCGGGCCCGTTTAATGACGAGCGAGTGTACTAGTAGAGAAATAAAAATAAGATAAGCATAGTTCGCTGGGGGAGGGGGGGGGGAGGTATAGCTTTTCAATACAAATTTCTATGAGGTTGCCATGCATGACAGTTTAACCGTTTAGCGACGGATTTTACGCATTTGTGACATGAATGGTTCTCAGAATCCTTGATAACTAATACCAGTAAATTTGAATACAAAATTTTCCTTTTTTTCTATCGCAGATTTTCTGCAATTAATTAGGAGAAAAATTTCTTTTATGAATTATCGGTGATAAGAGATCAATATTTCTTTAAACGACGCTTGCTGCGAAGGGGTTTAATAATTTAAAATGCTTGTTATGATGTTCTTACTGATGATAACACATATTATTATTTAAAAAATAAAAAGACACACATTAAGTAAAAGTACTTACAATTTTTTTGTATTAAAATATCTATATTAATAAAAAAAAGTGTTTCTTGTCCGTGTATCTTCTGCGTGTTTGTTTGTTTGTTGACGACGGTTAGGGAAATCTATCGCACGTAGTAGTCTACAAATTTGGATAAGGATACACATAGACAGATTCAAATGAATCTGAGGCTGAGATTTTTCATTTTGTGATAATTAGATATATTAGTCTTTCCTTGAACAAATTCATAGAACAAAATGTCCTTTACACAAGCCTCTTGTTATGCACGTGATTTTATCAGAGATTTATTCAATCCAACCAACAAAACGAAAAAAAATGTGCACATAATTGTGAAAATTAAAGATTTTAATGAAACATTCTTTCTTATGGCTAAAATTATGCAGTTTTAAGTATAATTATGAAAGTAATTTTCAGAGAATCTGCGATTGTTTTTGTTGGTTAGGGATGCTATGGTCATCTCCTGCACACGTGAGCTAAACAGACCGGGACTTCAGTTTAAAATGGAATCTGACCCACTACACACATCCATACCTGATTGGATTCGAGCTCTTGTTCAGTAACCAGCTCGCTAATCGTATGACAAGCAGGTGGCTTAAATCTAAGAAAAATACTTTGAACGATGTATCATTTTATCACAGGAAATCAATATGTGTCTTTATTTTTCATTCTGAAAAGAAGGTTTAAGTCTATTGCATAAAAGTTTTGACTCTGAATTAAACAGAAAAAAACTGCAGGAAAAAACTGTTTTGACAAACTTTACTTTTTATAGACAACGGGGGCGACCTTTTCCACCTATTTTGAGGGAAGGGGGGTCGAATCCTTAACACATCTTATGCTGCTTGAACATATCGGGCATTTTTCCGCGCTCTCATAACAAAAATATCCTTTCCACTAAATTCAGTTTTTGTGCAAGAAATTTATACCTCAGCATCAATATAATTTTTGATAGAAAGTAAAGAATAGAGCTGTGTACGGGCCCGAGTTATAATGATTATGGTCCCAGGTCGTTTTTTCACTATCATAAATCTAGATCAGAAAAAACACCCGTCGTCAAGTGAGTTTAGGGAAAATTGGGAATCAACTTTAATATCACGCTTCAATTTTTGTACAAGCAACAAATATGAGCATGAGGATTTTATTTTCCATCAGGTTCAGTAGGTATAGGAATAGGATCAAGAGATTTTGGGGGAAGGCAGCGGATTTTGAATATCATTTTTAATTTTGTGTATATGGCGAATCTCATGTATAATGAAGTTATACGTAAGTTTGATATTTTAAAGGATAATAAAAATATACTAAAGTATTTCTGTTTTCCCAGTTTTTCTTTCCTCTCATAATATGGTTTAAGTTTAAGCTCACCCGCCAGCAATGCAAGCAGAAATTGGAGGCCCCGAATAGATGTCAGGTGGGCCCTCTGCATCTCCTGTATTTACTATATGCATATACTTAAACGGTTCCTCACGGGGCCTTTTTCAGCTTAGGACACCGATACAACTCTCCGCCTATCGCCCTCTGATCATGTCCCTGTTATTCGCATAAAAATATTTTAGCCAAAATGATCTTTTGGTTTTTCATATGACGCATAAGTGAGTAAACTGATTTCTTAAGATATGTTGAACACAGGGGCCCCAAGAATGTCTATACTTTGGGCCTCTAATTTTTTAAATGAAGTCTTGATGACTATATCATACTGACTTTAATTTGGTAATGGAAATAATTATTTTGTGTACATTCGAAATCTTATTTTTACTTATTTCTTAGGTAATTTTCTTTATATGTATGTACTCATAACTTTTGTAAAATTTCAGTTTTTTTATTCTTGTTTTCTTTTCTGTTATGCTTGTATCTATACTTTGCAATCAATATAGTTAATAAGAACATAAGGATTAAGGGGGTCCGGGACACATTTTAAAATAATTTTTATTTATTGAGTTAAAATTCTGAATTTTTTTATGATGGTTAACCTTATCATTTGTAAACAAAATCACATGATAAAACTTCCCAGAATTTAAAAAAAAAATTAAATTAAAAATTTATTCAAAAAGTGGGGTAATTTAAAATCGTTATAACTCGAAATATTATTTATAGAATTTCATTTTTTTTTCATTTAAATAATCAGAAATAAATGAGTTTTAATTTTGATTCAGCATTTTAAAAAATATTAATTTATAAAGAAATGAAAAATATTTAACGAAAAAATTTCAAAAAAAGTGGTGCAACTTAAAAAAAAAAAAAAAAAATCATATTTTCAAAAGTAAATATATTTTTCAAATATGCTGAATCAAAATTAAAGTAAAACAATTGAAATAGACAAGTTCCTAGTTTGAACCCTGTATCTTTAACGGTTCTCGAGTTATAAGAATTTAAATATGAGAAATGGTGAAAAAACCTATCATGAAGAAAAACGCATTTTTACAAAAAGTCGTTTCCATGACAGGCATTGCTTGAAAGCTAGATTTGGAAAGCAAACCAAAACGGAAAAAATAATATTTTTTGTTCTAATTCAGATAGAAACATGATTTAAATGTCATTTTAAGCAAGAAAAAACAGAGAAAGTTTTTATGAAATAAAATGTTTTTGCGAAATTTGAAGATTTTTGTGTCCCAGACCCCCTTAAAAAAAAAAAAAAAAAAAAAAAAAAAAAAAAAAAAAAAATGTTTGTACAGAATAAGTATAAATATAACAAGTATTATGTACCATCAATTTAGAAAAAAAAAAAAATCCCAATTAGACATTCACTGAAAGCTTATTACCTGATAATACCTGAATACCCACGGAGGAAGAGAGATAAGAGGAAACAATATATAATGTGACATTGCCTCAAGGCGTAGGCATAGCTCCCTAAGATCTGGTCATTTTTCAGGAAGGCAGGAAGTTGCGGGCTATTTCTACTATGGTAACGTGAGTAGTAACGTTAACAACTATTTTACAGCTTTTAGTCCTCTCAGTGGGGAGTTTCCTGTGATTTTTGTTGAAAATCTTCTAAACTTCGCTTCTAAGAAATGTATTTCAGATTGTAAAGGGAAAAAGTATGAGCAAGATAAGATCTGGAATAGTAAAAAATTCCTGTACTTGTTCCATCTGAAACCGAGCCCCTGTGGTCATGGGCCCATGGGCGTTGCCCTCTGTGTCCCCCCCCCCCCTCTCACCGGCCCTGAATAAATTTATAATTATTATTTAGTGATTAGGTACAGAAATTATAAAAACTGCAAATTAGTAGTTTCATTAGTTAATAGCATACAATAACATTATATACATTAATATTTTGTAATAATTATGTAAAACTATATTAAATACCAGGGGTATTTTTATATATTAAAATTATTAATAGCAGCATTTAATATTTAATTGCTAACACTACTTAAAATTAATAATTATTAAACAATTAAGTCTCTAATTAGGAACGTAATATACATTTTTATGCTTTAATTACTAAAATGATAATTAATAATTTAGTATTCATTCTAGAAAGAAAAAGGAGCAGGATGCTAGTTCAAAAAATAGCACTATTTCATGAGGAAATATATTAGTAGTAATGTAATTAGTAACGATATAAGAAAAAAAAGTGTATGATTTTTTAGTCCTATGCTAAATAAAGTGTTATTAATTTTTAATAATTTTATTAATTAGAAATTTTAAAATACAATTAAATAACAACATGCTTTAATAATATCCTGTTTTTTTTTTCTAAAGAAATAAAGTCCTATTATTTATGCAAAGTCTTGGACTCACGGATTTAGAAATACTGTGAAATGGGAAAGTTTTTTTACAAGAAATCTCTGGCAACAACTACAGGTGAATTTCACTATTTCTTAAAAAGGCAGGTTGTATTTTGCCAATTTCAAAAGGGGCCCTTAAAAAGGGCCTAGAGGAAAAAGTAAGCAAATTAAAAAATTAATAAAACCTGCAAATAAGTAATTTCATTAGTAGCACAAATAATAAAACTAAAAAATGTTGCTTGCAGTTCGTTTTGCATTTGTACTTGGAAAAATTACTGTTATTCATCTAAATCTAAACTTACACAAATGTATGTGTATGCTAACCAAAAAAATTATGAAAATGAGTTAAATCTATTCTTACACGCATACAGAGTAAATATAAGAATATCTAAAATCCCCAAAATATTAAATAATAGCAATATCACATCCCACAGGGGAATATTAGCTTTCAATGGTTCATTTTTAAGAAAAAATTTTGCTACCTTTTCAATATCTTTTTTTTTTTTTTTTTTTTTTGCGTATATGAGTTACAAAGTAAAAAAGAAAAAAAAAAGAAAAAAAAGTCAACCTATACTGAAGAAGCTCTTGTTGTGCTTAACTTTTGTATACCAATTAGTTCTTTTTCTCTTATACATTCTTTTACAACAACTGTTGAGCAGATGTCATTTTTTCATTCTTCTTTTGCTCCAATATTTGCTGTAAATTTATTACTTCAAATGTAGAATAAGAAAAAAAAAGATTCTGGCTATTTTATTCTTTTACTTGCAGAAATTTATTATACTGCTATGCTTATTTTATATAAACGAATGAATTATTTGATTACTTAAAGAAGATTATCACATTGCAAATTATATATTTAAATATTTTAAATGAAATGCTTTTTATGTCAGATAAAACTATCCTTTTTAGAAACTTATTGTACTTATTATTTTATGATACTCAGAAATTAAGCAAAGCCTTTTTTTTTTTTTTTTTTTTTTTTTTTTTTTTTAATTTCTAAGTCATAATACCTGTAGAAACTTTCCAAATTACATTCATCTTAGATTTTAATACCTTTTTATGTCATTTTAGACATTTAGAAAATTTATTATTTTAATCAATGATTTAAAAAAAAAAAATCAGTTGATGAAAATCATGATTTAATCGCTGATTTAAACCAACTGATAAAAATCGCTGACATCCTAGAAAATAGGAATTCATTCTCATATTCTCATAGAAAGGCTATACGTATTGAGGTTTACCATGGCATGTTCGGTGTTGGAAATGAAGTGTGTGCCATTTATATTTCGTTTATAGAGACGCTCAACATAATTCCATTACATTACGGTGTATGGGAAATAATCGTTTTAGTAATGATGTTATAATATTTTTAACATACTGAAATTGATATATAACAAGGAAGCACATTACAAAATGTATACTTTAAAATATGGTGTGCATAGTATTTGTTATCCATTTTGTTATCCACACAATTTCGGCATATCGCTCATTTTTGGAACCTCACAAAATAATTAGGTTACAGTACTGTTTATGAGGAATAATTGCTGAAAATGAGTTTTCAATTGCAGTGTGTATTCTTATATTAAGCAATTTTTTTTTAAATATTACTTTTTCTGCATAAATTATATAGATCATATACAGAGCTGCAGAAAAGAACCCCATTACATTATGATCTATAAGTAAAATTCGTTTGCAGTGCATTCTAATTAAGCTATACTATTTCAAACGTAATGAAACTCACATACATCAGAGATGCATACTACACATTGTTTACTGTAGAATATGGTGTGGCGTGCATAGCATTTTTTTTTTTTTTTTAAATACGGAGATGAACAAATGTAATCGATTACAGTAGTGTCTATAAGCAATAAGTGCTGATACTGCATTTTCAATTGTGGCATGCTTCTTAAAATTTATCCATTTTTTTTCATGTTATTTGGTTTGTCTAAATTTGATAAACATTACGCAAGGCTGCACAAAATAATTCAAATACATTTTCGATTTTGTTGGAAATTGATTAAGTGGATTTTTCAACTGTGAAAAACCCTGTGAAACATCGTTTCCCAGCTGAAATAAATGTTTACATACGGTGTAATATATATATATATATAATCTACACTCAATGGTTTTCTGTCTCAGTTGTTTTCAAATGGCGACGAGGAATGCCAGAATTATTCGCAATTGTATCCGCCGTTTTTACTTGTAATTGTATATTGTTTACTCACTACTATTTGTTCATGTTTGTAAAATATTTTTAATGATCAACTTATTAGTTACCCGCGGTGTTTAATTTGCATTGAAGCTCATAGCAACAGCTCCAGTATTTCTTAATTTTTAACCAATATTTAAATGTTAATCGTAAGTTGAAACCCACCAGTGTTTATAAATAATGCTCACAATAGCCCTGATTGTTGTGTCAATATAAAGAAATGGGATTTTTGGAAAATTTCCCACTCACTGATTTTAATTTTTTTTTCTCTTTATTTATTAGATTTTGTTTTATGTAAAGAAATATTAGATATAGTCAAAATATATTTTATATGTACGAGTGTATATATACATTTTTTTTCCGAGGAAGAAATTGCTTTAAATTTTGTATAGGGTAGGGGAGTACACAGTGAGACATGGTACACAGTGAGACAGCAGCCATTTTGACATATAGTTATAACTTTTTCTCCTAGCTGGAACACACACCTCATCTTATGCAACACGTGGATGAAGTTTCGGTACTTCGATTACTCGTCTAACAAAATAGTAAGTAATTACTTATTTTACAGGGGTTAAAGTTACATAAACGTCCATTTTAGACTTTATTTATTTCATTATGGCATATATTTACTTAACCAAAGCTAGCTATATCAAATGATAGACTATGTCGACAAAACGACACAAGCATTCAAAGCTATGAAACTGATGATGAAACAGTTATAGCATCCATTTTGTTACAACGTAACGAAAGTACACAGTGAGACACACACTTGTGGTACACAGTGAAACACACAGTTGTGGTACACAGTGAGACGTGCCTCATTGTGTATCTACTATGCGGTTCTGACGTAAAAAAATTTATTTATTAACCCTTTGAGCTCCGGGTTATTAAAATTTTAAAAATATGCTAGAAAAACACTTAAAATGTGATTAGGGGACTATCTGAAATTGAACCATATGATTAAAAAGTTTTTAAAATACCCCCTTTAGGCTGGGGGACGTGGGAAGTTTTTCCACCATCAGAGCTCTAGAGCATTCATTTCAACACGCAAATACAAGAAATGACACCGCAAAGTTATTCTAAAATTACTATAATTGCTGAAATTTCAACATATTTTAAGCAGTTACATTGTTTAAACAAATTCTAAGACTATTAAAATATTTTAAAAATTTATTAAATGAGAAAATTCAAAATTTAAAATTTTTTAAATCATAATATAAAAATACAAACTAATCAAATTTATAGATGAAACAGATTTTAAAAATATTTAATTTTTGTTTAGAAATATTTAAAACATAATAAACTCGTCAATCTGCTGAATTAAACACAAATTTAAATTCCTTGGAATTAAATTATAAGCATCTAAATTTTGGTTCTGAAACACTGTCTGGTATGTAATTTTAGTGCTGCCATCTAATGACAAAGCACATTTTTGTAGTCCTTAGAGCTCTGCTGGTAGAAAATTCTACCATTACTTATTTCTATCCCCTGTAATTATTTAAATTTTCAGTTTAGTAATTTGCATGTAATTATTATTAAATGTTTGATGTGTCCAAGAGAAAAAAATGTTATCTCCTTTGAAAAATATTTCTTTATAATGCTGGAAAAATACAAAATTTCTAAACCTTCAAAATTGGAGTGTTTTTAAGGTCGCATTAAAAACCTACTAGATATTTGCAGAGAATAGTGCTGCCATCTAGATTTTAAGAAGACAAGTAAAATCTACAAAACCCAGTTTTTGCAATTAAAATGGAGACTTTTTGAAGGAAATTAAACGATTTTGATTTTATGTGGGTGAAAATTCACCCAGCAGAGCTCAAAGGGTTAATAAAAGAAGGTTTTTTTCTCTCTCTCTATCTCTGTGTGTGTGGGGGGGGGGCGTACGATGGTTAGTGAAATCTACTAAACGTAAAAGGATAAAAGTTTGCATGAAGGAAGCACAATGTCTGACATTGTCCAAACGAGGCTCATATTTTTAATTTTTTTTTAATCTAGAAATATTAATTAGAAGTCATAAACTGGAATAAATTATTGATAGAGTATAAAAATGTACGATTTATGAAAATATATACATTGTCTCACTGTGTGTACCACTTGTGGTACACAGTGAGACAATTTTCGATACTCCTTTATGCTGCTTCTGTGCTTTTATAAATAACTTTTTTAAAACCATTTATAGATTAATGTGTAGCTTATTTATGTAGCTTAAAGTTGTAGTAAAAATTTTTTCAAAAGAATAAAAATCGTTGCCATTTGTTAAGTAATAATAATTTTCGTCTCACTGTGTACTACCCTCCCCTACTATTTGAAATTAAAAAAAATACAGGAACAAGGAGGGGGGATGTTGTTGCAATGAAAGTTTTTATTAGTGCAGAAAATTAGAGATCAGGTGCTTTTTTTTTTATGTTATAAATTAAGCCCTGTATGTATATATAAATATATATATATATATATATATATATATACATATACATACAGATAGATAGATAGAAGATAGATATGGGGCATTCTCACAATCTTTTGACTTTTGGGAATAAAAATCTGGTGAAATTAAACTTGCTAAAATAACATATTAATCTAATATACGAATGCCTTAATGATTAAAAATAAAGAAAAAATGGTCAGTAGCGATTTTTTTTTTTTATTTAACTGAGGTTTAAGTTAAACTTGCGAGTTTAATTTTCCTTACTATTTTACCTCTATAACTTTCTATTTTCTTCTAAATTTTTACTTATAATGAATTTGCATTGTACCCACAGGACATTCAAATAAGAAACAATAACAATGTAGTGTTTTTAATACAAAATTTTGGTATAAGGGGTGTTAAAGAAGGGACAAAAGGAAAAAAAGGGGATGCTATAGGAAAAAAGGGACGGTAATGGAAAAAGAAAGGGATGGTAAGGATGGGACGGTAAGGAAAATTACCACTATTTTTAGAAAAATGTTTTTAAGACTAAGTGATAGTCACAATGTTTAGTGATTTTTTAGAAACAGTTATTTACATTGGATTAAGAAAAAAAAATAATTTACCTCAAAAAGCGCAGGAATAAACCTTGGGGACGGTAAGACTACCAATAAAGCCACGATGGTTGAAATTGATATTTAAATGCTGATTTAAATTCTGCAGTAAATTTCCTGTCAAAGAATTTTAGACATTCTTTCTCTAGCATACTTCTGCATGAGAAAAAACTTGAAAAAAAATTCTGTGGCTGCATGTGAAGGGATTTTCTGTATACGTTTAGCAAGAGGGATAGTAAGGAATCTAAAACCCAGGGACATAGTTCAAAAAATGATATCAACTGTAAAAATGTGTGCAGGTTAAATTTTTGCTACATATTTATATAAAACAATTGTCCCAGTTTCGGAAAAAAATTACATCGAATTACTTTTATTGAAACAATTTTATACAGACAGCTCCAAACTTTAAAATCAACATCAGGGACAAGGGACTGTATAGGAGTTTTCCTTTTATTTAGACAAACAACATCGTCCAAAACTTATTTATCTCGTTAATACTGTTATGCAATCATGCAATGAAATGTTCCCCAGTATAGGAAATAAAAGAAAACTCAAAAATATGTACTAAAATAAAAATTATTATTCAGGGACTTAAAAGTCAAAAGATTGTGAGAATGCCCCATATATATGATACTCAGGGCGGCACAAAAGAATTCGGATATTTTCTGACTATAGATGGTAATTGCTGAAAATGGATTCATAAATGCGTTATACATTTTCAAAATTTTTTACTTAGACACCGTCTATCACATTAATAAAGTGTGAAGTTTTGTTACAGTTACTATGTTCAGTATTCATTGTTTTATAATTTGAACTTGGCGCATTATTTTTCTTTCTTTTTTACTTACTATCAACAGCAAATAAATTGAAAACGAAATATGAAAAATTTTGTTAATTGGAATGACAAAACGTGTTTAATTATTTGAAGCTATTTGTATCTTTAAACAATCCTCTAAATGCCCAAGATTTTACTCAAGCTTGAAAATAAGATTTGAAAACATGTAATATTTAAAAATAAAAATCAGTCATTCACAGTAGCTAGGTAAAATGGCTTTCACGTGATTAACCAACACGTTAAACTATTTTTTTTAAAAAAAAATAAATAATTAAATACAACAAAGAAATGTTTCTTTATCCTTCCCTTTTTCACTAATTAAGAATGAAATTTTCCATGGTATTACTAGTAAGGGAAAAAGAAATCTCAATTGATACGGCTCGGAAAGAATGAAATACAAGCCCGGTTCGGGACGAACCTCGAGAAAAAATTTAAAGCATGGGACGTTCTTCGAAAAATGAAGTTCAGTTTTGCTCAAATCTTCAGAAAATAGCAATACTGCCAAGCTCGGCTCGAGTCCTCAGATTAAAAATTATGGCCGGCCAAGTTTAATGAAAGAAAATTTCTCCGAACCAAGCTTCCGGACAAGCTCAGGGTAGAACTCCTGTAATAGAAGCTAGTGTAGACTTTAGAGTACTGCATCAGGTCAGGTAACCCGATTGTACCCAACCCGGTCGCCATTAATTGTTTTCGTTGTGTGTTGCGTTGACTTTAAATGTTTCAAGTTAGGTTTTGACTCTTTCTGGGTGGAATTCGGGTCAACCCGATTTTTAAAAAAATCCTAAATAGTTAATAATAATAATAATAATAATAATAATAATAATAATAATAAACTGTGTTTGAATATTAATGGGTTTATAATGCATTTAATTTTATACAAAAACGGTAAAACTCATATTAATGATATGATTGTATATTACTTTTCCATAATTGTATTAAAATATGGCTTATTTTTTTCACATAAGGTTTAAATATTTTGGTTTCTAACCTAAACTAAACCTATTTCTTTATGATTAATTAAGGATCAAAGCATGTACTAACCTTGTTTTCTTGACCGTGGAACCCGAGGTGATATACAGAATGAGCCCCGATCAGGCTGTCAGCCTAACGCGGGACCCTCAGTGTTTGCAAGCTTCGTGCACATTTTATCGACCCCGGAGGGATGGAAGGTTGAATAAATCTTGCTTAGCTTGGAACCGAACTCTGGATCTGTTGGGTGGTAACCAGACGTGCTACTACACCAGTGAAATTTAATATTTTGGTTTCGGATCGACGAAATTAATTTTTGCCGGCTCTGGTCTAGTAGGAATTTCGTGTATACCGGAAAAGATTTTGCTAATTTAATTTAGAAGTACATGCCCACCACGTCCTTCTTATTTTTTTAGAACAAGATAATAGCCCCCACACCCCATTTCATAGACTTCTGTTTCTTTAAGACCGGGGTAGAAGGGGGGAGGGGGGCGGGGGCTGGATTGATGACACATTCAATCTAAGAATTTTCTCTTTTTATTTAACAGCACGATAAATTATAACCGAACAAGCTCTTTCTACGTACATATGGCACGTTCTGAAATAAAATATGTAACTTTTCTGCACAAAAAAGATTTTCGTTAAAGGAAATAATAATGCATAATAATTTCATATTTAAAAATGCTTCAAGCATTTCCTAAATGACGCAATTTTAATCAGGCGCGATTCTGTTCCGAATTTCAGAAAATTTAACGCATTCGGTTCCGAAAATTTTAAAGAATCGGTCATCAATCCGAAAATTCTGAAAAAAAAAAAAAAAAATCACTGAAAAATATTGGTAACGCGTTATTATTATTATTATTATAAAGCTCGTTCTGAAATAAAATATGTAACTTTTCTACGCAAAAAAGATTTTGGTTAAAGAAAATAATAATGCATAAGAATTTCATATTTAAAAATGCTTCAATCATTTCCTAAATGACGTAATTTTAATCAGGCGTGATTCTGTTTCGAATTTCAGAAAATTTAACGCATTCGGTCCCGAAAATTTTAAAGAATCGGTTATCAATCCGAAAATTCTGAAAAAAAAAAGCACTGAAAAATATTGCGAATTTTGACAAATGGTCGTAATAAAAATTAACTTCGGCCGTTGTTCATAAAAAATCACTAATTTTGCCAAAGGATAGCGGAAAAAACGCGAATTTCATAAATTTATCGAGAAAAAATACGTATTTCGTCAAAGAGCCATTGAAAAAATGCAAATTTCGTCAAAGGTTCGCAGAAATAACGCAAATTTTGCAAATGATCGAATAAATAATACCAATTTTGTCAAATAAATGAAAAAAAAAATCTTCAAAGGATAGCATAAAAAAACGCGAATTTCTTAGAAAGGTCATTGAAAAAATGCGAATATATTCGAAGGATCGCGACAAAAAAATGCAATTTTGTCATATGATCGCGGAAAAAAGCGAATTTCGTTTAATGAGCGCGGAAAAACGCGAATTTCTAAAACTATCTCGGAAAAATCGTGAATTTCGTCAAAGGGCTATTGGAAAAAACGCGAATTTATTCTAAGGATCGCTGAAACAAAAATGCACATTTCGTCAAATGATCGCGGAAAAAAATACGGTGTTCGGCAAATGGCAGTTGAAGAAACGCGAATCTCGTCAAAGGATTACGAGCTATTACAGTCGTCCCCGTTTAAACGAATATTGACGGTTCCCGAAATAATATTCGATTAAGCGGGGTATTTGATTAAACGGGGAATCATAACTGCAATATTTAATGCGTAATAAAAAGGCGAAATAATCATCTACGGTATATATAATTAACAGCATAATAAATCGTTAACAGAATAACATAAAATAAAATAAATACAAATGCTAATAGAAAGTAAATACGTATAATTTAATGTCAGTACATACATTTATATGGTTTACATCACACTGAATGCAGCTCGTTTAAATTTGGTCAAAACTTTGCTACTTCTAAGTTACGTTACTTATACTGCCTTAAAAAAAATCGTTGAAAGTGGTTTGTTTAAGTGGAAATTTAAAGGAATAAATATCGAGTTATTTTTCAAATGAGTGCAAAATATTACAACTACCATCTCGAGTGACGGCGCATTGCCATTAAAGTCTAGTTCACAGTAAGAAGTGATGGTAGGAAGATCAAGGTGGGAAATCCTTTGACCTGTCCATTATACACCTGCTGTCCAAAATCATTGCAGGAAGAACTGAAAATTTGTTTTAAGCCTAAAGGAACTGAAAATGACAAAAGGTGGAAGGAAGTTCCAGCTGAAACGTGCTTTCTGCGCCTATTTTCAAACATCGGTCACACAGTTGTTATTCGATTAAGCGGGGACGTTCGTAAAAGGTACTTGGTTTAAGCGGGGAAAAATAACATAGAACCAATGGGAATAAATTCGATTCCGCAGGATTCTATTCGAATAAGCGGGGTATTCGATTATCCGTGATCCGATTAAGTGGGGAGGACTGTATTTATTATTTCACTAATTGGTTTATTTCTATTAAATGCTCATTTTAAAAGGCAGTCACGTGATTTTTTACAGTAGCATTGTTCAGAACGGTGTCACATTTTTAAAAATACAGCATAAATGTGACTTATTCAATATAAAAATTTCATAAGTATTGATACCACTATTTTCGAATAGTAATTTCAGAAAATATCTTAAATTCTTGCTTAAGACATTTTTAAACTGTAGCATTCTCTACCGTTTTGCGTGCGGTTTTTTGAGAGTGGGATGAGATAAATATTACTTATTTTTTTAAAAAAATGTCATAAGTGTTGATACCACTATTTTAGAATAGTAATTTCAGCAAATATTTGATATTGGTGTTTAAGACCGCCACCCCCTCGACAAATGTATCTACGGATAAGTTGTACAGACGAGTTTCATTCAAATACACTTTGTTAAGAATAGAGTGCCCTCCCTGGTGGTGGAATGTTGAACTAACAGACCGCGATTTTATTTAAATATGCTTAGGAAATCCAACAAGGCGATCTGTTGAAATTTTAAGATAGTTTATAACACATAATGAAAAGTTTTTAAAAGAATGGCGCGAGAAATTTCGTAAAGAGGGGGGCGGGGGGATGATTTTTTTTTTTAACTTAACATTTTTTATCATTTTATAACGGTTTATTGACAGAGTCCTGAGATAAATGCTACTTATTTAATATAAAAATGTCAAAAGTTTAGTAATCACTATTTTCGAATAGTAATTTCAGTAAGTATCTCAAATTCTTGCTTAAGACCGCCGCCACCCCTCGAGAAATTATATCTACTGATATGTTGTTTAACGGAGTTTCGTTCAGATATAGTTTTGTTAAGAATAGAGAGCGCTCACTGGTGGTGGAATGTGGAACTAACAGAACACGATTTTGTTAAAATTAGGAAATCCAACAAGGCGATCTATTCAACCTTTAAAATAATTTATAACACATAATAAAAAGTTTTTAAAAGAATGGCGCAAGAAATTTCGCGGAGAGGGGGTGGGGGGGGGGGGGGGGATGACGCATTTTTTTTTTAATTTAACGTTTTTTTACCATTTTATGACGATATATTGACGAGTCCTGAGATAAATTCTACTTATTTAATATAAAAATGTCAAAAGTTTAGTTATCACTATTTTCGATTAGTAATTTCGGTAAGTATCACAAATTCTTGCTTAAGACCGCCACCTCTCGAGTAATTATATCTACTGATAGGTCGTTTAACGGAGTTTCGTTCAGATACAGTTTTGTTAAGAATACAGTGCACTCCCTGGTGGTGGAATATGGAACTAACAGAATGGGATTTTGTTAAATTTGGGAAACCTAACAAGACGATCTGTTTTAAACTTTAAAATAGTTTATAAAACATGATAAAAAATTATAAAAAAGCATCACATATCGGGGGTGGGGTGGAGCGCGAACAAAATTAGGAAATCTAACAATTTGATCTGTTTGAAACTTTTAAGATAGTTTGGGCTTACCATAATTTAGAAGGGGTTCCATGGGATAAATGTATTGGGCGTTTTGAAAGAAAGTGTTTTGAAAGGAATATTAAACGAAACCCTCTGTGCGATCTGTGATCACACTTACCGACTTGTTTTATACTGATGCCAATTGGCAAAACAGCACAAATAATTATACATTTATCTCAAATAAAAATTAATTAACATGCGACTATTAAAAATAGAAATGAAAATAATCATTAAATGACCACGTGTTACAAATAGGAAATAGGGAAAATTGCGTCAAAAAGTTGTATTTACAGGTGAATCATGAAAATATAACAAAATTTGAAAATATTTTAATTATTTTGCGAGATACGCACTTAATGGTAAAAATTACGTCATATGTAAAATGCTTAAAATAATTAAATTATTACGCTTGAAAAACTTTTCATGATTAAAATTTGGTCATATTTAAAAATATCAAATAATGATATTCCAAAACATTTTTTAATTGAATATTTTTTAAACGTGAATTTAAAACAGAAAAAAAACTTTATAATAATGTACATGTGAAATGAATTTAATGGCGACAATTACGCCATATTTTAAAACTATTCATTTAAAATAATTTTCTTATGGACATGTGACGTCACTTTGGAAATCACTTGGTGTAAAAAAAAAAAAAAAAATGCTGCTTGCAAATTTGTTTGTATATTTCATCACTTGATACAGCCTAGAAACATCTAAATTTATGCCAAAATATTTTCGATTTATTTTATACGAATTCTTATTCAATAAATACATATCAGAAAAGCCGTATATTATGCCTTTGAGGCATTGCGAATTGCTTGGCGAAACGTTTACTGATTGTATTTTATACGTTTTCAGTACTTTTAACTTTTTATAAATTATATTTTTTAACTGTAATCAAGTCTGTCTTATTTATTTATTTTATTTAGTCTTTTAAAAATTTCAAATTCAGACGTTAAATGTATGTATATTGTAAACTCGTATATACTTATTAATAAAAATAAACCGTACTTTTCCATTATGGGGGGCATTGGCTTTTTTTAAAAAGCTTGGCATAATTCGGGCTCAGAAAGAGAGATTTTTTGCCAAATGATATAAACAGCTATTTAAAAAAACCTAATGAACTTTTATACTTGTTTATATATGAATTTATTTATATCTATAGGCCGATCATGAATTTATGGTACAAACTTTAAGGGTAGGTACAGGACACTGAAACAATCATTTATTGTATAGGAATGTATGGACGCAAATGACGTGTTAATGCGGAAACACCAGGGTGGCCAGTTTGCCCCCCCCCCCCCCCCTTCTTCTTCGCATTCATACCAGAAAATTCCTGTAATTTTATTTTGTTTATTTAAGACTCAAATTTCGTAAATATATAAAGTAAACGTTCTTCTTTGACAATTTCCGGTGTGAAATCGAAATGTTTGCATTGAAAAAAAAAGCCAAACTGCAAATACATGAAATGCTTGCCAGAGTTGCCAGTGTGGCCTTTTTTGAATGCAAAAACTTCCAATTCATACTGGAAATTTTCAAAGAAGAATTTTGCTTTATACAATCACAAAATGTCTGTTTTAAATAAACAAAATAATATTGTAGAAATTTTCTGGTAGGAATGCGAAATTTTGAAAAAAAAAAAAAGGCTGAACTGGCCACCCTGGTGCTTGAGCCTCGACGCGTCACTTGCGCCCATACATTCCTATGCAATAAATGATTATTACAGTGTCCTGTACCTATCCTTAAAGTTTGTACGATGAATTCGGAATCGCCCTGTTTAAACATTTTATGTATATTGATACATTATTGATTTTTATGTAAAATAAATTGCTTGTGAAAGAGTAAATAAGTTGACAGAAAAGTATGCTGCCAAATTTCCTTCTCTCGCCAAGGCCATTTTCTCTATTTCGCCAAGGCCCCTATAGTGAAAAGTACCAAATAAATAATTTAAATTTTAAAAAATAACATGAAAATATGCATGATGGTTCAATAAAATAGAAAAAAGATTTTATGCATAAGCTATACCTGTTCCTGAAAATATTTGAAACTAAATCAAAAGAAAAAATATAAGCGTAAAATTTTAAAAAACAATGTTTTCAATACCGTAGTTCTGAATGTTATTCCTAAGAAGACAGCGTTTTTTAATCTCGAATTCAAAGGATGAACATTGTCTATACTCTATAGCATCGTTATAAAAGTGCTAGAGGCAATTTGAATTTTCAACCTTACTCTTTTGTGCAAGCTGATTTTAAAATGTGTAATTGATCTTAATTATCAATCCCAAAAATAGCCGCCATCTGTCGTGATAGCGATGGATGAGGCTATGGTAAAAGAAAAATACACTATTCAAACGGAAAAGTGTGGCAACCCGATTGCAGAAGATAATCGCCATTCGTAATAATATCATTCAATTTTCCGCAACCTACTAATATTTGTAAAATAGGGCACATTACCATGTTTTTAAAAGCTGCGAAGTCTGAAAGGGGGGTTGGCGAGCATAGTTCGCAGAGGGCTGAGCCCCCTAGTATGGTAAAATTTCCCCCAAAATATGTATCCAGTCTTCTTTAACCCCTTAATCCCCGTTCTCGTGATATTGATGGGCTGTGTCTTTTATTCAAATTGATTGATTCCCAACAGTTTTGTAAAATAGCGTAACTGGCTTTATTATAGTATCATTTTACCTGTCATTAAATAACATGAATATTTCTTTTTCAAAAAAGTGGTGCCAATAAGCAATTTCAGTTTTTTAACCGTAATTTAATGCGACCGTTAAGGGGTTAAAAGAATCGTTAATTGTGTGTTTTGTAAAATTGGAGGATTGTAAAATTGGATTCTAAATTTTCTGTAGAAATTGAATGGGCCGGATCGGACTTGATTTAATTAATTTTGTCACGGGTCGCGCCAGGGTCGAACTTTAAATTTTTACACTGGGCCGATATCAGGCTAGAAATTCCTGCCCGTGCAGAACTCTAGTGGTCAATCCTGCACGAACTCTGAATCTCCTTTGTTCTGACGTAAAAATGACATATGGGGGCATATATCATGGGGTCGTATATCAGGAATTCTTGACATCGTAAAATGTTCCAGTTCTGGATTTGTGCCCCCTGATTTAAGTCCCCATCTACTGTGACGTCATCAAAATGACGTGTGGGGATACATATCATGGGGATGTTAATCAGGATTTCTTCGAAAGTAAAATGCTCCAGCACTGGATTTGTGCCCCCATTTTTGGTGACGTCAAAATGACGTATGGGGGCATATATCATGGGGACATTAATCAGGCTCTCAATGAAAGAAAAATTCTCCATCACTGGATTTGTGTCCCCTTCTGATATGGGGGCATATATCATGGGGATGTTAATCAGGATTTCGTCAAATGTGAAATGCTCGAGCACTGGATTTGTGCCCCCATTTTTTGTGACGTCAAAATGACGTATGGGGACTTAAATCATGGGGACGTTAATCAGGCTCTCAACGAAAGGAAATTTCTCTAGCATTGGATTTGTGTCCCTTTCAGATATGGGGGCATATATCATGGGGACATTAATCAAGATTTCGTGAAAAGTGTAATGATCCAGCACCGTATTTATATCCCCATTTCTTGTGACGTCAAAATGACGTATGGGGGCACAACGTGAAAAGTGTAATGATCCAGCACCGTATTTATATCCCCATTTCTTGTGACGTCAAAATGACGTATGGGGGCACAAATCATGGGGACATTAAAATTTTACAGACTGGGCGTCGTTCCATGTGGTTTAGTCGGTAGAATGTCAGTGTGCTATACTGATGTCCCGGGTTCGAGTCCCGGCATGGAATCTTTTTCACTATGTTGGCCTTTGCGCCTTTTAAGCAATTAATTTGATATTTGATTTTCATTTGAAATATTGTATATAAGGCGAAGGATTCTCTATGGAAAAATTTCTAAGTATTTATACAGCGATGAATTTTGAAAGAACCTTTTGCTGTAAATATAAAATCTTATCTTTTTACCGTACTTTTTAGCAAAATATCGCTATTTTGGAGTCTTATTCTTCTAAAACATTTTAAATTTTTCCACTTAAAAAACAATGCTTATCATCTGACATATTTTTTTATTCAGTTCTATGATTGATATTAAGTTCTATGCTTGATATTGAGTTCAAGCTTGATATTTAGAATGTGTAAATTTTTTAATTTGTTGTGATTTGTCATTGCTTTATTAAATACGAACATGGAGACTAACGGATATTAATACAACTATTATTTATAGAGCGGCATGATAAGCGATATTTGTTTAAATTTTTTATTCCAGTGTATATTGTATTTTATGAATATGAGCTAAATAGATTTGGTATGTTTTATAGGAAAAGACTGATCTGGGAAATAGAAAAAAAACGAGCAAGAAAAATCATGCGTTAATCATAGATTATAAAATACTTTCCAACACTTTCTGAATGCTTTAACAAGACATCGTAATTTAGGTAAATGACGTAAATAAGATAACTAAGTAAACATTTTAGAAAATTCATAAAACATTTGAAAAATTGATTTCAGCAGTTACCGTCCATAGCCAAATATGTTTTCCAATTCTTTTGAACAGCCCTGTATTTGATCTGTAGGTTGATACACTGAGAAAAATGAAGTACTCAAAAATAAGTAAACCGACGTACTCATATCGAATTGAATATTTTTGATAAAAAATGAACCCATGCTTTCTCTATTTTGAAATATCACATGTTATCAAACCCAAACAAACGAATAGTTTTGTACCCTGTAATGGTTCATTTCATTTATAGCGGCATTTTATTAATGTAAATATTAAATTATGCACAGCATTTTAAAAATAATTTAAAAGTGCTTGGAAATAATGGTCTTGTCATAAAAATATTCGATTTGAGTATCTTGTTAAGAATTTTGCTATTTTTCTTAATAAATAATCAATTAAACATTTCTTGTTAAGAACTTTTAACGGGAAATAAATGTCAGTACATTTTTACTTTAAATTTTAGGTTTTTCTTTTTTTTTGGGGGGGGGGGGGGGGCAGTACATAACGATTCATATTTGATCACAACCAATGAATAAAAAATGAGTACATGTGTTTCTCAACTTTGAGTACATTTGGAACGGAGCTATTTTAAGTATGTGACGCATTTAAAATTGAGTACTTTTTACTCAATTTTGACTTCCCATTTTTTTAAGTGTATATATACTATATAATGGGAATCTAGTTTAGCAAGAAAACGCCTAACAGGTTGAAATTCTTTTTCAGCAATTTATACTAATGTATGGAAACATACTTGAATACTTTTGTACAACCCTGTAGTTTACCTAGAATCTTTATTACACGCCACTATTTAGTTAAAATTTAATTCAAACTAAGACACTCTTAAAACTGCTGAAATCACATTTCCAGAAATTATAATTTATAGACATCCATGTATCCAATTCTTTACGTGAACCTGTATATCATTTTATCTATATTCTACAAACATTTCTTGGTAAATTAAATGCAGTTCAGCAAAAAAAGCTTATCTCATTTAAAAACAACCTTTAAGCAATTTGAGCCCATACCCAGTAATCCTTACGAATACTTTTGTGTAGCCTTGTATAGGAATTATAGCACTTATATACACCATATACTATGCATAAATATAGTGAATCATAAAAGCGCATATCATAATTAAAAATACATTTCCAGCAATCATCGCTAATGAACAGTACTTCGGATACAATATAGTATCTGAAATATTTTGTGTGTCCCTGTAAATGCTATATACGTATTATTCTTATTATACATGAAATAATTTATAGTATGTAAATCTCAGCGACATATATCAATTTCATTATATATGAAATAGATTAACATA
The DNA here is from genome assembly GCA_963932465.1 of Maratus speciosus. NCBI lineage: Eukaryota > Metazoa > Arthropoda > Arachnida > Araneae > Salticidae > Maratus > Maratus speciosus. The sequence continues at coordinate 30,373,538 of OZ010787.1, read as the reverse complement.
ATTAAAGTATGCCGCAAACAATTCCCTCCACCCCTATATCATTATGTATTTGAATTCCTTTTTTAGCCCTGTAAATAAACAATAACTATTTTTTGCATCGCATAGTCAACAGAATACATATTTTAGTGCACTTCATAAATGCATATAAATTTTATTCTGTTTGAAAGCGTGCGTAAAATCATAAAAAAATCATTTGAAACGATTTTTTCCCATAGGCTGTAATGTAACGGAAAAATTTTGGCTGTCCTTGTAAATGAACAAAGCATGCTACAAACTTCATTACAAATAGGTACCGTGCTATGGTAAACGTCAATAACATCCAAAAATTTCAGGGCAATCCGAGTATATTTTCGAGAGTTAGAGTGCGGACAGACTGCTAGACGGACAGACGGACAGACAAACCGAAGTCATAAGCACTTTTCAACTTGTGTCCTATATTATGTATCCTGTATTATATGAACTTTTCAAAATATATACTAAGCAGTTTAATCTATAACTTCCCATCAGGCATGAAAAACACTTTGTTTCAAAGCTTAAATATCATATTTTACTTTTTAGTGCCAATAATTACGCGTATCATAAACGTAGAAAATGAATTTACAATAGAAGAAAATTTAATAACCGATTCAGAATGTCTATAATTAAATGTTTGATTAAAATCACAAACAGAAAAAATGCTTACATACAATTAAAAAAAATAAATATACCAATTTGAAAAACACTAAAAATAATAATTAGTACTTATAATTGTACTATTAAACAACAGCAATCTCAATAGATAAATTAAATGCATTATTAGATTTAACAATATCTCAAAAATATTTCCATATGGTATAAGGAATTCCTATTATTTCATAATTTCGGCAAATGTTAAATCTGAAAACATTGGTCTGAAGATTTAGGATTTTGAAAGATAATTTAAAATATTATTAGCACTAAAAGAAAATTCTTTCAAATGTTTCACTACTGTAATACGTAAAAATACAGTTTCCCAGTATAATGTTAATTTCTAATCTGAAACAGTTTCGTAATCTCATAATAATCGAACATCATATTTAACCCCAAAATAATAATAACTATAAGTGTTAATAATCAAAAAATAGTAAGAATCCGATAAAATAATTCCAAATCATTGTCGTTCCATACATTTTCAATCTCAAGTAAGAGTAAATTAATGTTTATATTAATTCCAGTATGAATGTAGGCATGCACAGTCTCTGCGCAGTTTTTTTTTTTTTTTTTTTTTTTTTTTTCAAGCGATGGCAGATTAAGATATTTTTCTTTACAGTTATCGAATTTGAAAATATTGCTAGTGACAGTTAAAGATCAGTCTCTTACAAATATAACATAAAACTATTTAACTCATATGTACAAATCAGGAATAAAATATTTAAATTAAATAAAACTTACATATACGTTCTATTAATATCCGTGTATCCTAAAATGGTCATTTCCTTATCTTAAAGTGTTGTAGACGTGCTGAAGGTGGTGTTCTAAAAACAGTGAACTATTTATTTCCCGCGTCTTCTCATGTTTATTTTTTTGTGAGCAGACGATTTTCAAGCAGATGGTCTGGTACAGATTATTTGTTTTTGCATGCAAGAGATATGAAACTTGAATGCGCAGTAATTTTCTGAAAGTATAGTTAATTAAAATTTTGTATTTGAAGAAATGTCCAATGTATTTAAGCTTTTCTTTTTATCCGTACCAAATAATTCAAGTTAAAATGTATTTTAAAGTTCCTTTTTTCTAAATAATTATAATAATAATATTCATAATTAGAGTTTATTAGATATACTATTGTTTAAATTTTCAAAAGGTGTAAAAAATAAATTTAATTGTAATAACGAGCCCCCACCCCCTTTTTTTTTCTTTTTTTTTTTTTAAAGTAAAGTTTGTTTTGCACAAATTTTGTATATTTCTTTTATTTTCGGAAAATGCTAATTTTATTTAAAAAGTCTGAAAGAAGTAGAATTTATGACTTGAATACAAATTATAAAAATATTCTAAAGCAAGAAATGCATAGATGACTAAACTCTGACGACTCCTTCTACGTGCTCATTAAAAGGTGCAGATTTAACTGTAATAGAATTTTTTTATTTTGAAACCACAGAAGTGTTTCGAATAATCCTGGTCGGTAAAAAAAGAAATAAATAAATAAATTTCCTCCCAGCAAACTAAATATGTAAAGTGTATAAATTTAATATTCCTAATTCTAAATATATTATCCAAATGCTAGATAAAATTGAAATCATGAAAAAGTATACATTCACTATCTTAGATATCAAATTGATAAAATATAGCCTGAAAATTTAGTTTATTAATACTTGTATCGTGCACTTTATTTATTATGCCCCCCCCTCCTCTTTAGTGACAGAATTTACCATTTGCTATCCACTAATATATTTTTTTCCTTATGCCATGTAACTCGTGACTGTTTAAAATATTTCTCTTCATTTTCAAAGATTTTTGAAGTTCATATTTTTGTCACACTGTGACTTACAATATGGTGGTTTTTTTGTCACATATGTGACGTGACGTACGTTACATAACAGTGACCTCACAATTTTTTTTTAATTGCCAGAAAAACATAATTTTACAGTAAATAACATGTTTTAAAGAATTTTCGTAATTTTTTAAAGTTTTCTAAGAAGTTCACATCTCAGTCACAATGTGACATCACTGAGTGGTGGCATTTTGGTCACAGATGTGACGTGACCACAGTGACTTACAGTGACGTCACAACGACGTCACCGTGACCACGCATGCTATGAGGGTTTTTATCTTAACGAGTATTCGACATAAAAAAGTATTTTTCGAAATTTCATTTCGTCTCCAACCGATGATAAATCGCCAAATAAACGAAAATTTTATTATTTTTTTACGAACGTTCTATCGATGTTCGCCAAAAAAAAAATTACAAACATATACAGTGTGTCCGAAAAGACTGGAAACATTCGAATAACTCGAGAAATACAAAGCAGATTGAAAAACGAAAGTATACGTGTTAAATATTTTTTAAATGCTACTCAGTGATACCAAATTTGATCCCCGAAACTGACCCCCCGGGGGTCAGAGGGGATCCAACTTTGAAATTTTGAATGATAACCCCCATTTTTTATTGCAGATTCGGATTATATGGACAAAAATACATAACTTTTGTATGTAACATTTTTTTTTTTCTAATCCTCGTTGATCGCGGTGTCATGGAGCAAATAAAACAGATACATATTTTGGTTTTCCCAACCAAGTTTCGACATCTCGAAATCTGATTGGCCAGAACTTTTAACGTGAAAGTTGCCGTCTTTTGCGGATATAGTGCTTCTCAAAAACCATCAGTGGAGATTGTTTTTATAGCAATCAATATGATTTTTCCATAAAAAATAATAGAAATATATTAAATTAGTTTTCTATTTGCATGTCTTTTTATCAAGTCTATCATTTTTAAATAATAAACTGCGTATTTTGATACTTTAACGAGTAAATAAGCATCTCCCCTCCAGAACAGAAAAATGATAGTATTCATTATTTGGGGGCGGAATGTGTTGATATTCTGTGTTTCGGTTTCGATATCTTCTGCTGTCAAAAAAATCACTTAATTCGGGGACGGATGGTAGAGTATGAGGTTTTTTTTTTTATTATTATTATCATAGAATAACATAAAGGAGTAAAAGAAAAAAAAAAAAAAACATATAAAATATTTTTGTGCTGGCTGATCAAAGATGGAAAGTACCTTAAATTTCAGGTGGAGGAGGTCGGGATTATAGATTTTGATGATTGATTAGTTACTGCAACTACTGACTAGGAAGTAGGGCAGAAAACATTCAAAAATCCTAATAAATGTAACACTAATTTGTAAATTAATATTTTTTTTTCCATTTTAACATTTTTTTTTCCTAATTTTAAATTTCTTACTGGGTTGTTCGGGAAGTCGTGCTCGTTTAGGAAAATCAATTTGCACCGGAAAATCCTGCCCGATAATTATTAGACATTAGGTATAGGAATCAATGTCTAATTATTAAATGGTAGAATTTTCCGGTAACAATTGATTTTTCTAAACGGTCATGACTTTCCGAACGACCCAATAATTTTAAACAATTAAAAATTTTTGATATTTTAAACTTTTGAATTTAAAATATAATTTAACTCTTTAAGCACTGTTGATTATTTCCTGGGGGAGAAGACGTTTTAATTTTCTTGGGGGATGAATAACGTAGAAGAGTGTTTAATAATTTATTAATTATTACAATAATATAACAAATGTGAAAAAATATATAAACAAAAACGTTATTTGCAGAACAAATTAAAAACAAATCAGTTTTTTCCTACATTTTTTAAGCCCGAGAAGCTTATTTATTCATATATTTCATTCAGTTACTTCGATGTTTAATGTTAAAGTCTTGTAACAAATAAGTTACAGCTTTTGCGGACGGTGTCCTTAAAAAAAGGACTCATAATTTTTATTTTACTGGCACTCAGAATATTTCATTAAAATTTTCCATTCATAAGGTACTTCAAAATAAGAAAGTTTGTATTTTGCAATAAACTCGTTTGTAAATTCTGATGCCAGTCCATCATTTCATCGGTTTATAAACAAAATTACTCCGCGCCGGTAAGGGTAAAACCAAATGAACATTAAAAAATAAAAACAAAATATAAAAAATATGATATTTTAAATACTCTAAAAATCCCTAAAATTTCCCTTCAAATTAAATCGAAATAAATCTTAGACTTTTCAAAAAGTTATTTTGTATTTTACATGTGCCTTATCATTTTGTACTCTAGTGTTGCACAACCATTTTGCTAGAAAATTGTTTACAACTTCAAAAAATTTAACAGTAACATTTGAATCATTTAATAGCAAAGTTTCTGTCAATTAATTCGGAAAATTATTCTGCATAAAAATAGTGGTACTCCTGATGGCCCGCGGGCCACAGGTTATGCACCCTTATTGTACACACTCATCATAAGCATAATACAAATTCTACAATACATATATTTGCAACATAAAAAGGAAAAAAGTTAAAAATTTATTTAGACTTCTTTTTAACGGACCTAAGTTTTTAACCCTAGATCTACCGGGAATTTTATTCAAGTTTTAATAAAACGTTCTACACCAGAATTTTTATTTAAAACTATTTAACTTATTTATTTACCTTATTTTTGTCTGGTTTATATACTTAGTTTATTTTAAAGAAATTTCTGGTATGAATGAATATTTTGTATGTACCTGTCGGGTCCAATGGACCCGTCTGGTAGACGGAGGGTTAATGGGTTTTATGTATCATATTGTTTGATTTTTTTTTTATTGTTCAATTGGTTTATCTTATTTGTTATAAAAATTTAAGATAGTAGAACTAACTGAATGGAATACATTAATAAATGACCCTTCTAGGGCTTAATAAAGGAAGAAAATAAACTGATATGTTTTTAATTTGTTCTGCCAATTATGTTTTATATTATATTTTTTGTCACATAAGTTATTTTATAGTAATAATAAACAAACAATTATCTACATTATCCTTCTGTTATGAAAAGTAACACGTCGTCTACCCCAGCAAATAATCATTACACCTTAACACTTTCGAGACTGCATTGCGTACACGAATTTTATTTGGGATACACCGTGTTTTTTCAAATGTCCCCTTTACTTGTGAAATACCAAAAAATCCTTTAATTAAAAAATTAAATAATATTATTCATTTATTAATGGTGCCCAAAACAAATTCCGCATGCACCTTTTGACGATGAATATATGTGCCTCACAAATCCCGACAGAGTTAAAGAGTTAAATTATTTTTTTAATTAAAATTTTTTAAATATGAAAATTTTTCTATTGTATAAATTTATGAAAAAAATGTTAAATTGAAAAAAATATATTAATTTATAAAAAAAAAATATTACATTTATAAGAATAATGGAAAATATTTTTGCCCTACTTGTTATTTTCTGTTTGCAGTAGCTTATCAATGATCTAAATCTCCAATCCGACCACCACCTGAATTTACACTACTTCCCCATTTTTTGCTCCGCCCGCACACAAAAAAATTATATGTACTTCTTTTTATTTTGTCCTATATGTTACTCTATAGTAATAGTAAAAAAAATCCCATACACCCACCTTCTGACCACACCACGATTTAGAGTAAAAAAAAAAATAAATAAATAAAAAAATAGAAAAAAATAATTAAAAAAAGGCAGCATAAGCCATCGAAATTCCGAATATCCACGCCTAACTCTACCAAATAACGAAGATAATCTTTTTTTCTGTTCGGAAGAGGAGGGCCATGTTTACACATCAAAATATTTTTAAAAAACGCAGGTTAATAGATTAGAATGGACTGAACGGATAAAATAAAAGTACAAATAGAAATCTAATTTAATATATTTTTGTTAATTTGCATGTCAAAAGCATATAAAGCACTTTAGCCATCGAAACAACCTCCATTGATAGTTTTCTACTAACACAATTCCAGCTAAGGCAACGCACTTTGGCAACGCAAGCTTTGGCCCATCACATTTCGTGATTACAAAACATGGTTTAGAAAATAAACTATGTGTCTGGCACATTCTTCTGGATTACAATGTCATTTACAAAGATTCGAAAAAAAATGTTAAAAACAAACTTTGCGCATTTTCCCTCGTAGAATTCAAATCTGAAATAAAAAATGGGGATTATCAATTACAATTTCAAAGTTGAAACGCCTCTGAACCGCAGGTGGTCGGGTGTTAACTTTGGATAGCTTTTAAAAAAATATTTAACAAGTATTTTTTTTTTTCAATCTTATATGAATTTCTTGAGTTATTCGACCGTTTCCAAACTTTTCGGACACCCTGTATTTTGTCACATTTGATATTTTACTGTAATAATTTATAAATAATTGAACAATTTTCTACATCATCCTTCCCCTATGAAAATTAAAGCGTCGTCTTTCCCAGAAATAATCAAGAGAGCTTAAAGAGATTAATTATTTTTAAATGAAAAAAATTAAAAGATCAAAAATTTGCAATTTTTTAAAATTATTAATTTTAAATTTATGAAAAAAATGTTAAATTGAAAAATATTTTAAATTGCAATAAATTATTACGTTTATAAGAATTATTTAAGAAGTGTCTGCCCGACTTGATATTTTGGAGCTACAGTATCTAATCAATCATCAAAATATATAACTCCACCCCCACTGAAATTTTCGCTACTTCCCCATCCTTTGCTCAGACAGCATAAAAAGTTTTTATATCTTTTTTTCTTAAATATTTTGTCCTATATTTTGTTCTATAGTAATAATTTTATAAAACTGTACACCAGCATCAGCCTCATGAATTAGATTATATTTTTAAAAAACAGCAGAAGCCATCAAAACGCAGAATATCTGCACACTCCGCCCCCAAATAATGAAGATTATTCTTTTTCTGTCCGGGAGGGAAGGTGTATATTTACACGTTAAAAAAATCAAAATACGCAGGCTATTATTTTAAAATGATTGACTGGATAAAAAAAAAATATGCAAATACAGTACTAATTTAATATATTTCTATTAATTTTTATGGAAAAGCATATAAAGCGTCATCGAAACAACCACCACTGATGGTTTCCGAGAAACACTATTCTCGCAAAAGACGGCAACTTTGACGATTAAAGTTCTGTCCAATCAGATTTCGAGAGGTCAAAACCTGGTTGGGAAAACCAAAATATGTATCTGTTTTATTTGCTCGATTACACCGTGATCAACGAATATTAGAAAATGATATTAAATACAAAAGTTGCGTATTTTTCTGCGTAGAATTCGAATCTGCAATAAAAAATGGGGGTTATCATTCAAGATTTCAAAGTTTGACCCCCCTCTGACACCCGGGGGGATCGGTTGCGAGGGTCAAATTTGGTATCAGTGAGTAGCTTTTTTAAAATTATTTAGCAACTATATTTTCGTTTTTCAATCTGCTTTGTATTTCTCGAGTTATTCGGCCGTTTCCAGACTTTTCAGACACCCTGTATATCCACATGAGAAGAACACTTTGTAATTTTTTCAGATTTTTCCGAATATGCCCGCAGGGAGACCTTACTTGTAAGTAATAGTAAAATAAACATGCAAAAATTATTATTCTTACTTTTGGTATGAAATTGAAATTTCTGGATAAAGAATCAACAAAACTCGAAACAATAACCTATGATTTTGACGTTGAAAAATTTGGATGTAGACTAAAATTTATATATTTTTAACCCCTTGAGGGGCGTTGGGATATATTATATCCCACCTAATTTAATCAAGATTTGCAGTAGAAACTTTAAACTAAATGTTATGTTTTTAACTTTGGGGGTGAATTTTTGAAAAATTGCTTTTTCTAAATTTTATTTTTTCTTATGCTTATAATGTTATTAGTCTGTGAAAAGACATAAATATATTTTTTAATAGTTCATAAAAATACTAATTCTAGTATATAATATGCAATTTATAAGTTTAATTTATACAAATTTAGACAAAACATAAAATTATTATTTTTTCCACTTATGGATGTTCCCATATTTAATACGCTTACATTTTTTCAAATAAATACAAAAATATTTTAGCGTATTTTTTTTAGTATTTTTCCAGTTCATTTGGCAACATTTTAAAGTGATTTTACCAGAAAATTTGAGAAAACAAAAATTCAGGCGTAAATGGGTTAAGAGGGATTTACATTTTTTCAAATAAATACAAAAATATTTTAGCGTATTTTTTTTTAGTATTTTTCCAGTTCATTTGGCAACATTTTAAAGTGATTTTACCAACAAATTTGAGAAAACAAAAAATTCAGGCGTAAATAGGTTAAGAGGGATTTGCTTTTTTTCGTTAAAAAAATCAAATTTTAGGTAGATTTCGTAAGAAATACTACCTATTGCAGCCGTAACCGTGGTGCGACTTTTGAAAAATTCCTTCATAACTTTTCATTATATGACCCCAGAAACCCAAAACCACCCCCACCTAAAATGTTTATATATATATATATATATATATATATATATATATACATATGTATGTACTAAATTTTGTCCGCACGATAAAAGTCGCAATTATGCACGGATCGTCTTCAAACTCGCCAACAACTTTGAGATGGCTAATATCTCGGCGGGGATTGCAAATGGGCAAAATCGGCCCAAGGGAAAGGAAATGGGGCAGGGTTAAAAATTTTGAATACCAGTCTTAACATGATTCTGATAAAACCAGCTCTTACACAACAATGACAAGAAAAAATAAATATTTTTCGTTATAGCAGTTGCCAACAATAAAAAAAGCAAAAAAATTCTCACCACAACAATTGCTTTTCTATTGCAAGATTTTCACGTGAAAAGTTAAATTAAATAAACAGTTTGACGAATTGAAAACAAATTGAATATTACGTCATAAGTTTTCTAGAGCAAGATTTCCGCAGGAAAACTCAAAATGAAATAAATAGTGCGATGAATTAAAAACAAAACAAAATATTGCGTCATATTGGAAATATAATGGACCTCAGCAGGTGAATACGTAACGTCATATGAGTCTGAAGAAAGGTATTAAAATATGTTAAAAACCTGACTGTGGAAATATTAACATATTTTAACACTTTGAGGCTCTCTGAATTTTCGTTAGCCATTTTTAAACCTATTCCATATACATGTGTGTGTGTATTCGTGTATATTAGAACTTTCAGAAAATCTTTAGCGCCCTACAGCTCATTCTTAGTGAAGGGACTGGGTTTATCTCTAATCTTGATTTAAGTTTTGTTGGTGAATTTAGTACTTAACTTCGAAATCTACCTCCGCCTGTAAGCCCGAGCCAGCAGGGATTTCTTTTATTGTATATTCTCTATATTCTGTAGATTATCCATCTGAAACAATTTGACGGGAATTCGAAGTTATTTCGTCGTTATATAGTACTTTAGCTCAACGCGTCCGTAGATTTACAATGTTTTGGAGCACTACAAGGGCTTTTTAAGCAAAATGACTTTTTCAAAATGTGCGGGATGAGAACGCGAAAACTATTAAACTGATCTTCCTATTTTTTTTAATTAAAGGTAATATAATTCATTGAAGCTTGAACCACATTCAGCCATTTTTCTAAAAAACAAATATTTTTAGAAGCTCGCTAAAGTGCAAGAAAAAGAGTGAGAAATAGACTCTTTTTTTTTCAAATGGTTGCCACTTAATTGATTTTCAACTTTTTGACCTCAAAGTGCTTGGATCTCCAGACATTATCTTTTTTCATAATCATTAACAAAAATTGATGGCAAATGACTCTGGGGACATATCGGATACCTGCCGAGTTGAAGTGCATATCAAGCACAACATCCACCCACACATCTCGAGCTATATCATAAATTTTTCATTCATTTTTTTTAATGTTCTTAATATGATAATAAATATCATGCAAAAATCAAGGAGCTAAAAATTTTATTCATTTTCCAGAAAAAAAAAAGTGCTAAAAAAGACACATTTACAGACCTTCTAAGGCAAATCCCTCCACAACAAATATAAAAAATTTGCTTTTGAAAATGGTAACACCGACATTTGATACCCTATTCGTGTTCTTTGGATAAAAGTAGCAAACACAAAAAGATATACTGGGTGAGCAAAAAGTCCGTATAAACTTTAAAAATGCATAAAAACCGAAAAATAACCGAAATGAAAAACTCTTTGCAGGAATAGCATCTGTCGGTCACGGGAATTTTTTTAAGATAGAAATAAAAAATAATTCAAAAAATTGCCGACAGATGGCACTGGTTCGTGCAATTTTTATGTAAATATGCAAATGAAACGGTTATAAGAACTTGCGCTCCTAACCCAGATCTAAGTTCACCGTTGTGAGCCGTGTATGTGATCAAGGATGCTGAATATGAAGTATAAAGCTTTGTTGGTGAAGTTATTTTACGTGAACTAGTTCTGGATTCGGGGTGCAAGTTCTTATAACCGTTTCATTTGCACATTTCCACCAAAATCGCAAGAACCAGCCCCATCTGTCAGCTGCTTATTGAGTTATTTTTTATTTCTGTCTTTAAAAAATTCCCGTGACATATAGATGCTAATCCTGCAAACAGTTTTTCATTTCGGTTATTTTTTCGGTTTTACCCTCATAGCTGCAACTTTTACGCTTTTTTGTTACTGCTAAAATTAAAGAGAAATTCTTGCCTTAATGAATGGCAGTTTTCGGCATTAAATGAGTAAACATTTTTTATTAAATTTTAGTGGTACTAAAAAAACTTAAAATTATGCAGCTATGTTGTCCGCTAACTCGCTTTAAATTTTCAATCTTTTATTAACTCATTAACCCTCTCGCTGCGTGATTGTTTTATCAAAATAGCTTCAAAAATTGCGTACTTAATTCCTTCGCGATGAGCGTCTTTTAAGAATTTTTATTCTTTTGTCACAGGTTTTTTGAAATAAATTTTTTTGTTTAATTAATCGGGAAAATGCTTCTAAATAAGGCAAAATTTGCACTAAAAAAATAACTAGTGAGAATAATCAAGAAGGGTTAATTAGACGGAAAAAATGCATCCCCTAGGAAATTTCGGGTTGCACAAATTTTGAAACTTTTACGTTGCCCGATGAAATCTCGGATTTTGCAGCGAGAAGGTTAGAGCGGTTCAGCAAGAAAACTTGCCATGCAAGACGAACAAATTTTTTAAATATCAATACCAGTATTTTAGTTTGGAAATTTTTACTTTATCTAATCTCAGATTTTGAGTAATTAAATAATTCAAAATTACAATATCGCAAAAACTGTAGTCGAAGAATTAAAAATAGTTTTAAAAAAGCTCGTCGTTAACCCCTTGAGGGGCACCGGTATATATTATATAACACCTACGATTAATGAAGTTTTACACCAGAAAAAAAATTATTAAGTTTTACTTTCCTAACTTTGGGGGGGGGGGGGGAGGCCGTAAAATTGCTTTTACTTATTTTGAAATAGAATTTTTCAAAGATTCCGTTGGGAATTCAGCATTTCACAAACGTAATTGCTTGCCCCTCAAGGGGTTAATGGGTTAACATATGCAAGGTGAAGGCGATCATCTTAGTGGCGTGCCAGTGCATGGTTGCTTGATGGGCTACTTTTTTAAAAATCAGATTCTTCATTAGCACCACTTTTTTTGAAATGGTAAAATGTGCCTTATTTAACGACATATTAATTAAGTCAAAAACAAAGGAAATTTTACCGTTTCAAAAAAGTGGTGGCAATCATGAAATCTGAATTTTTAAATAAAGTAGCCCACTGGCAACACTGTTCCAGTGATATATTTTTTTATCCATATGACGGTGATTAGTATGTCCAGGTTCACAAAATGAGTAAGAAAAACTCCAACACAAAAATTTAGAGGACTTACTTCTTTATTATGAAAACTTTAAAAGGAGGCTCCATGAAAGTACAGAGGGACGGGGAGAGTTTCATTAACTGCCCAGTGGCAGAAGCCCACAGCGGGGCTTAATTGCAGTCTACATGGCTCGAGGTCAGAAGCAAAAGTGAGTGAGATTTTGTTACAATTACTTACAGATTGGCGAACATTAGATAACCATATGTAAGATATTTGGCGAAAATCAAATTGAGCAGACAAAACAATCAAGAAGTTTTACATTGAGTTAAAAACTACCCCATGGCGGGCTCTTTAGGGTTCCTAGAAATAAAATTATTGCGGTAAGGGAGAGTGGCTAAATAAATAGCTAACACGTGATATTACATGCACGTTACAGATTTAACGACAGCTGAATTTAGTCAGCAAGGGGCATATGGCTTTTATCCGACAAAATACAAGGGTGAGACTTGATTATTAATGCAAGCCAAGAGGCTGAGAAAATATGCATTACATATTGTCGGCTGCGATGCGAAAGACATTCACTTCTATTTTATTCTTTTATTTTATCTCAACGGAACATCACTGCGGTTAAGATATTTTTCTATCCGTGTGAAAGTGAAAGAGGACTGAGATAAATGATGCCTGCATTTAAAACATACTTTTAAAGTATAAATGAAAGTTACAATAGTGTGAGGGGGGGAATGAATGAATGCCGTCATTTGAAATTAAGTATTAAAATGTCAAATTTAAACTAAATATTTTATTTGAAGTGGGCTGAAGAATAATGACAATTTATAATGAACCAGTAAGGTTAAATGTTGATTTTTGAGGGGAGAGTAGGATAAATGCATATATAACGGGAAAGCCGTTATATATATCACCCATTACCACCAGAAAAAAAATGTGAAACTTGTAGAACAGTTTTTTTTAATTGAAGATTACTTTGTCTACCCCATACGTATACGTATTTAAAACACATATAACATAATAACAAAGATAAGCCTCTCCCTCTCTCTCTCTGAATATATATATATAATATAACTGTGTGCTTGCAATTCTTTAAATGTTGGCATAAAGCAAACCTTTTCAGGTCATGATAAATGACGCCTTTTTAATTATATTCTTGGTATCACTAGTCCCAAAATGTCTCTAAGAAAGAGCAAACAATATATATATACAGGGTGTTCCGTTAAAGGGGTCCAATATTAATAGGGGTAATAGAGGAGATCACATGGAGCATAAATCAGTATATAAAGCCTGGTCGGATCTCAATAGTTTTCAAGTTACAGCAAATAGAATGAAAATTCGGAAAATTGTAAAAGAACCCTCATTGCTAAACTATCGATAATGCTACATAAAAACGAAGCACATATTTAGAAAGAACAGAAAAAAACCTACAAAATGACATCAATTGTATTAAAATAGCAATATTTATTGACGAGTTACAAGCCCTGAAACAGTGAAAAAAGTACGAAATCCAATATACATCAAAATAGTTAATCGTTAATTCCAAAAAGACAACTCTAGCTACAACAAGGAAAATGTAGTAAAATCTGGTCCATTCCGAAAACTTTCGAAAAAGCTTACAATGAACCATATCGGTTTAATTGTGTGAGAGAAATTAATCAGTTTCTTAGTTACAACTCCGCTTTCTTTGACACTAGCAAAGGTTAAACTCCGCCCATCACGATTGGAAACACCGCCTTTTTAATTACTCTCAACTATACATTTTCGATCATGCTTCTTCTGAGATGCAACATTTTTAATTATTAAAGAGTTGAATGAACCAAAATAACTTTACAATAATAGTCTACATTTTAAAGTGGTCTTTTATTGATATAAAGCTTAAGTTAAATTCTTTAAAATTAAACTGGGGTGAAAATTCGGAAATAATTAAAAATATTGCGATTTGTAACTATGCAAGAAGTTTCAGTACATGTTTTACATGGACAATTATTGCATGTATATGTGCATCATAATTTATGATAGGAAATAATAATAACAAATAGCATAATAATTTTATTAATTATAAATTTAAAAAAGACACTAAATTTTAAATTAATTCATACAAACTTTGTAATTTACAATTTGAGTACACCACAGTCTGTGACTTACAAAATACTGTGCCAAAAAGTTGTTGAAAATCAAAGAAAAATGACAAATAAAGAATTACATTCCACGTACTTTATGACATATGTGAAGCATAGTCTTCTGGCCTGCGCTGCACAGTTCAATGTCGGAAGGCAGACGAACGGACATTATTATAATAGGTGTTCGACGTTGCGCCCATTAACAGAATCGCACAGCCGACAGCGACGTCGTAAAGATTAGCGAACACGCCGAAAAACTCCGACGGAGTTGGGAATTTCTCCTGCAGCGACAACGATTCGCGCTAGTAAATCCTCCGGTGTATCCACAGGCGTTTCATACACCAGCGATTTAAGGTGTCCCCAAACAAAAAAGTCTAACGGATTGAGGTCTGGAGAGCGTGCAGGCCAAGCAACAGGTCCACTGCGTCCAATCCATTTCCCAGGATATGTTGAATTGAGGTGATTGCGAACACCTATGAAAAAATGTGCCGGTGCGCCATCGTGCATAAACCACATATTTTGGCGCAATGTTGCTGGCACATTTTGCAGTAACTGCGGTAAGATATCCCGTAAGAAAACCAAATACGTACTGCCATTGAGTACATCTGGGAGTAAATATGGTCCTATGAGATAATCGCCGAGGACACCTGCCCATATGTTCACACTGAACTTTTGTTGTGCGTTCGACGGGAAAACAGTGTGCGGATTTGTATATGACCATGTGTGCATATTGTGCGTGTTTACCACGCCCTCTCTCGTAAATGTTGCTTCATCAGTAAATAAAATATTTTCCAGAAATTGTGGATTATTTTCTGTTACATTAAGCAACCAGCGTACGAATTCTGTCCGCTGAGCACAATCTGTTACTGATAACAGTTGTACCCGCTGCACATGAAAGGGGTGCATGTTTTCTGCACGCAGAACACGCCACACACTTTGGTGAGAAACACCGACTTCAGACGCAGCAGCTCGTGTACTCGTGGAGGGGTTATCTTAAAAAATATTCAGTACATCTTCTTCCATTGCAGGTGTTCGTACATGTCGAGGTTTCCCTGCATCAATGCTTGCTGTATTAAACGATCCAGTCTCCCGTAATCGTCTATCGATTTTTATGAAGAGTTTCGAACTTGGGCAACGTCTCCTTGGAAATTGCTCACGGTACATGCGCTGTGCTAGACATGCATTTCCATGAGCTTGCCAGTACATCAGATGCATGTCCGCATATTCTTCGTTAGAGTATTCCGGCATAATTATTATACATCAACTTACTACAATCCCACTTACAACATCCTCCCTTTAACATAACGCCCACTGATGACTGCTGTTTTATTACACTTTTCTTCCTATACACATAGAAAATTTGCATAAAAAGTACTTCTTCTTCATCATCCTGAAAGTTCATGGAGGAAACGCAGCAGTCACGGAGTTTGCTTTAAGACAAGGCGAGAGCTGCACAATATGTCATTCACTTGACCAGACTGAATAATGAAAGGGTATTGATAGAGGTTGATCAGAAATGCATAATTGAATGATATTTAAAACGGGGTGTTTACAATCGTCATGGGCGGAGTTTCGCCCTTTCCGAGCGTGCAACAGTACAGAGTTGTAACTAGGGGACTGCTTGATTTCTCCCATACAATTAACCCTCTGTCTACCAGAAGGGTCCAATGGACCCAACATGTACATTCAAAATATTTATTCAAACCAGAAATTTCTTCAAAACAAACTAAATGTATAAATCAGACAATAATAAGTTAAATAAACAAATTAAATAGTTTTAAGTAAAAATTCTGGTGTAGAATGTTTTTATAAAACTTGAGTAAAATTTCCGGTAGTTCTAGGGTTAAACTGATATGGTTTATTGTCAGCTTCTTCGAAAGCTTTCGGAATGGACCAAATTTTATAACATTTTCCTTGATGTAGGTAGAGTTGCATTTTTGGAATTAACGATTAACTATTTTGCTAAATATTTGATTTTGTATTTTTTCACTGTTTCAGAGCTTGTAACTCGCCATTAATTCTCAATATTCTAAAACAACTTATGTCATTTCGTAGGATTTTTTCTGCTCTTTCTAAATATGTGCTTCGTTTTTATATAGCATTATCGATAGTTTAGCAATGAGGGGTTTTTTACAAATTTCCGATTTTTCATTCTATTTGCTGTAACTTGAAAATTATTGAGATCCGGCCAGGCATTATATACTGATTTATGCTCCGTGTGATCTCCTCTATTACCCCTATTAATATTGGGCCCCTTTAACGGAACACCCTGTATATATATATATATATATATTTTACAGGATCCTTTTTTTTTTAAATAGCTCTATTATATTTGTTTTAGAGGTTGTTACCGTTACCAGCATTTTCATGACCGAATAAGAGAAGCAATTTTTTTTTGTATCTTGTTATACTATCTTCTCAAAATAAAAATAAACATGATATAAATGCAAGCAACAAAAGACACAGATACTACTTTAACCCTCCGTCTACCAGACGGGTCCATTGGACCCGACAGGTACATACAAAATATTCATTCAAACCAGAAATTTCTTTAAAACAAACTAAGTATATAAACCAGACAAAAATAAGGTAAATAAATAAGTTAAATAGTTTTAAATAAAAATTCTGGTGTAGAACGTTTTATTAAAACTTGAATAAAATTCCCGGTAGATCTAGGGTTAAAATGAAATATAAAATAAAAGACATATGTATGTCTGTAAATAAAAGTTAAATGAAGTAATATAAAAATAAAAAAATAGGTAGAAAATTGGTTCTTTGTGCACACAGCACAGGACTACAAAAGAACGGGATGCATATAGCATGCCTATGAATGGGTGTATCCCTTATTCTTGTTAAGTAACAAGTGTGATGGCATCTATTTACGACATCAGCCCTAGGGGAGGAGGGAGTTTTGAGACCCATACATTAAGTGATACATAGGTCGCTGCTCCCCAAAGATCGCATTGATCTTCAAAGGAGCATGCGTCGATGTATCATATAAAAAAAAGTTATGTTTATTGAATTGAAACAACAATCCGAGGGTTTTGTCTCTCTACACAATGAAGTTTGGACCCTTAGGGCAAAACTTTTGAACGGGAGCAAAACTTCAGAAGGGATAATTAAAAAAAAACTGAGATAAATATCTCACATATCAAAGGTAAAAGGTCAGTCCGAAAGTGGGGAGAGACTGGTGACATGATCGGGTAAGTACTACAACTGCAGTTGTTTTCAAAATAAATTCTAGATTTGTATTCCTTACAATGTATAGAGAAAGATCTTAACTTTAGCTGTATTGTATAAATTTAAACATGTAGTGTAACTGCAAAAAGGTTAATAATGATATAAATTTAAAAATTTTAAAAGGACTGTATTGTGAAGTTATTTTATTTGAATAAAACATCCTAAACGGCTAAGACGTGTTTGATGTCTCAGTGAAGTTTCAACAGAGATTAAATATAATCTCCCAAAATTAATAAAAAAAAATGAGTGTAACATGTAAATGTAGAAAACCATATAAATTATGATGAAGACAATAGAAACTTCATAAGTTTTAAATTTAAAAGTAACATGTGAAGGAACAGCATTCTATAACTTGAGAAATCTTTGTTGTGAAACAAAGTGATGGTGACATGTGAATATCATAACATAAAAAAAAACTATCCAAGGAAAAGAAAAATAAGAAAATGGTAATACTTAAAGTTTTATAAATGTTTATGTCGCAAGTATCATATGAAGTCAAAAGTAGTTCCTGGTATAATGAGACATAAAAAATCTTAATATGGGAAGTTGAAAACAAGAAAAATAAATAATGTTTTCAATTGTGTGTAATTTTATTTTTTTTATTTTTTTTTTTTTTACGAAAGAAAATATCAATGAACTAAATTGTAAGTGTAACTCTATGAACCAAAGAAAGAAAAGTATACCTGTATTTCAATGAACGAAACAATGTAAAAATATCTCACAATGAACTAAAACAGTGTATGTCAGTGAACAAGAGTAAATTTAAACGACTTAGTTGTATGTTTGCGAACACAGCAATCCAAGTACTTTAATGAACAAAGGTGTAAAATTATTGCGATGAACTAAAGTGAACGAGTATTTCACTGACTCACAGTGTAAAAGTAATACAATGAACTAAGGTGTGTGTAAAAAATGAACGATGGTATGAACTAATGTGTCTAACAAAAGAATCAAACTACTATGAACTAAAGTGTCTAATAAATCAATAAAATCGCAATGAAATAAAATGTAAAGCAAAACAAAAGAAAGAAAATCAAACAATGAACTAATATGTGTAAGAAACAAAAATTCTATGAACTTAAGTATTGTCACGAAAGAAAAAAATGATTGTGCAATTGGTCCCTGAAGTACACAACAAATTGGCAACGCAATGAACTTGTGTAAAGTGTTTTCTATGAACTAAATAAACTATGAACTAAGTTGTATGAACTATGAACAAAAATTCATCATGTACCCATGAAACCAACAGCATTGTATCACCAGTACAAAAATGTTTACCCTAAAGTTAAAACAAACAACCAAAACGTAACTGTGTTTTCTTTAGTAAAGAAAAGCGAAAAGGACAAATGTGACCAGGAAATGCTACTTATGCATAGCTGCCAACCTTTACGCTTTCTTCCTACCACTAAAATTTTCTTGTAAATATTGCCTTAGTTAATGGTCGAAATCTCGCGATTAAACAAGCGGAAAATCTTTTCTAAATTTTAGTGGTAGCAAAAAAGCGTAAAGGTTGGCAGCTATGCTTATGTGATAAAATGTAACTAACTAAACTTAAATGAGATAAACAGGTGAAATTTTTATCCAAATATCCAAGATAGATCTAAAAAATGTAACTAGTGTAGTAGTGCATGATTAAAGTTGTATTAATGTGTACACTTTCAGCAAAATATTCCTAAAATGTGAAAATCACAATGTCTGATGACCCGCATCAGAAGAATTTTCACTAATGTTCCATTTCGACATTCATTTAACAGTTTGCCGGTTAAACAATCAAATGAAAAAGCAGCTTACTGTACACTTGCGTTTAAAAAAAAATCTTGAAAGAATTCGAGCTAACTTCAAACTTCAAATAAGTATGAATAATAATATCGAATACTGACATATGTATGTAAATGTATAAGAAAATGGAAAAAGCTTAAAAAAATAGAAATGTTGTAGATAGTAAATCCTTCACAGTAATGTGTGTTAGTTAAAACTGAAAACTGTAAAATGTATGTTATATTGCTTTATTATTATTATTATTTTTTTTTGATAAAGGGAAGTTGGATGAGATGTTTATGGGAATATATTGCAGTTGTATACCTTTTCTTGCTTTTGCCTGATGAATTGTTTTAATGATGGACAGAAGTGTGCAAAAGCTGTGTGGAATATGTCAAAATTGGTGTTGTTGTTTTCATTATTTCTAATGCAATTAATGCATTTTGGAGGATTTCTACACTGAGGGTCAGTGTGTGGCAAAGCACAGACCGAACACCTGATGTCATTATGACACGAATTTGCAAGATGATCATTGTATACTTGACATTTAAAACAACGTCTAACATTTATATATGGTTTAACAGGGTACGGTTTTGATTGTATCATAATTTCTTTATGCATTAATAATTGCCTAGCATCTTGTGGTGCAAGTTCTAAGATCCAATTAAAGGAATTAACATGTAGGAGCTTGTACTTTTTAACAAAGTGAAAATCAGGTTCAGCTATGTGAATTAAATCTGAAATACCGAACAAGATATCAGGAATATTCAAATTTTCAGGAAGGTAACAAATAATGACACGAATAGGCTTAGGTACATTAAGTTTAGCAGGGGATAAAGAATTTAGAGCAGAATCGCTAACATCTGTAAATTTTTCATTGTGTTTACCTTGAGTGTGCAGGTCGGGGCTAAGATATGTGCCTTTTTTTATCATTTTGCAGCTTTGGAAATTTCTCATGTGTATCATCATAACAGGTCTGTGTTGTTTTATTTAGGACTGATACAGGGAGTTTGTTGTTATTTACCACCTGATCATCGAGAGTTTTAGTACGTTTAGCTTTACATTTCTGATGGGCGGTAAATTCATGTAATCTCTCTAACACTTTCTGATTTACAAGAAATAAATTATCTTTTTCATGCTGCAATTTCGAGAAGTCATCTTTTAGAATTTCAAAGTTTCATTTAAGCACGTCAAAATTGAATTTAAGTATCTGAAAGAAATCAGTAATATTTTCAGACAAGGAATCAGCATTTTCAGTCGTGAGTGAATCTTGAATTGCTGTGGCCTCCTTGCAAATTGAATTGACCTATCCCAATAATATATCTTCGAAAAAAATCCACCCACGGAGATACAGAAATGAGGTGCTTTAAATCACTTACAGAATTTTTATCTTTTGATGCCATATTGTAAAAATAAAGTGGTAGCAGATCTGTTAGCACCGAAATACAATTTTTTTTTAGTTTTTTTTTTACATGCTGCTGTTGTTAACCCTTTTGAACAGCAAAAATTTAAAGAGAAGGGGATTATTTATTTATTTATTTTTTTTTTTAGAGAGGACAACACAAATAATGCAAAATAAATAATAAGAATATTTCAAAAAGGGGTAAGTATGCAAAACCTTAAATATCAGAAATGAAATTCATGCATATAACAGTACTATAAACTAAATTGAATGTATAAATTATGTACAAGAGAAAAAATGTAGGGGGGATGTACTGCAAAACTTTCATCCATGAGATTTTTTTTTTTTTAACAATGTCAAATTCTGTCAAAATTCAATTGAATAAAAAAGTCAGACATACAATAACAAAAAAATGGCCGAGTATTAAATTGTATGTCTGGTTTAACATACCAGTGGTGGAAAATTGGCGCAGAGGTGGAGCCTATTGACAGCACTAAATTATAGTAGTATTTTGCCTCTTATCTAATGATCAAATTTCTGAGTTTTTATTAAACTAAATAATACCATAAACATTTAGTGGTGTCAATAGGCTCCACCTCTGCGCCAATTTTCCACCACTGACATACAAAAAAATTAAACAAGGACAGAGTAGACACATAGTGAGAAAACGTGTGCAAGCATCACACACAATTGCAAATGTGCAAACGTTGTGAGCGAAATATGCACATATTTATATAAAAATATCCAATACTGCAAACTTGGAGCAGAGAACCTTTTCTGTTGCCTATCGGCAGAATAAGTGTACTTTCAAAGTATGCCAGTAGGGCTAAAGGGTTAAATTCTCGATTTTAAATGCATAAAAAACCATAAGAAAAGCAGAGTAAAACATAGGATGCATATGGAAATTCACGGAAAAAAAAACTTGAAGAAAATCATAATTTAAACACAAAATTATAATAAATGAAATATTAATAAAAACTACTATAAAATTACGATTTCAACTAGAAAATGCACCTTTTTTTTTAAATAATAAAAAATAGCTTGGAAGGAGAAAAATGTAATCACTAATAATTATATCTTACAATTAGATCAGAAAATAATCTCCGTTCAAGCTGACAAATCAACATAAACATATAAGAATGCAATTGTTAACACATTACAAGTATGAACAGGGAAAATTAGCATGAAAACGAAAGTGTATAAAATTTCTGAAATTGAAAAGTTAAAAAAAAAAACCAAATACTTTAAGGTTTATAATTTAATTTAGCAGCTTTCCCGATTCATCTTACTTGAAAAGTGTTTTATGTATTTTTTTTCTTTTTGAAAATACGTGACAAAAAAAAATTTTTATATTGTAGACTCACTAAGCTGTATTCTGTTAATTTTTTTGCAGTCAGCACATAGCTGTATTTTGAGTACAGTGGTGGAAAATTGGCGCAGAGGAGGAGCCTATTGACACCACTAAAATTTTATAGTATTCATCAACTTAATAAAAACGCAGAAATTCTGTCATTAGATAAGGCGAAAAATACTACTAAAATTTAGTGGTTTCAATAGGCTCCTCCTCTGCGCCAATTTTCCACCACTGTGAGTACGAAAACAGAGCGAAATGGAAAAAATCAACGCCTTTTTTTTTTTTTTTTTAATTACTATAATATCAGTGACAAACTGGAAAAGGGGAAAAAATGAAAACAAGGAGAAAATTTAAAAAAGTCCTGTTTTCGTACTCCTTAAGTGCTGTAAAAACTAGCATTTTTTTATCAAATGCAAAACCATCTAAGTTTCTTCCTTTTTTTCACGAAAACGTCATATATCAGCACACCAG
Organism: Maratus speciosus; assembly: GCA_963932465.1. NCBI lineage: Eukaryota > Metazoa > Arthropoda > Arachnida > Araneae > Salticidae > Maratus > Maratus speciosus. Next base: position 30,350,920 of record OZ010787.1, on the reverse strand, counting down.
CGAGGTTTCTTTTTATATTATCATGATGAAGCAGTATCAAATTAACGGAAATAGTATGCATATTTCATGGCACACCCTTGTCACTGAAGTAAATCTGAGGAAAATTTTTTGAAAATTGAAGATTTCACATGAGGCACAAAATAATTCGACATTTTGTTTTCACTATTGACTTGCACAGAATTTGTTATTCACAACACCAGTCGACACGCAGCACTGAGAGCTTTATTAAAAATGTGTGTTGCTTGTTACGATAACTCATACCACAGCTAGGTGAGGACTTTTTCACAAACCTTAATGTGGTGGTATTTCTTTCAGCATAACTCACATGAAGTAGCATGAAATATTTTAAGCAATGTAACGAAAACTTTTACCAATACATGCACCGAAATTTTTATACATGCTACCTGAAGCAAACCTATTTTCTTTATAAACACAAAATGTTTGGATACCTTACTTATAAAATTTCACCAAGATCTCAAAAGAGGCGCATATTTTTTCTGAAAGATAGTCGCACACTTACACGACACAATTTTTACACTAAGCGATCACACGGAATGGAAGAGTAGAGGCACACTTGAGCGGCGAAAGTTTTCTCGAGTTGACTGAAGATTATAAGATTAACCCTAGATCTACCGGGAATTTTATTCAAGTTTTAATAAAACGTGCTACACCAGAATTTTTATTTAAAACTATTTAACTTATTTATCTACCTTATTTTTGTCTGGTTTATATACTTAGTTTATTTTAAAGAAATTTCTGGTTTGAATGAATATTTTGTATGTACCTGTCGGGTCCAATGGACCCGTCTGGTAGACGGAGGGTTAAACAGTCTTGAGAAAAGCCAGGTTTTAGAGAAAAAAGCAGAACTTGAATCAGGGGAAGTCAGCATAGCCGGGGGGAATCACAGCCGAAGGAGATGCGGCAGGCATCCGTACATCGTAGTAAAAAAAAAAAAAGAGAAGACTCTGCTGCAGGAGGCGACATCGTTCGATGACCTGTTGGGGCACCGCAGACTAAGCCGTGCTTCTCCTAGAGTCAGAGTAGAGAAGGACTCCGAAGTGATTAGTTACGATAAAGTCCGATGATGTTGAATAGTGTAGAAAAGATCCGGGCACACCGTGATGTAGTAGAAGCGTGGAATGAAAGTCAGAGATATTGAGGGATCGCCGAAAAAAAAGGAGCACAAATCCATAAATGTAGAAATCCAGTAGAAGGCGGGGTCCAGAGCATTGATGTTTAAGCAAAATTACAGCAAACAGGTACGTTAGATGACCGGCACACCGGGAGGTGAGCGCTGGATCACGAGTGTGGAATCCGCAAAGTAATTCGCGTACAAGTCTATTAGATCGGCGACCGCAGGCAAAAGGGTTGAGAGAATGCAGCTACGTTGATAGTAGGAGAGCCCCAACGTATGTGGGAAAAAAATGTGAGTTGTTTCACTTCGCTGATTAGCGCAAAGAGTGAAAACTTCTCCCCGTATTTTTTTATTTTTTATTATTTTTGGAAAAAACTGGGCAACGGCGCCAAATTTATATGACGGAGATTCGTATGCCCAGGTTCACAAAATGAGTAAAAAAAACTCCAACACATAAATTTAGAGGACTTACTTCTATATTATGAAAACTTTAAAAGGAGTGCCGTGAAAGTACAGAGGGACGGGGAGAGTTTCGTTAACTGCCCAGTGGCAGAAGCCCACAGTGGGGTTTAATTGCAGTCTACATGGCTCGAGGTCAGGAGCAAAAGTGAGTGAGATTTTGTTACATTTACTTACAGATTGGCGAACATTAGATAACCATATATAAGATATTTAGCGAAAAACAAATTGAGTAGACAAAACAATCAAGAAGTTTTACATTGAGTTAAAAACTACGCCATGGCGGGTTCTTTAGGGTTCCTAGAAATAAAATTCCTGCGGTAAGGGAGAGTGGCTAAATAAATAGCTAACACGTGATATTACATGCACGTTACAGATTTAACGACAGCTGAATTTAGTCAGCAAGGGGCATATGGCTTTTATCCGACAAAATACAAGGGTGAGACTTGATTATTAATGCAAGCCAAGAGGCTGAGAAAATATGGATTACATATTGTCGGCTGCGATGCGAAAGACATTCACTTCTATTTTATTCTTTTATTTTATCTCAACGGAACATCACTGCGGTTAAGATATTTTTTCTATCCGTGTGAAAGTGAAAGAGGACTGAGATAAATGATGCCTGCATTTAAAATATACTTTTAAAGTATAAATGAAAGTTACAATAGTGTGAGGGGGGGGATGAATGAATGCCGACATATGAAATTAAGTATTAAAATGTCAGATTTAAACTAAATATTTTATTTGAAGGGGGGTGAAGAATAATGACAATTTATAATGAACCAGTAAGGTTAAATGTTGATTTTTGAGGGGAGAGTAGGATAAATGCATTTATAACGGGAAAGTCGTTATTATCCACTCCTTCCTTTATCCAATGCTGAGAAGATCTCCATGTATTTATTTTTGTCATTCAGGAATTTATGGACGTCGGCACAAAAATTCATTGAGAGTGGCTCATCTATATCTATCTACTAATAATACAAAGAAGTAAAAACTGTTTGTTTGTTAGAGGTAATCTTTGGAGCTACCGAACCGATTTCAAAAGAAATTGTATCAAAATGATGGTGTTAGTCCAACTTAGAACATAGGCTATATTTTATGTCAGTGCCACTACCCCAAAGGGGGTGCAGGAGCAAAAAACGTTCTAAAAATGCGATTTTTGCGTTACTGAAGGGCGTAGAAATATGAAATTTGGAATATTAAATACCGTAATTTCCGGCGCATAATCCGCGGATCAAACAATTCTGTTTAGATCCAGAAATTTTATTTAGTAATTAAAGCAAAATATTTACCGCGATCCAAAAAGTTACCTTTTCTTTTAAGAAATTTCTGGGTCTAAAAATTATCGTTTGATCCGGGGATTATACGCCGAAATTTACGGTACTTATAAGATATAAAGGTTTTCTAAGAACAGTTCTTAAACAATTCGAAATTTAAAAGGGGTGAAAATCGTTCTAAAAAACGTTCTACATGGTGGTTTCTACACAAACTCAGGAAATACCAAGCCGATTTAAAAAATAATGGCGTCAAAATGATGGTGACAGCCCTTTCTCCAATATACGCTATGTTTTATGTCGGTGCAACTACACCAAAGGGGTTGCAGGAGAAAACGTTCTAAATTGCGGTTTTTGCGTTACGGAAGGGCCTAGAATCCTGAAATTTGGAATGGTAATTATTTATAAGAAATCAATGATCTCTAAGGTCATGTCCTAAAAAATTCGAAATTTAACACAACGACGAACGCGTTTTCAGTATACCTAGAACGGCCCTGAAGGGTCATTTTGACCGCTCTTTGGGAAATGTAATTTAAACTAAAATAATATTAAAAACTCCTTTCCAGGAAACAAGTTTAATGACAAACTACAAAAAGACATTTTAAAAATATTTTTCAAGAAAATAAAACATTTTACATTCTTTTACTCTTCCTAGGCAATCTTAATGATATAGAATCCTGAAGTTAGATCATTTAAGTGTCATATTTTTTCATAATTATAAATATAATATATGTTTTCAATTTTTTTTTTCAAATTCAGTAATTTTATTAGTAGATTATAAAAAGTATTATACTGAAAAATGTAACATACCTCAGTTTATTTCACAAACAAAGCAGACGGGTATCCTATCTCCTAACATGCATGGCCCGCAAACGTGTTTCTGGAATCCTAAAGACTGTTTGAAAGTTTTATTTCCTTTACAGTTCTAGAGTATTTGACACTGCTTTCGTTTTCTGTTTTGAATTCCGGGAAGTTAGAAAAAGGCTCCAAGCACTGCTTTCATTATCAAACTAATTTTTCTTTTAGCGTAAGATGAGCGGCCAAAGTTTTCACGAAAAACGTTATGCAATGGCTGTCTTCCGGAAGTATTTTGTGATATTTTCTTCCATACGGTTCCATCTGCGGCTATTACTTCTGCAGAATTATTGTCATCACTATTAGTTTGTTGATTTTTTCTTCTTCAACGACTATTTTTCCGTCCACGACTACGCCCTTGAATAACTTCTTCATCTGTTTCATTATCAGAACTAGAGGATGAAATATTATGTGGATTTTCTATTTGATATATTTTGAAATCAAAACTAGAATCAGACTTGATATCATCGCACTCGATATCACTTTCGATATCGTTTTCATCCTCATTTACAGAAGCGGAATTTTCGGAGGATAAATCTTGCATTGACTACACAATTGACTACAAAATTGCTTCCACAGTCAGAAAGTTCTTCCCGATAGTTCTACGAGACATTATTAGAATAATAATAATTATTATTATTTAACTGAAAATATATGTTCATATCATTCTCAAACGGAAGTAACAAATCAAGTATTGCTTCACTAATAAAGAGATCACTTATTCAAACATTTTTCTGGGTATCTCTGCCGTCCGAGCATGCGCGGAAGCAACAGAGACAGGTGTCTTTCGAAGAAACCTCAATAAACCAGCTGTTTAGCGCCCTTCTTCCCCCCACATCTATATGCTCTTTGTATAAAAACCTCTTTTACAAGATAAAAAAAATGATTTTATATGACAGGTGTTGAATTCAGGGGGGGGGGGATAATGATTGATCCGGGGGGACATTTCTTACCGGAGATGTGAGATGTTCCATGGAAGAGTTGAGATTGTGTGCTTTCAATGGTCAAAAAGTACCATTTACCCTTCCGGAACTCAATAATATCCCCCTCGAAGCCACAGAAATCCGTCCCGGAAAAAAATGTTTGAATTAAACACTATATCAGGCGACGGTCATTTTGACCGTTTTTGGCCGTTCTAGGTATATAATTTTTTTTTCAAAAACTAACAACAATATTTGAATGGATTTTTGTTTTATATTTCCAATGAATATTTAGGAAAAGTCAAAAATTATCGCAGCAATAGGTGAAAGCAAAATAGAGATATGCGAAATTAAAATGCATTTACGGTCACAATGACCACCTTGGCCGTTCTAGTGTTAAAAGGGAGTAAAAATGCGCATAAACCGTTGTAAAAAACGCTCTAAATTGAGATTTCTATGCAATCTCAGGAAGTACTGAACCGATTTCAAATATAATGTTGTAAAGATGATGGTGACAGATTTTGCTCCAAGAAAGGCTATATTTTATATCTGTTTCCAGTACCCCATTGGAGATGCAGGAGCAAAATGCGCGAAAAGCTTTCTAAAAACGTTCTAAATGCCGATTTGTCAGCAATATCTCAGGAAGAATCATACTGATTTCAAAAGTAATGGCAGGAAATTAATGCTGACAGCCTCTGCACTAACATAGACGCTATTTTATGTCGGTATCACTATCACCTATACGTTGCGGGAGCAAAAAATCGTTCTAAATTTCGATTTTTGTGATCGGTAGGGGCTAGCTACATAAAATTAGGCAAGGTACATATTTATTAGATATAAATGATCTTTAAGAACAGTTTCGAAAACATTGGAAATTTAAAAAGGAGTGAAAATGCGCAAAAAGCGTTGTAAATTGCGATTTCTACTCAATCTCAGGAAATACCAAAGCTATTTCAAAAGTAATGGTTGTAAATCAATGGTGACAGTCCCTGCTATAACATAGGTTATATTTTATGTTGCTGTCACTACCATCTGAGGGTTGCAAAAGCAAAACATGTTCTAATATGCGTTTTTTACACAACTGAGAGGTCTAACACTTTGAAGTATGGCATGGTTTTTACTTACAAGATGCAGCTGCTTTCAATGAACAGTCGAAAGAAAATTCCAAATTTAAAAAGATGAAGTGAGCAACAAGCGTTATAAATTACAATTTTTATGCAATCTTATCAAATTCCAAACCGATTAAAAAATATTTATGACAAATTGTTGGCGATAGAACCTGCTCAAGCATAAGCTATATTTTATGTCTGTGCCACCACCACCAGAGGGTTACCGGAGCTAAAAACTTTCTAAATTCGAATTTCTGTGATACTGAAAAGGCTAGAAACTTTAAATATGACATTGTAGTTACTTATAAAATATAAATACCCTCGAAGGACTGTCGAAAATAAATTCAAATTAAAAAGGGGTGAAGCGAAGGGGAGGTGCGAAAAGCATTCTAAAAAAGTCCTAAATTACGATTTCTATGCAATTTCAGGAAATATAAACTGATTATAAAAGTAATAGTTGCGAATCAATGGTAACAGTCTCTGATCATACACAGTCTATATTTTATGCCGATGATTCTAACACCTGGGGCTCTCCGGAACAACAAACGTTCTAAAAATGTCCTTTAAAAGCTTTCTAAATTATGTTTCTGTGGAATATTAGGAAATAACAAACCAATTTCAAAATTAATGCTGGCAAATTCATGACAGTTCCTATTTCAACATAGCCTTTTATGTTGAGAGAGGTGGTAGGACTTGGAATTTGACATGGTAGTTAATTTTAAGATGTAAGAAGATGGTTTCTTAAAAATTCAAAACTTCAAATGAATACTGAAATGAGCGTATTAATTGAGCATAAAAGTTTCATAATATTTTCTAAATTATCATTTATTTAGTTTTATTTAGTTTTATTAATTTAACACGTTCATGCCGGCGCGGTGGGTCACACTAATGGAGTTATGAATAAAGAGGAGGAGACATATAGTTTACTATCTACCAGTTGCGAGTGAAGTAACTGAGGAGGTTGTCACAAGATGGCGGCTGTTTTTTATTTAATCGGATCTTCAGTTTCTGATTACTACCAGGGCAAACGTTCCACCGGTAAAATTTAACAGAAAATTTCGTTTTAATCAAGCGTCTTATTCACGAAATGTTTTCTCAAAAATGTCGTAAAAATTTCTATTTGTTTTTACTGATGTGAGTATGTGTTGTAAAACTGCCAGTTTTCTTCCCTGGTTGTCACAATATGGCGGAAACGCAGGGCCTAACTACCGCCAAAGTAAACTCCTACCAGTAAAAATAAATATCTGTTTCTACCATTATTTATGACTGAAATTTTGTAATAATCAGGCGCTTAAATAAGTTGAAAATTTGTATATAAATCTACTGGTGGAAGTTTCCACTGGCGTTAAACAATTCCTGCGATAGCGGTTACAGTTGAAGCTTCACTATTTTAAGGCTATGTCAGTTCCTCTTTATTAATAGTTCCATGGTCACACTCGACTATTGAATCCTTTATTGCCGTAAACACAGTAGCATCGTGCAATTCAAGCTCCTGATGAAGACCTAGTTTTTTCAGGAATGGGGTAAGCTAGAGCCTTGTGCTATATATCATTCTCTTCCATTTTTTATGCTGAGCATTTTGATATAAGGTACTTGAAATTATGTGTAGGGGTTCAAAAGATATGAGTGTTTAAACTTTATATTTCTTTTGGTTTCATATCTTTGATGAACCAGGCATTAGCCACCTAATAAAATGCTTCTTGTGTCCTTTTAACATGCATTTAAAATTCAGAACTTGTTCATCGCATGTACTACGAACATTTTTGTACATTTTAATACCAATTTTGTACATGTACAGCCATTTTGCACTGTTTGTTAACCCTTTTAAGATCATACACTTTTCAGTGTCATAGAGCCATTTTCAAATTTTGGCAATTTTCATAAGCTTTTAATTTAATTACATCTTGACAAAATCTAAAAACAATGGCTCTATTCAAATACTTTAGAGCACGTGGAACATTTTGGTACATAGTTTTTATGTTTTCAACAAGAATTATATGAAAAATAAGCAATTTAAAAAGTACTGTTTTTGAGAAAATACTTCCGTTTTCCCCATGTTATTTCTATGGCGCAAACATCCAAACTCTTATGTAAATTAAACAATGAAATAGTGCTTAAAGTTAAAAATTATGGTGTCAGTTTCTTTATTTAGTTCATAAGCTTTAATTTAATACTAAGTTTGATGAGAAACTCGCAGGATTTATGTGAAAAATATGTAAATGAAAAAGTGTTCTTTTTGCTCTTCTCTTGATAGCCCTTATCTCCATAGAGAAGCATGGGATTTTGGAGGCAATTTTTGTCAATTTTAACATAGCTTAATTTCTTACTTTTCCTGATTATTTTGAAAAACTAACTTAAGATTCAGTACTTTGATCTTTTAGCTTCTCTCTGCCTCCACCCATTCTTTTCTAGGATGATATTTTATATAAGTAATGATTTTTTGAAAAAGTGTATAAATCAGATCAAATTTTTCAGAATTCCCATAGAGTTATATTAGTTGTTTACTTTTTTGTGTACAATTTTTCACCCATTTAACTATTACGTTTCCACTAACTATTTATATCTTCTAAAAGTGTATTTTTTGCTCTATCTAGCGGTACTTTTTTTTATTAAATTGTGTTATCTCTAAGTATTTTTAATTAATGTTTGAAAATTGGTAAAAATTGTTCTTTTGCGGTTGGGTGGAAATTGGTTGCTCATTTAAATACTGTGATTTGTAAGGGCAGATTGATATCGGAATTATAATTCTTAGTTAGATTATCTTTATAAAAGAGAGCTTCATTTGACGTCATTTATTTTTACTGATTTGTGATTGGCTGCTAAATAGTAAACATTAGAAAAATTATCCGACAGCCACTGATTTAAAAGTAAATACAAAAGTTTTACTATGAATAATGATACCAGAATCATTTAAAAGTGCTTTTTAAAAAATGTATTAACTAAACATAGCTCTTTTTAAGTTTATTAACTCAGCCCTTTAAGGGCCGCTGACGCCATCTTTGACCACAGTAGTTTTCCCTATGGGAAATGCAATGTAATAAAATTAAAGTAAAGATTAGCCCACCGGACTTATTCAAAATTAAAAATTAATGGTTGTTTAGGACTCTGGTGGTCTTCAGGGGTGTGGTGATGGTATATCTTAGTAAAAAGTTACTTCTGTTAAAGTTTTGTCCTCCATTTTGTTTCTTTCAGTTGTATTTTCTTTATCTCATATTATTATATTAAGCTATCTTTAAATTTATTTATTATGGTTTTTTCGATGTAAATATGTTTTGGGGTACTCTTTATAACTATTAGTGGTGTTTCTTAACCCTTGAGCCACCACGGGGTCACTGAATTCGCCATTTTCTCTTTTTTCATAGGATTTTTTGCTGAGATTTTTGGACAAATGTCCAAATATCTCGTAAACTATCAACTTTAGCGAAATTCCGTCGCGCCGAAATCGGCTGCAAACAGCCTAAGGAAACTTTTCTCCCTCTTTCTTTTCCGTTAATTCGTTTATCTCTAGCTCAATTAGGGGCCCCGTCAGAGGGGGGTGAATGGGGCTCTCACTGTTTTTAGCTAATAAATAAAGTTTTAAATAAATTTTTGCCCACTTTCCTTTTGTCTCTTATTGTTTTTTCAACTTTAACAACTTTGACACTATTGCTTTCCCCCTCTTACTTAAACTTAACAATAGCAACTTTTCTGTTTTTTGAGCTAGAGACATGGTTTCACTTCTGATATTGTTAATTTCATCTATTTAAGTTGTCCCACTTAATATTTAAGTGTTTGGAATTGGTTGGGCCTAATCCTTAACTTTTGGTACTTTTTTATTTATTAAGCTAACTCTCTAGTTTTTTCTCACAGCCAACTGCCTTTACCTTAACAACTTGTCCCACTAAAAATTTCACATCCGAATACATCTCAACTTGCTTAACAATAGGAACTTTTTTTGTTTTTGGTGTTATGGCCTTCCAATTTGTGATGACATGGAGGTTTTTGAGTGGCAAACAAATCCCACTTTTAAATTTTTACTCACCATATTTTTACCATAACAACGGCATCTTTTACATTACTTACTGGTTTCTGTTAAAGTAATCATCCAATTCACTTCCGGCGGCCCCTGCACTGTTTTCGGGTCACACACAGAGATTATTCAGCCTCAAAGTAATAAATGGCTTAAATTCCGTAATTACTCCCTACTTATTATAACCAACATAATTTAATATTCTAGTTGCTCTTACTAACATGCTTTACAGGCAAGTGCAGCGGGACCTTTTGAGTAAGGTAAGTATACTGCTGTTGCTTGTCTATATCTTAAATACTTAGTTATCCTATGTCCACCCAATCGCTTTCATCCCAGTAATAAAACTTTAGTAAAAGTTACTTAACCTTCTCTATGGGAATTGCTGATAGAACGCATTTGTGTGTAAATACCTCATAAATTCATAGGGTTTAATGATACATAGTATACTGCGGTTTTCAGGTTTTGGTCTTGCATAGTGTTGTACATAATTATTAGTTTATCTCACAAATATTATTATAAACTCTTACAGTGAATATTATGCTTTTATTATTTATTGTTATACTACTCAGTTCTATATATCTATTGTAAATATGTTCTATATCTCATATACGTCAATTACTAAGACATCTTATCTATCTTTTATATTACTTTTCCTGAAATCTGTTTTATGAGTCAATGTATTTGTAATAGGGGTTTTCCTGACCAAGTTATAAAAAGCAAATGACCTTTGACTGGATGGCACCAGGTTTTTCTTAATAATTATAGTGACGAGCTTATGGACACGGGAAGCATACTCATGTACCTTTTCCCCCTTCTCAACTTTTGGTTATTTACTATCACTATCATTGTTTTGTTTTATTTTGATTTTGTTTTTCAAAATTCTCCCCATTTTTCTCTCAGTCATTTTCGGTAGTTCGACTACCGGTTTTTGCTTTCTACTTTCTATATTCCCTTTCCTTCAATGATGTATGGCTGGGGCCTAGTGGACCCCTGTTCTTTATCTTGAATTATTATCTTATTATATCTTATTATTTTTAGTTACCGGCATTGGAACGTATATCTTAAATAAATTTTAGTGGTGGTGATGTGAATGGGATTCTTCTGCTATCAATTATCTAAAAAATTAAATTGCTAATCTATCTAAAGTTTTTATAACTGTGGAAAAACAACCAAAGGATGAATGACAGGCAGAGTGTGTCTGCAATGGACAATGTTCAACAAATTAGTCAACAGCTTAACCAAGGGCGAAGGAGTCCAACAGTAAAACTAACAAAACTCGAAACATTAAATCAAACCACCAATACAACAAAAATATCCGAGAATGAAACAATAGCCAATATGGCATTTATCTCAAGCAAACTTATTACGCAAATAATCGAGGATACTAAGGTGGTTCATCCAGACAGATACAAGACGTGGAGAAGTCTGTTGGAGGCTCAGCTGGGGCATGCAGCGGCAATAGAGAATGAAACTTATAGATTAAGTCCATACTACAAAATAAACTATAAACCTAAATCAAGCTTACTAGAAAAGTTACTGAATGTAGAAAAATCTAAACTGAAAGGTTCTGGTGGAAGGTATCAAGCAAGAACACAAAAAATAGCTGACTTCCTGGAATATGAAGTAAGGAATGAATTAGCTTTTAAAAACAAAGAATACAAAACTAGTCCTTACTACGACGAAACAAATACTCAAATACACGAATTCTTCAGAGATTTTAACACTGAACAAATAACCTCAATACAAGACAAATTAGCTAAGGAAAAACAGGAAAATCCTGAAATAAAAGAATACAATGAATATTTACTTGACCATTTGCAATTAATGCACTTTATACAAGATGCCGAAGGTGTAAGACAGGAAAGAACCAAAAGGATAAAACAGTTGTCACATAGAGAGGAAACACCATCAAGAAAGCAGTCCAATCTTCAGCAAGCGATACAACTGCGGGGAGCCTTTCAGAATTCAAGCATCACAAAAACTAAAAACAAGCAAGTAAACTCATCTCCAGTAAACAAATCACCGATGACAATGGGTGTAGAGTTATTACCATTTGAACTGCATGGGACCAGACTGGATCCACTGGAGAAGCTTCCCATTAAACAATTGATTAAAGAGTACAAAAGACTATTGCAGCAAAACAACAAGGAAGGAAGAGCAGTAGCGGAGAATTACCTGGAAGTGATATTCTCTAAGGCACAAAGCATTGAATCCTTGATACTACGGTATCAAAATGAAGTCAACAAAGACAAACAAGATCTGGAGGATGAGCTACAGTTGAGAATCGATGAGCTATCAAAGGAAATTACAGATTTAAATTCAAAACTTACAGAGAGCTCCAAGTTGGAGGTACTATTAGAAAACAAATTGGAAGAAAAAAGGCAAGAGAACAAAAAACTAAAAGCAGAACTTAATTGTCAGGAAGTAACAATAATAGAAAAGTATAAAATAAAAGAACTGCAAGCAGAGAATTGTAAACTCAGGACTCAACTCCAAGAAAATCTAACAAAACCAAAACCAAAAGAAAAGAGAAACCAAACAAATATTACTAAGACTACATCGATTAAAACGCAAACAGAAATGACACAGACTGATATAACTGGCCTGGAACAAAATCAAGACTTCGATATGACACACTTAAATGTTAAATTGAAGATGATTGAAAATCTAGTCAGAGAAAGCATAAATGTACAAGGTGACAAGAATGCTGCGAGGATAATTATAGATACTGAGCAGACAAGTGGCGGATTGCAACAAAGAACATCAAACTCAGCTATATTAATCAAAACAATATCAAAACAACTAACAATAACTAAACTCAAGGAATTCCTGAATGAAAAACTCCTTGAAGAAGCTGATATTCCACCAATATACTGTAGAACGGCTAGACAAAAAAACACTATAATCCTACAAACAGATCAAGACACACATACAGATAAACTACTTAAAATTATTGATAACTACTTAGAAATTAAAGAAAACATAGAAATAACCTACAAATCATCTAAAAGTTTAAAAATTATCATCACAGGCATACCAACATCGGTTACAACAACAAAACTCCTGAATTACATAAAAGAGAATACTACGATCTGCAACATAACAATTGATAAAATTCTCCAGAAAGAAAAATCACCTAATTATCACATAATCTTAAATCTAGACTTCAATGATGCACAAACATTACTAGCTAAAAAATCATTGTTGGTAGGTCTGAATAACTGTCAAATTCGTATCTATAGACCAATTATCCGTTGCGGCAATTGTCAACTTTATGGCCACTCGTCGACCAACTGTCGCAGAGAGTCAATATGTGCAAAGTGCTCGCGTGGACACCGTACTAGAGACTGTCCTTACGCCAATGACCCTTCACAATTTCGCTGCACAAACTGTCACACGCGTAATGACTATCAACAACATACAGCCGATTCCAGCTCCTGCCCAGTGTATCAGTCGCAGTTGACTGATAGACGCAGAGATAACAGACTCTGACCTTGACCTTGTCTAATCTGAACTTTATATATCTAGAACAATTACTCAGAAGACTATCCTCACTGTATATACATCACTATCATAGAACTTTAAATTATTTAACCATATTTACAATTTTACTTCATTATCTTCATATCTTTTTTATCATAATAAGTGTATCAGCATTTGTCCTAATATTTCTGCTGCGGCGGGGATGGCCTCCAGTTATGGGCAGTGGGGCCACCTTAGTTGGGCTTAAATTTGTCCTGTGATTGTCTTTTTAGTTCTACCATCGCTCCGTGTATTTCATATTTTCTGTCAAAAAAAAAAAAAGAAACTTATTTATTGGTAAATAATTATAACTCTAAATTACTATACTACTTTATCAAAAAAAAAAAAAAAATCATGGGTCCACGTGGTGTATGGAAGGGTGTTTTTGAGATTGTTTAATTTTTAAGAACTTAAATACCACTAGAAATATTGTAAATACGAATAAATATTTTTGTTTAAAAGGGGGAAAAAAAGGGAAAAAATAATTCTTATCAAACGTAAAGACGAACGTAAATACTTAAAATTTTTTCAAATAGTACACAAATTCCAAAACATATAAATCATAATTGAAACACATTTCTAGGCTCGCCCTGAAACAATAGGGCAGCCAATTGTGATTGGTAAAGAATCGCCATCTTAAATAATAATAAATTTTCACAGGCGGTCCGGGGACACGGCACTTGCCTTCTTTCCCGGAGACTGGGGTTCTGGGCTTGTTTCCGCAGGTAGTAAAACTTTTCCCTGCCCTGGGCTTGGGGGTTACACCTAACCATAAGCCAAAAGCGGGTTCCCAGGGTGGGTGCTTACTTACTTACTTACTTACTTACTCGACTGTCTCAGAGTTGTGAAGTCTCCGGCTTTTTCACACCATTATTATTTTAGAGAAAATGTTGTTCCTTTAAATCACCCAATTGTTGTAATTAAAAAAAACAACATTTTCTGTATTAAAATACTGGTATCCAAAAAGCCGGAGACTTTGCAGCTCTGAGACAGTCCAGTGTGACCCACCGCGCCGGCGTGAACATGTTAAGTCTTATTTCTGCCTAATGCAGTGTAATAATGATGTTTAATCAAACTGTGTTTTAAATAGTAATTTTTGAATTATTCCTAAAAGTAAAAAGTACCTTTTGATAAAAAAAACTTTTTATAAAATAAAAATTTAGTTAGTACCTTTTAATAAAAATTAGACATACAAATATCACTTGGCATATTTCAAATATTACGCGAGCAAAGCCGCGGGGTTTTTTGATAACCAGTAATTTTTTATAAAGAAATTTGTGGTAGATTTCTACAACAATTACAAGAAAAACGCGCTTCTTGGTAGGTTTCTACGAAATTTATAAAGGAGATTTTTCTTTAAATAAATGTGGTGGTCAAAAAACGGACCGCGTGGGAGCCCAGATTATGCATCACATAAAGGCAATAAATTGATACTATACATAACATATTGAGTATTCACAATTTGCTTGTTGTGGCTTATTTTAGGGGTTTTGTTTTCACTCCATATAGACTAACTTGCAATATAACTGGTAAGCAATATATATATATAGGTAAGTTTAGGTTAGCGCATATAAATCTTCGTACGTATCATGATTTTTTTAAGTTTCAACCTGTGTGAAGTGCGAATCATGTGTGCACGTGAGGCCCATCAGACAAATAATTATTCTCTGTTTGCTTGTTGCGCAATTTATTTGCACTTAATTTATTTAGTTGCATAAAATATGTAAACAATTATGAATAATGATTATTTGATGACATGCTAGCTAATTTTAAAACAAAAACAAGTTGGCTCGGTATCACAAATTGTTTTATCATTGAGCAGTGTCTCAGTTCTTTTTTAACATAGTTTCAGAAGTTTTTGTGGTATACGTGTTAAATAAATGCCCGTCTTTTCTTGTATCCATTAGAACCAAAGTGCATCAAGCGCTTGTATTTTTCTTTTCTTTTTTTTTTATTCTGCAACTGACAGTAGCAGCTAAATTTTATTTACTTTTTGTTAACACTAATTGACTTACGAATATTTGTCTTATCCAATTAAGAAATTTAGTGATTATATATTACGACTAGATTGTTAGCGGTAGGGAAAAAACGAAACATTAGCACCTGTAATTGAATGTTTTTCTGCGCAATTAAAAATTATCTCATTAATAACATATTATTTAACCCGTTAAGGACGAGCCTCTTTTATATTTCCTTAAATGCTTCGACACCGGTTTTTTCGAAATTGGAATTTTGGTTTATTTAATCGGCCAAAATCTGAGGTTAGATAATGTGAAAATTTCCAAACTAAAATACTGGTGTTCAAATTTAAAAGTTTTATTCGCCTTACATGGCAAGTTTTCTTGCCAACCGGCTTTAATCAGTTAAATATGTTGTAAAAAAAATTCACACTTTTTTATGTAATATGCATCGATTGCAGATCTTCGTGAATGAACAAATCTGTGCATTGTAAATTTAATTGCATTTCACTGTCAGATTATACTAGTTTGCACTGAATGTGTTCACGTTCCGCACAATATAATTCTCCCTATGTGTTTAGATATTTAATTCGAAGTTTCGAATCGTGCTTGGAATAAATCGTGACCTGGTTTAGAATACATCTTCTACTTTAATTCATTTTCCATGATAATGGAGTCAGTTTTAGCAGAATTGTGCATGTATATTTAGTTGAAAGATATATCATACACCCTGTAAAGGTATAAGCTTTAAATTTGTATGTTTATGCATAACTAACTCAATGAAATCAATAAAATAATCCAGAGATTTTTCTAAACTGTAACCCTTTCAGGGTTATTTGCGCTTCTGTAATGTTGAATTCACACTGAAATATATGAAAAATTTTGTTACAAAATAAGGAAAATCAATTTATCAACTTTTTTTCACCAAAATTAGAAAGGTAAATTTTAATTAAAAGTTTCCGCTGCAAATTTTGATTAAAATTTTGTGGGATATAATATATCCCACCGCCCCTCAAGGAGTTAAATATGATTTTAAAGAACTGAGAAATCGAAATATATAAATTCTTAACTACCAACTTTTACTCTTTTTTCTTACCACTAAAATGTAAAAGACATTTTTCGCTTATTGAATCAAAGAGTTTAAAGATTAAATATGGAAAGTTTTACTATTAAATTTTAATGGTAAGAAAAAGCGTAAAATTTGACAGCCATGTAAATGTATATTTCTTTTTTACTAATGTTTTTATGAAGCCTCAAAAAGCATATAAAAATTTGAAAAACACACAAAAATACATAAACTAAGCGGAATGTTGAGTTCCAGTCAAATTTTCGCATATTTAACGGACCTGTTTACAGTGTAATCAAAGATAAATTATGCAGCCTTTTCGAAAATAGCAATTAAACTAGTGTAGCTCTAAATTTTGCGCTTTTCTTTACAACGAAAATTTGAAAGTAAATTTAACTTTATCGTATCGAAGAAATCTATGATTAAAAATGTGAAACATTTCTTGCAGATTTTTGAGGTACTAAACAAGCGTAAAGTATGATCCTAGGCATTTATAAATGCTATGTGTCAGTAACTCCTTGTATTCTGGCACTGTTAGCGGATTTATGTCACTAGCCACCAGTGTTGCCGCATCTGGCAGATTTTTATTATTATTTTTATTTATTTATTTATATATATATATATATATATATAAATTAGCAATTTGAACCACAATAATTTAATTGGTAATTTTATTTTATTTTACTTATGGAAAATCATTCATTTTGTAAAGCAAAAATAACAGTTAACAATTTCTTATAAGAATTCGGAATGCCCAGTTAAAAATTTAGTTAGATATAATGACGGTATGCTGCGTACATTATTCTCGGAAATGACAGAAATAGCATGACATACGCAGCGTACGTCACAGAGCGCAAGGGGTTAATAACTTGGGAGATTTTTCTTTTAATTATATTTTATTATTTGAATTCCTGATTTTAATTCAAATTGCAGAAATTTCAGCTCAGGAATAGTAGTAAATTTTAAAAAATGTCTAAAATTGACCAAAATTACTAAGTCTTAGAAACATGGTTACAGTAACTTCAAAATGTATAGGTAACGACTTATTTTCATTAAGCCTGTCTTAGGGCTAAATTATATTAATTGAAAGCAAAATCACAAAATTTCTACTTCAGAAATAATTATACAATCATATCAACATAAAAATGGGATCTATTGAATAGCGGAAAGAAAAAATACGGGGTAGCTCTGGGGACTGATTTTAAATAAATGTTATTAATAGTAATGTTTTCTGTTCTGACTAAAATGCAGATTATATAAATAAATAAATAAAATATATATATATATATATATATAAAGAAAGGAAATACACCCAAATAAAATTTGCTTTTGCTGTAAAATTTTCAGTTCTTAAAAATAAAGGATTCAATTACAAAATTAAAATTTTTGGAAAATCCTTGGTATTGAAATTTATAAAATTTATTGTTTTTAAATATCAGTTATTATTTTTTTTATATTTAAGCTAGTATACAGTGCAGTGCTTGATTAGAAATGTTGAAAAGATATTTAATATTCGTGGTTAACTTGCTTAACCCTTTAGCGAGCAGCTTTTCATATATGCAAACAGTACTCTTTTGAATTTAATAGATTTTTTTATTCGCATATATCTAATTCACACCATAAAATTAAAATAGAAATAGCAATATTTGCTTTAATTAAGAAAGAGACATTCCGTTAAGTAAAGCGATATTAACCATTTAACCCGTGGAAGGGCGGCGATGTCGTCACGGCATCACATAATATTTATCCCTAATTGCCACATTGCCACCGGAATTTTATAATGAAAATTTCACCTTTATTAAATACGCAAAAATATGCTTTTACTTGTTTACAAAAAAACAACAACAAAAAAACAACAACAAAAAAAAACAAAAAAAAAAATCTTGTAAATACTGGTGGCAATAAATTATTTCAACATTTGCCCCTGAAAGGGTTAAACTTTCTGGTGTAAAGTCAGATTCTGTGAACTATGTAATTTTTTGAACGTATTCTATCATAGGAATTAAAGGGTTAAAATTTAAGTCTTATAAAATAAATAATTGTGTAAAATAAGGTATTTGGAGACAGACTTATTAAAGTATTTACTAATTTGCATTATTTTAGCTTAAAACAGCTGCACGACGGTAGTTTTTTCTTGTATTGCAGATGTGCAACAGAAGAAAAGGTTGATCAAAAAATCAGAGATACATTTTTCATATAAAAAATGTATCTCTGATTTTTTCATTATTTTTCCTGTGTAATAAACCGTTCAGAAAATCACACATAATTTTTTCGAAATAAAATAAAAAATCGCGCATTTAAGGGGTAATTCACAGTTTTTAGACGTCCATAAAATTTACATTTAGCTTAGAATGATGCATATCTGTTTACACTATTAGGACCGTGAGGGTTAATATTGACCCTTACCAAATGAATGTATTACCGTTCGACCCAGAAATTTCTTTATAAAATAAATTTAAAAGAAACAAAGAAGAAAAAAATTAAATAAGTAAGTTTAACATTTTCTAATAAAACTTCTTGTGTAAAATATTTTTATAAAACTATACGGCTTTTTCAATGTTAAGAATAATCTCAAATCCACATTCGCTGATTTTTGACGACTTCACGAATGCTTTTCGAAAAAACAAAATTCTCGTAAAAATACGCAACTTGTACTAGCGACTCAATTACCATTATAGTTTCCATATTTTTATGGGATTGTTTTACAGGAAAATTTAGCTGTCAGAACTTGATATATTTTTTCGATAATAACAAAATATATTTTATTATAGTACGATTAATGATTCTGTACGACTCTGTTGTCTATATAAAATACGGAATTAGGAAACACTGTGATTCTGAATATCTTAGTTGTGGGCAGAATAAATGATTTAACTATTTGAGTGAATCATTCGGGCATGAGCAAAAACATAGTTGCCAACCTCTGTTTTTTAAAATTCAATTTTTACCTGAAATTTTGTATCGTAAAAATAATTTCTTATTTTAATTAAAATCAATTTAACACGTAGAGTGCCACGGTGACTGATACTGGAGCTGAAAAATTTACAATGATTTAAGTAACTTTTACGAAAGCATAATCCTGTAACAAATAAAAGATAAAAAAAATTAAACAAATTTTCTGTAAATCCTAAAAATAATATATATATGTAGTTTTATATCATATTTTAGACCGTCAGTCATCGGAAAATGTCGCGTTCTAAACGAATATTCAGTGTCGGTCACCGGTGACTGACGTGGCGTTTAACGTGTTAAGAACCCAATAACAATGCAAAAAAATTATTTATCTTACGAATTTTGGAAGATAATTGATTGAAAAAATTTAAGATGAATATCATCTATGCTTTTGTTTCTTTCATTTTTACAAAATTCATGGTGGTAATTGAATAAAAAAATATAAAAAGGCTAGAAACTAAGTTTTTGAGCATCCCCGAAGGATTCATTCGAATATTAAAATGATTCCTTCAACCCATTACTAAAATATCTTATCACTTTTCATTACATATATCTGTTCTTCATTACCACTCGATTTCGTTAACATTTTCAGGGGCAAAGCACTTCTACTCGTAAAATGCTGAAATGATTGACTGACACCAGAATTGACAACCGAATTCATTTGAAAATACGTAAAAGTCTTTCTCGGCGTACTTAATAAATAAAAAATTTTGATTTCATACTGCTGTTGTCAGTGTGGTATTTAGAATTTAAAATCATAATAAATGTATACTCACATATCGCCAATTATGAATACTGTATATTCGAGCGTATATTGGTAATTATTAACAGTATTTTCGTTAATGGTTAATAGAGTAACGGTAATTAATATGCTGAAAACTGTATATTTTAAAATTTTTAAATGCAATTCTATTTAATAATGATAAACATAATGGATGTCTTTACTTAATACTGTTGTTTCATGTATAGATAATATATTCTTTTAAAAGAAATACATTTCTTCTGAATTTTGACGAAAATTCTCAAAATGAGCTTCCGTGTTGTTTTCTGCCATGTGTGTTAAAATAAATTTAGATATTTTCAGCGCGTGATTACAAAAATACTACAAAAATTATAAAAAATAATCAGGTTTTCTCCCAATTTTGGTTGTGAAATGGCAGCGTCAAACAACCCGCCAATACTTTTCAGCCAACCTGTATATCTTTGAATTGAAATTTGAATGAAATATAGTGTCATGAAAAATCGAAGATTGTGGAAAATAGTATTACAAATATCTCGGCAACTAATTATCTGATCGACTTCATTGTTTATGCAAAATTTATGTTTTTTATTGACTTTTATATTCACTCCTTAACATAAACACTTTCGAAGATTTTTATATACCTTTTATCATAACGAATATTTCGAGAGTTCAAAAAACATAGTTCCGTATAATCGATGTTGATAAAATTGAACAGGCTTCTTCTCATTCTTACGTACTAAATACACACCTAATTTCAAGTCTCTATCTCAATTTGTTCAGAAGATAAAGCGTTTATAGTCTCACACACAAAGAGACGGAAGGCATTTTTTTTTTTTTTTTTTTTTTTTTTTTTTTTTAAATGTTTTTTGGAATCTCTAGTGTCTGACACTTGTAAATCCGTCAATACTTTTTTTTCGATTTTTAAAACGATTACAAGACCATGTACTACGCATGATGGTTAAGTAATAATTGAATTGGAAATGCTTACATATTCAATAAAATTATTTGTAAGGATCCATTTTTAATCGTTTTACTAATTAATCGTGAAATGTTATAAAAAATAAATTTTTATAAATTTATTTATTGTACATTTGAAGAAAATAATTCTAAAGGAGAAAATTTAGAGTGTAACTGTTTAGTATTTTTAATTTTACGATTACAAATTAAATAAAATTATTTGTAAGGATCCATTTTTAATCGTTTTACTAATTAATCGTGAAATGTTATAAAAAATAAATTTTTATAAATTTATTTATTGCACATTTGAAGAAAATAATTCTAAAGGAGAAAATTTAGAGTGTAACTGTTTAGTATTTTTAATTTTACGATTACAAATTAAATATTTTTATTTTATACCAACATGAAGAGACTTTCAAATAATACTCTACAGTAAGAGATGAAAACCTTAAACCTACTAGCAAGTAATGAATGACGTTTATAATTCTCAAAGATGTCTTTAAAGATTGAAATCTCAATTCTAATCCTTCCCACTTCCCAAGTTTGAACAAGTTCTGCTTGGCAAACTCCAAACGCCTACGTATTTTAGAGATTAAATGTTGCTAAGCAACTAATTATTAAATGCCTGAGTTCGAAAATTTTGATTCGAAATTTTGATTAAACTCGCTCATAATGCTTATGATAAATTATACATATCTACCTATCATTTTCTAAAGTTGCTTTACAAACTCTCGATGCTCATGGGGCTTTCTACATTCATACTCATACGAGTAGAACCCTTTATATCCCAAATTATCAATTCAAGAAAATTCCAGTTTAATAATTTTCCTCCTTATTACTTGAAAGTAACGAGAATAGTTTTGAAATAATTATATGAAAGAAGATGGGTAGATACGAGTTGAGTTTTATACTTTTTCAATCCTCCGAAATAATCTTTCACTTTTCAAACTTTCCAACATAGTAGAAAAGTGTTTATGAATTCGGTTTGTCTGTCCGTCTGTCTGTTTGTGCACCTGTCCGTGCTCTAACCCGCATAAATATTGTCCGACTGCCATGAAATGGATACGTGTTATTGGATATCACTATGTAATGTTCGTTATTGAAAAAAAAGTTTGTAGCATTTACGGTTTATTTACAGGGCCACTGAAAAGAATTGCGTTACATTACGGTCCATGGGGGAAAATCGTTTGGGGTGTATTTTAATGATATTACACTTTTTTAAACATATTGAAATTGATATTTATCACTGAAGTGTACTACAAGGTTCTTACTATCGAGCATGATGGGCATAGACTTTATCGTTCATTTACAGGGACAACCAAAAGGTTTTGACTACAGAAGAAAATGAACTATTGAAGCCCCAAACAATAATTGCTGGAAGTGCGTTTTCAATTCTGATATGCGTTTGTAAATTTAGTTATTTTTAAATGGTACTTGGTGTGTATAAATTCTGTAGATCAGGGCAGCGCAAAAGTTTTCAAGAACGTAAATTTATTGGCGGAAATTGCTGAATTTAAATTTTAAATTGTGCTATGCATTTAAACGAACTAACTTTTAGTATGCTACTTAGAATACACAAATATCAATAGATCATATACAGGGCTGCACAAAAAAATGTATATTTTTCCGATAATTCATGGTAATAGCAGAAATTGGCTTTTCAAAAACGTTATGGTTATGCGTTTTCTAAATTATTCATTTAGACATCGTATTTCACCTTTATAAACTGTGAAATTTGGTTATAGTATTCTGAATGTGTTGGAAATTGTTTCATCTATACCGTTCGCATAATTTTTCGTTCTTGTTAAGATCTAGCTCGAAAATCCCGGGTTACAAAACATATTGCTCAATGCACACAATATACAAGAAAGCAATTGTAATTAAAAACTCTCTTTTTTTTTTGGGGGGGGGGGGGTTTAGTCACGAACAACACCGAACAGCATTTGTACATGTAATATGTGAATTATGCACTAAATGAAAGTTTGAAAATTGTTATAAACGGTACTTTCGTATTAGGTACACGCCAGAGTAAAATAGTTAAAGAAACTAACAAATATTTCACCATTTACAGCAGTCTTTTTTATGATTATTTATGTCTTTAAGTTCGGATTTCGATTATATATCTGTTCCCATTACCCGCTGGTGTTGCGTTCACGCAACATTCAAAATAATTGATCTTGCTTAAATTAATTACTTTGACACCAATATTTTAAAACAAAAAAATTGCCTAATTTATTGGCAGAAATTTCGCTCTGTTAGTAAAACGAAATTTACCTTTCGGAATTTCTGGTGGCAAACGACTTTCAACAAAAAAATTGAACATTCTTGCTGTATAGGTTTGGCAGTTAATGGGTTAAACTTGTGTTTTACTTATTTGTTCCTTTTTTGGTACAGTTTTAATGTCGTTTTGAAAATTAGACGGAAATAAGTGTGAACTATTTATATTGTTTCAGCGCAAATGGGTTAATCTTTCGTCGTAGGGTTGCATGCTATAGAAACAAATTTTTAAAAAACATAATGCATAAAAAATATTTTCTAACCATAAACAAACAAATAAATAAATTAAGATACAGTTTTGAAACAAATTCATGCTCCCACTGGTTCGTGTTTTGAAAACCAGTAATTTTTTAGGGAGACATTCGTGATAAGTTTCTGGAACAATTGCTAGAAAACTACTCTTCACGGTATATTACTACGAAATTTATAAAGATTATTCATTAAATAAACAGCATTATTCTATTTTCTAGTCAATGGTGCAAAAATTAAAAATGTTCAATAAAAAAAAAATGATACCATAGAATAATCTTTCCATCCACATGGCGCATGGAACTATAAATAAAGATGAATCGACATATCCTCAAAATGGTGAAACTTCAACTGTAACCGGTTTCGCTGTGGCTTATTACAGATGGAACAAACTTCCACCAGTGAATTTGAATAGAAATTTTCTCTTTATTTAAAGGTCTTATTAATGCAGAATTTTAGTAAAAATTATGACTAAAACAGATTTATTTTTATGGCAGAAGTTTATTTCGTCGGTAATCAGGTCCTATGTTTACGCCAAATTGTGACCACCTAAACAACCTCCTGTGAGTGTCAGTGAAAAAGAGATTATAATACCTGGCAGGGTTTAATTTCTAACAAAAAAAGTACCGGAGCCCTAATATTCTGAGCTACCGCTACAACAACCGTACCCCCCCCCCCCCCCTGTCACTCCAATCTGCATATTTATTCTTCGTACATTATTTGCAAAATTTAACGCATTTTTTTCTTTAGCAAAATAAAAATTTTAAATATATCTATCAGCATATACTTAGTTGTCAACTATTCTACTTTTTAGTTATCACGCCTTCTGAATAGTAATCTTTGCCTAATTTTAATGTTAATTAATTGCAGAATTCTGCGATTAAATAGGGTAAGGATTATGATTCGGAAATAGTGTTAACACAAAAAAGGGATAGTTCGCAGCTATGCCTTTTTAAGAAAAAAATGAATGAAATTTACAGAAATTAATATTTATATGCCGAAGAATGGAACAGTGTTTTACAATCTCCTAGAAAGTGCATATCTTAAACTATAATCCATTCCTTCCGCATAAATATATTTTCTGGTGCGTCCCTGAAAACCATATGAAATTAAAAATTTGGCACCGTCATAGGAAAGAATCGATGCTTTTATAGAAAAAAGGAAAACACTGCTCCATTGCTTTCTATCAGTAAACAATACATGGCAATTATATCTACTTACAAATGAAAGTGACTTCGTAAATGTGCAGAGCAGAGCCTTAACATGGGTACCGTTAATGATACAAAATAAATAGAAAAATAGCTAACGTGATTTTTATACTTATGCGCAATAGAAGACAAAAAAAAAAAAAAAACAACTCTAACAAACAAAACCTCAAGCTGATGCTTGTTGGCTGAAACAGAAAATATTCTTTTCAGGTTAGACATCTAAATAAATAAAAAAAACAGCCAATAAAAAATTATCATACTGTCACAAAAGAAAATCGAACTGAAAGCAAATTCATTGTTCAGTCTCTTTAGTGGCGCCGTATCAACAATTCGCCGACATAAATTTGAAATAGAAAAACCGTTTCTGTTTCCCCTTCATTCTTATCAAAATAGCATTAAAATGATTTAAAATAGAATATAATACGTAATTTTAAAGGAAGGAAAGTTTTTTTTTCTATTCATGATTAAATAAAATTTTAAATGTAATACAGATTGAGCTCGAGTCAGTCCAAGCCCAAAAACTGATATAAAAATTGAGTCCGCTTTATCTCCATTTCCTACGTGTGCGACACATTACGTCACATATAAGTGTTTTGGTAAAAAAGAATGCAAAATCTTGGAGATGGGAAGGAAAGGAAAAGGTAATTTAGGCTTCGGTTTTTCGGAAGCGCTATTGCACTGGACTCCGGAGCCCTGTATTTATAAGCTCCGGTGAATTCCGACCAATATTTAAATATTTACTAAAAACAGAGAAGTACCGGAGCCGGGCTCCGGCGCAAATTAAGCCCTGATACCTGGGCTAACATCCACTTGTAAGAACGATTAGAAATGTTAACCATATTTAAGGAGTTGTTTTGCACGAATAAGCTGCTATAATGAAGCGAAATTTTCTAATCAAAATTTACAGGTAAAAAATTGCTTCTGCTGTAATTCGAAATTGTTGGTCCGGTGTAGAAAATCGGTCGCCATCTTGCAAAAACTTCCTCGGCTACTTCGCAACTGGTAGACTCTACACTATATGCCTTTCCTCTTTACTCATAAATCCATTATATGGCGTCGGCATTACTCACGGACATGTTTCTGCTTCATAATATAGATTTAGGATACATATTTACTGCCGTTCTGTTTTTTGTTTGAAAATTGTTTAACCCCTTCAGGGGCGAAGTATTTCTGTTGCAAAAATGTTAAAATGATTGATTGACACCGGTATTTATGAACAAATTTATAAGCAAGTAAGTAAAAGCTTTTCTTCGCGTATATTATATAAAGAAAAAATTAATTCATAAATTCTGATGCCAAATTGCCATTTGGGAATTAAATTTAACTGGTATATATAACATACCGGTGCCCTGCAAGAGGTTAAAGTCTTTTTACATGGTCAAATATTGTTTTCTATAGGAAGTATTACTCTTAAATATTTAATTTGTTAGTTGTGAAGCGGTCACAACACCATCGTAGTTTTTTACATGTTTAGTCTAATTAGTCTAAATTAGTAGTTCATTTGCGTATTTATCTTTATTATCGCACGGCCGAGAAACAAAGATCGGGTCAGCTAGTTTATGCTAAATAATGGCCGGTCGCATACAGTAAAATTATTATGCATGGATATAATGGTGGGAATACATAATTTGTACAAAAGAAGGATTTTACCTGTATTGACATGAAGTGATTTGGTTTTAGCATCTTACACTTTTGCCAGTCCGCTACTTTTTTTAATTTCAGATCGCTTGATTGGTACCTTATTTTTGAAATTTTATTACTCTCCTTATTTAATGATAGGTTAAATCACTCGAAATATGGCTAATCTTACTATTTCTGAAAAGTAGCAGCAATGACGCTATCTGAATAAAAACAAGTAGTGGACTGACAACACTGCTGTCTTATACTTAGAGTGTATAATTAAAATAATAAATACATCAAAACACCGTGCCATTATTTAAATGCAGTTTTCTAATTTTTATTTACTACGCTAGATGTCCTCCTATGTTTTAAATGTACTTTACTGAATATATAGCAGATTAACACCTTTTAATAATATACTAATTGTAATTGCTGAAAGGTGTAAATTAAAACTTTAAAAACAATAAAAATTGGCTTATTTGACTGTTTACATATTTCGATTCTTCCCGAATCATTTTCAAAACAAATAAATAAATATATTCTAAAATTGCACTGTCCATGAAACGTCATCATTCAATTTTTCAGGTATTTTTACTGTTTTTAAAGATTCAATTTACACTTTTCGCAATTAAAATTGGTATTATGTACTTTACTGCTTTTGAGCGCATCATAGCATTTTACTTTCACAACTATACACTCTTGTTTTTTTTCTAAAATTAACAATAGCACTAGTCAACAGCCATTTTGTATCTGGTTTGTAAAAAACTTTTTTTTGTAATTTTGCATCTGGAACACCGCCCCCTGAATACTAGGCCTGAGCGCTCACACAAAAATGGTGGCTGCCGAAGGCGGATTTTTTTTAGCGTAGGTACGGTCCCTTAAATGTTAACACCAGTATTTTATAAAAGATTTCTCTACCTTGTTTATTCTCAGAAAAATGAAGCGGAAAAAACTTCAAAAAATTATTGGTAGGAATATTTAAGGGGCCGTACACACGCTGAAAAAAATCCGCCTTCGGCAGCCGCCATTTTTGGTACAGCGCTCAGGCCTAGTATTCAGGGGGCGGTGATCTAGAATCCGAATCTGCTAACAGATATTTTTTATCACGTCAGGGTTTTACAAAGTTTTAGAATTTAATTTTTCATACATGGTAAAATACGTGGTGAAATGTTGCACTTTTAGCAATTAAAATTGGTATTTTGTACTTTACTGCTTTTGAGCGCATCATAGCATTTTACTTTCACAACTACGCATTCTTCTTTCTTTTTCTAAAATTAACAATAGCACTAGTCAACAGCGATTTTGTATCTGATTTGTAATAAACATTTTGTTATGTAATTTTGCATGTAGAATCCGAATCTGCTAACAGACATTTTCTATCACGTCGGGGTTTTACAAAATTTTAGAATTAAATTTTTTTACACATGATAAAATACATGGTGAAATGTTAATTATAATGTAAATTTTGTAGTTTTTTAATAAAGAAATGAATGGCTATTTAGGTTAAAACCTTTATTTGAGTGCATTCATTTGTAAAAATTAACCATTAAAACATTCAGCACTGTCATCAAGGGAGACATCATCATGTTTTGAAGAATAACATTGTTAATATTAACTCGTTGCCGATGGGCAATTTTTATCAAATATGAATTTCGAAACAGTAAAAGTTCCTCCCTGTTCTGAAGTCTTTTATAAATTTGTGTTCTGGATAGGTTTCCGAAGTTCATGATCACTAAATATCTTTTAATGTACGAATTTACTGTAAAATGTCTTACAGTCAATGATGTTTTTTGAATGAAAACGAGAATTCTGGTTTCCCCTCGTGAATGTGTTAGCATTATTCGTAGCTGCCAAAGTTTAGGTTTTTTTATTACCACTAGAATTTAATAGTAAGATTTTCTATTTTTAATTGGTGGCTCTGCAATTCAATAAGTCAAAAATATTTCCTAAATTTTAGTGGTAATAAAAATAATAAAACTTGCTGCTATAACATTATGGGCTTTTGTGAAACTCTTTCTCGCATTACTTCATAGTTTGTGTTAAGTAATCAAGAAAAATATTTAATGATATATATAAGGTATTCGTAAAAATACTTGCCGATATATGTACCCCTAGCGACCTAACCGCTCAACAAATCGAAAGAAAATTTCAGATTTAGTTATTTGAAGATATACGCTCGAAAACGTGATGTTTTTAAACAATAGAGTTCTCACGGTTACGGTTAAAGTAAAAAAAAAAAAATCGAAATTTTCCAATGGCAACACCTTTTTTTTTCCTGTGAAAATTCACCAGAGCATTGAAAAATCATAAATGACGTTTGAACGATACACGTATGACTAAAACTACCGGTGTAATATCGTGGCACTCAATTCTAAACAGTTCCTATAAAACGTAATGTTCCGCACTCTAAAACAAATGACTACATTTTTATTTTTACTATGTGCAGGGCTCCCAAATGGTCCGCCAACTGAATACCAATATTATTTTAGAAAAATTTTCTTTTTAGATTTTTCATACAAACCACCCCGGAACCACCTCTGAAAGCTTGGTCTACCGCAAACCTACCATAAAATTTGCTGTTAAAATTTATTGGTATTCAGTTGGCGGACCATTTGGGAGCCCTGTATGTGTATACAAACACACATCAAAAACACATTTTAAAACAAATCTTACAACATTACTCAGTTCACAAGTGAAAAACAGAATCGGCTACTGTAAAACATATCTTGTAGCCACTCCTTTGGTCCTCGGAATAGTCTTTTTTGCAAGTGTTTTACGCCGGCAATTTTCATCGTACGTGTATCATTCCAACGACATTTATGGTTTTTCAAAGTGCTGATGAATTTGCGCATGAAAAGAAAATGCGTGTTGCTATTAGAAAATTTCAAATTTTTTTCACTGTAACTCTAACCGTAAGAGCACTGTTGTTTTTAATCATCACGATCTCAAGCGCATCCCTTCAAATAAGTATATCTAAAATTACTTTTCGATTGGTTGAACGGTTAGGCCGCTAGGAGTTCATATATCGGGGACTTTTTTTAAGACCACCCTGTATTATTCTTTGTTTGTATTTCAAACGGTCAAATTTTGTCAAATGTTTACTTTTGGGCCTTATGTTCCCTCAGCCGTTGTTTTGAATTGTTTGTCGATTTTTTGTTGGCGTATTGGCGGTGTTTGTGGATGTGGCAACCTCGATATGTGGAACTTCGTGTGACGTCTGTGTTCTGACGTGTTGTGTTCTGGCAACCCGTGAGAAGTGGTAGATTTTGTGGATTTATATCGTGTGGTATCTTTGTGTCTTTTTTATTTTTATGTTAAATTTATTGGATGTATTTGACTGACTATGGTTTCTGTAATCCGTTTAAACGCTTTTGCTGAAGCAATTAAGTAATATGAGGAAATTTTGACACGAAAAGTAGGTTTGTTTATAGTGTGCCAATGCGTATTCATAAGCCTATTTTGGAAAATGAGGTTGATGTTATGAGAGAGATTTCGTGCTGGAGCTTTCAAGAAAGCAGATGTCTGTTAAGGTATGTTGATAATTTTACGTATATTTTGCTGCTTTAAGAGTTTTTTTACATTTTGAGATTGCTAGAAAGCGAGAACTGCTGAATTTTGAGAATGCTACACCGCGTGAAGTGCTGAATGCAGTGATATTTTTCTTCGGTTAATGTGCGCGAAGCGCTCATACAAGATTACTGAATGCCACTTTAGCGAGTTTCGTTTTTTATGTATTTTTTGCTGCTTTAAGTGTTTTTTACATTTTTAGATTGCAAGAAAGCGAGAACTGCTGAATTTTGAGAATGCTACACCGCGCGAAGTGCTGAATGCAGTGATGTTTTTTTCGGTTATTGGGCGCGAAGCGTTCATACAAGTTTACTGAATGCCACTTTAGCGAGTTTCGTTTTTTATGTATATTTTGCTGCTTTAAGAGCTTTTACATTTTGACATTGCTAGAAAGCGAGAACTGCTGAATTTTGAGAATGCTACACCGCGAGAAGTGCAGTGATTTTTTTCGGTTAATGTGCGCGAAGCGCTCATACAAGATTACTGATTGCCACTTTAGTGAATTTTGTTTATTATTTACATTTTATTTTAGTTAAGCGAAACATGCGTATAAACCGGTGCTTGTGGACATTTACTACTTGGCGGAAAAGGGGTTTTCAGGCCAAGAAAAATTCCAAGATGGAGACCGTGGGAATTTGTGACATCTGTTGCTACTTTAGTTTTACATAACTACCCTGTATCTAATAAATGTGACGCGATTGAGAGAATATGATTATTCCACTGAATTCAGCGCACTAAAATTAGTTAAAGACACCGAATTAAGAACCAGATACTGAAAAAAGGTTAAAGTTTGTTGACTAGTGTAATTAAATAATATGTTTAGTGTGAGAAACAATATGCAAACGTGGGTATTCAAATATTTTTTCATTTATTAATTTAGTTTCAAATTTCCATAATGTTTTAATCTTTTTCAAATCGCCCTGGATTTCTTAAATAAAATGAAAAAGTTTATACTTATTGCACGCATAAAATCAAGCTCTATTAGAAGTACTGGAAGGTCCCTCGTACGAAATATGTAATATATTTAGATTAATCATTTCAGAAGGAAGGCACTTCTGTTACTAAAATTTTGAAATGAATGATTAACACCGGAAATTACAAAAAAAATATTTGGAAAAAGGAAAAAGCTATATTTTACATGCATATTAAAAGGAAAATTTTATGCCCAAAATTCTGGTGTTAGTGTAGCATTTGGGATTTAAAATTAAGTGGTTTCATAAACGCACCACTGCCCTCGAAATGATTAAGAGAAAAAATAAAAAATCTAGTGTCAATACGAATGCTGATAAACAATTTTTCAATTGAATATACATAATTAAAAAATCACACTTAATTATGAATGAGATACTGACATCGTTTGTTCATTTGCTACTTTTTAGCTCACAGGCTATCAAAGCCGGAGAGCTAAGGTGCCTGCAGGTTCTGTATATACGTACGCAAAGCTGCCAAGTTTTACGCTTTTTTCCTATCACTATTTTTTAACATAGAAATTTGTCTTATTTGATCATTGAAAACTTAGGATTGAATAAGGCAAATTTTCCTCATCAAAAATAGTGGTCAGGAAAAAAGCGTTAAAATTGGCAGCTATGCGTACGTACGTATATACGCAACGCAAAAATTCGTGATAGAAATATCCGATTTCCATCAAATTTTGTAAATAGGTTTATTCTAATAAGGAGCTTCCCTAAATAGTTTTAGGTGTTCATTGGTCAAGTATAGAGGCGGAACAGGGGGCTAATCTGTCCTTAATTTAGCATAGCTGCCAACTTTTACACTTTCTTCTGAACACTGAAATTTAAAAGAAAATTTTGACATATTGAATTGCAGATTTCGAGCATTAAATATGGAAAACTTTACTATTAAATTTTAATGGTAAGAAAAAAGCGTAAAAGTTGGCGCTTATGATTTAAATAAATGGGTTTTTCATGCAGAAGTATCCGATTTGTTTCAAATTTTGTTTACCAGTTTATACTGATAAGACGCTTCCATGATCAGATTTGGAGATTCATTGGTTAAGTATAAAGTGGGGGAACAGGGGGTCAAACCCCCTCTTAATTTAGATGAATAGATTTTTAAAGCAGAATTATCCGATTTGCTTCAAATTTGGTATACCGGTTAATTATCATAAGACGCTTCCCTGATTATTTACCGTTTCGCTCATAAAGAGTGAGTTCTATTTTATGAATAATAGACATAAATAAGAGTATAATTTACAATTAGTATGAATAATCGGTGAGCTAAATGCCGTCAGTTTAAATGGGAACTTTTCATTTTTTTAAACATTAGTAATCACTTTCACATAAATATTCCACCAGGATTTTACGTTTGATTTTTGTAAAACTTCATCACATGTTTTTAAAAGTCAATGAAGGACTTAATTTTCGTATAATGCAAAAATAGATATTTTCAGAACTTTTCCAGCGTCTTTTAAATTAATATATATTTATGTTCTTTCATTTTTATAGTAATGCATCTACTCTTCATCACACATTTAATTTATTATTTTTAAACAAATTATTAAAATTTTCACTGTTTAAAATTAATTTAAGTGTGAAATAACTCGGTTACCATAATTTATTTCAAAACAGTATTAAATCCCAAAGTATTAATATAGCATGTACTTATTTGAAATATCTGGCAAAAACGAAAAATCTTTATTCATTCTAAAGAATTCATTTTTACAGTTTTATTAATTTTTAAAATTGTAAATCCCTTTTCCAATGCTTGTTCACAGTTTAAATAATATTATGTAATTCCTGAATTGTTATAAAAGCTGGTGTCATGTTTAAATATATTTTAAATATATTTAAATTATTTAAATTGGTGAAATTTTTTTTTGTGTGTGTTTTGAAAAAAGTATTAACTTGAAATTTATGTTAATTAAAACATATTTTTCCAATAAAGTGATCAGCTTCTGGAAAATTAAAATTAATATTAAAAATTAAACTCACTTGATTAAAATATATGTATAGCATGAATAAAAAGTTCGTGATTTTTATTTTTAGTTAAACGAAATTTGTGCTCAAAATTAGCATTTAAAAAAGTATAAAACAAGCATTAAAAAGAGGTAGAATAAACTACATTTTTTTTTTTTTTTTTGTTTAGAAAACCAGAAACGCAGAGCAGTAAAAAAATACAGGGAGTCTCAATTTATTCTAAAGCCAATTTTATTTTTGAAACTAGTTTAAGCTCCTGAGCTCTGTGAAGTACGCACACGCAAGGAACGTCATGATATGTGGCTGATTTTGTAATTAGACATTTTGATTTCTCACCAGAAAGTTTTAAGGGAGCACAGCACCTTTAAACTTTCAAAAATCCGTTTTTGGTTTTTGGTTTATTTTGAATGTTTTAAAATTTCTTAATGATTATCTTATGCAAAAATCCCCATTAAAAAATCTGCATTATTGCGTGAGTTATAATCCTTTATAAACGGTGAGTATAATTGAATGTCCGAAGATATTAAAACTTTAAAAAGCTTTTTCTCAGATTAGTAAATTTGGAGTTTGCGCGCACTGTTTCTTTTAAACTATGTAAGCTACAGCTTTAAAAAAATAACCAAATATGTATGTATGTCTGTATAAAATTTATCAATACAAAAACCCTTAACGTGTTAAAAGTTTGTGACGCAGCACTTTATCTTTAGCTCTAAGAATTTTAAATTTGAACTTAAAAATATGATATCACATTTTGAGTGACGCAATGCTATTAATTTACCTATACATATTTATATATATCAAAATTTATTCATTGAGGCTTTGTCATTTACATCTCATAAATTCGAATTATGAACTTTAAAAGATATGATATGAAAATTTAAGTGACGGTTTGATGTTGCTTAAAACGATTAGTTTTAAAATTCAATTTAAATTTTCTTTTGGCTAAATACATTTACACATCTAAAGAATACTTTTCATTTTCAAATGCACTGTTGAATATATTACTTTCACTGAATCTTTAAAATGCGCTGAATTGTATTCATTTGAATAAATTGATTTATCTTTTGTGCCACGCTATCCAAAAATCAAAAGTAAAATTTATAAAAATAGTTTTTTGGTCATATTATCCATTTGCATACATTTAACTTAGTTTGGATACAATTACGAAAAAAAACTATTTACGTAAATTTTACCTTTGATTTTTGGATAGCGTGGCACAAAAGATAAATCAATTTATTCAAATGAATACAATTCAGTGCATTATATAGATTCAGTGAAAGTAATATATTCAACAGTGCATTTGAAAATGAAAAGTATTCTTTAGATGTGTAAATGTATTTAGCCAAAAGAAAATTTAAATTGAATTTTAAAACTAATCGTTTTAAGCAATATCATGGCGTCAATTAAATTTTCATATCATATCTTTTAAAATTCATAATTCGAATTTATGAGATGTAAATGATAAAGCATCAATGAATAAATTTTGATATATATATGAATAGGTAAATTAATAGCATTGCGTCACTCAAAATTTGATATCATTATTTTTAAGTTCCAAATTTAAAATTCTTAGAGCTAAAGATAAAGTGCTGCGTCACAAACTTTTAACCCGTCAAGGGTTTTTGTATTGATATCATTACTTTTTTTAGGTTAGTGATAAAAAGGTAAAACCACAAAAAAAAATAATAAAGACCAATGCAATAAATTCATAGTCATGATTTCCATTGACCTTTACAATCCTCCATTTAAAACGAATCAAAGTGTCACAAGAATTTATGAAAACAATTTGTGTGTGCATATTCCAAGATTTCATTAACTAAAATCGACTTAAAGAAATCTTTTAAAATTTGAACTTTTTAACACTATAGATTACTCATAAATATGATACAAATAGAGATAATTTATTAACTGAAACTGTTTTAGCCAACATTTCAATTATCAAGTGTAAAATAAGCGATATTTGGAAACTTAAGCGTTCCATGTTGTTAAGATTTTACGTTTCCTTTTCACATGCTTCTATGAAAACCAGGCATGTGATTTCCGCGTTTTTGCACACCAGTATATTCTTAGAGAAAATGTTGTTCTCTTAAATCGCAAAAATGTTTCGATTAAATGAAATATCATTTTCTCTAAGAATATACTGGTGTGCAAAAACGCGGAAATGACATGCCTGGAAAACGCAGACAGTTATTATAAAAGAATTTCATTTTTACTTTATATTTTAATGTTTTGAACTCTTGCACTGTAATACACCAAAAGTGTTAACATTTTTCAACATGGTATGGAATATGCTAAAATTGAAGACATATATATATTTTTTTTATATATAAATACATGTAAAATAAAACTTTTTCACATTATGATCCACCTTATGTTTATTATACAGCTATAAATAAATAAAACGAATCAAAGTGTCCAAGAATTTATGAAAACAATATGTGTGGATTATTCCAAGATTTCATTAACTAAAATCAAGTTAAAGAAATCTTTTAAAATTTGAACTATTTAACACTATAGGTTACTCATAAACATGATTCAAATAGAAATAAGTTATCTAACTGAAACTGTTTTAGCCAACATTTCAATAATTAGGTGTAAAACTATCAATATTTGGAAATTTGAGCGTTCTATATTTTTAAGAATTTATATTTCCTTTTTACATGTTTCTATGAAAAAGCAGACAGTTTTTATAAAGATACTTCATTTTTGCTTTATATTCTTAATGTTTTGAACTCTTGCGCTGTAATACACCAAAAGTCTTAAAATTTTTCAACATTGTATGAAATATGTTGAAATTGATAGGAAAAGTTCTTATTTTTTTATACATACATGTAAAATCTTTTTCACATTAAGATCCACCTTTGGTTTATTAACACTAGAGCGGCGGGAGGGGTCATTTTGACACCTGAGTACTTTCGCCCGTTGATTACTTTTGTTTGCTTGGGCGAAATCATTTGAAATTGTTTGACTTTTCCTATATAGATAACATATATTTCTAAAAAAAAATTCAGCTTTCTAGATTTGTTAGTTTTTGAAATATTGACTTGTATTCCTAGAACGGCGGACGGGGGTCATTTTGACCCTTTTAGTAAAATACTCTTTGTACTCTAAGCTGCTTTTGTTGCTATACTATATGTTCGAGGAGCAATAAAAAAAAGGGTTTAGATTTTTATTCATTGTTGTCCAAGGCATGAGGAATACTATTTTGCAAAGAAACTATCTCAAGAGATAGATTCAAAGAAAGAAAAAGATTTTTTAGGCTTGGTGAAAAGACAACGAGATCTAGCAGTCTACAGACTGATAAATTTGCTCTTGCATCTAAAATGTGGAATAAATTTATTGAAAATTGCAAAACATGCTACCGGCCAGGACAAAATATTACAGTTGATGAACAATTGTTCCCATCTCAGGATAGATATAAATTTACGCAATATATGCCAAATAAATCGGATAAATTTGGAATAAAATTTTGGTGATATGTTGACGTTGATACTAAATACCTCTTGAATGAATTTATTTATCTAGAAAAAGGTGAAATAGCCAATCCTTAATTACGTTTATCGGAAAATGTTGTCATGAAATTAATAGACCCCATCTAAACGAAGGGAGGAATATTACGACAGATAGCTATTTTACTAGCATCAAATTAGCAGAAATGTTAAAAGCTTCAAATACAACTTTGGTTGCACAATGAAAAAGAACAGAAGAGAAATTCCTATATCATTGAAAAATATGCGCAGTACTCTTTATTCATTGAAGATAGTGGAATGTGATAATATGACACGTACCACCTATCAAGCCAAAAGAAAAAAAAGTGTTTTTCTACTGAGCTCATTTTATTCTACTATAAAAACTGAAGACGGTCTCAAGAAGTTGCCCGATTCAATAAAATATTACAACGCAATGAAGTATGGTGTGGATATCCATGATCAGATGTGCCGAAAATACTCCATGAAATCGGCTTCTAGACGATGGCCTGTACACATCTTTTTCAATATTTTGGATCATGCAGCTTTAAACACCTGGATAATTTATAAAAGTGTAACAGGCAAGCCTATCAGTAGAAGAGATTTTCTATTAAATTTAGGGGATGTGTACAGCATGGATTTTATGGTTTCAAAACTCCCAAAGATCTATTCTGAGTCTTCAGGAAAAAAAAAAAAAAAAAAAAAACATGTAAATAAAATAGATATGAAGAGAAAAAATGTCAAGTACAGACATGCAATGGAAACAAATCTCAAGAATTTTGCGCACCATGTTTCAAAGTTGTGTGCAGAAAATGTACTGGAAAAATTGTTATTTTTTTGTTACAACTGAATTAATTCCTAATACGTGTGCACAATTTGGAGTATTATAAGCATTAAATAAAATTGAAACAGTTTGCTTAACATATTAACCATTCAGCTACACTTATAATGAAATAACGGAAACAACAGAACAAATTTCTCATTTATGGATTTAGAGAGAACTTCATTCGGCGAATAAGTTAGATAAAAAAAAAAAAAAAAAATATGTATATATATATTATTTTATAAATTGTGTTTTATTTTAGTTAACATTAGTTTTAATTTGTGAAAACATTAATTTTAAATCGATTTTTATATCAAATTAATGAGTTTTTTGAGTAGTTGTATTATTATCCATTTAATCGCCATGTAGGCGTTACATATACAGTACTTCTAAAATTCAATAAATTATTGAGTAATATTAAATATAAATTATGAAATACACGGAAATTACATATTTTTGCCAATTTATGGCATTTAAAATTGTTTTAGCGTTGTTATTTCAGTATTTTCATCGAGGGGTCAAAATGACCCCTTCCCGCCGTTCCAGTAGGTATGATTTTCCCGCCGTTCTAGTGTTAAACTACCATAAATAAATAAATCAATCAAAGTGTCACAAGAATTTATGAAAACAATTTGTGTGTGCATATTCCATGATTTCATGAACTAAAATCGAGTTAAAGAAATCTTTTAAAATTTGAACTTTTTAAACCGTGAAAATAGAAAAATAATTTATCTAACTGAAACCGTTTTAGCCAAAATTTCAATCAGTAAGTGTAAAACAAGCGATATTTGTAAATTTAAGCGTTCCTTGTTTTTAAGATTTTACGTTTCCTTTTTACATGTTTCTATGAAAAGCACACAGTTATTATAAAGATATTTCATTTCTGCTTTGTATTGTTAATTGCTCGAACTCTTGCATTGCAATACACAAAAAGTCTTAAAATATTTCAAAATTGTATGAAATATATTGAAATTGATGAGTTTTGTACCGTGCATTTCAAAATAATAATTTCAGCTAAGCATTGACGATTGTTTGGTTATGCTTAATGCAAACCTATGCTTTGCTCAAGCACTAATGAAACTTTAACAATTACATATTTTATCTCAATAAAGTTTTTGTTTATTTTACAATACACAGGAATATTTCCTTCAGTAAAATTATTGCTAATGTACTTCTGCATGCTATATGTGATTATTCCAAGAAATTATGTCTGGAATAAAAAATCATGATCCATATAGCGCTTTCAACTGTTCAAATGGTAAAAATGATCAAAAAATTGGATGCTAGACAGCCAGTAAATTTTCTTGTGAAATAATTCTTGTGAATAAATCTGAGCAGTGTGTTTATGACATGAAAATAAAATAACACAATATCATGCTGAAAGTGATTCAAATGCAGAAATAAACATAAATGGAATATAAATGATTAAATTTTCTTGAGCAACAATGTAATAATGGACTAGAAATCATAATGAATGCTTATAATAAAGTGAAATACAGTAAACTCTGTGAACTCCGCAAAATGCATAATCTGCAAACATCTATTATCTGCACTACGTGGAACGTAAGTAATAAAACTCATTTTAACATTTAAGTTCATAGATGAATTTTAATGATGTGTTAATTTTCACTAAATAACAATTTTTCCTTGAAATAAACTGTGATTTATGAAAATTCATACATTTTGTACCCAGCACTCGAAAATAACAATTTGAGCTTGACCTTTGTTTCTTTGGTTAGGCTTAATGCAAACCTATGCTTTGCTCAAGATCCGATGAAACTTTAACAATAACTGATTATATCTCAACAAAGTTCTAGTTTCTTTTAAAATACACATGAATATTTCCTTTAGTAAAATTTCTGCTAATGTACCTATACCTACTTTTGAATGCCATATATGTGATTATTCTAAGGCATTAAGTCTGGACTAACAAGAATCACGATTCATGTAGTGGTTTTACATTGTTCAATAGGTACAAATGATCAAAAAAATGGTTGCTAGATCATCAGTGAATTATCTTGTGAAATAATTTGCCATAAGTCTGAGAAGTGTGTTTATCACATGAAAATAAAATAACAAAATCATGCTCAGGGGTAGGAAAATGCATCATTTTACTAGCCACTGGCGAGTGAATTTTCTGACAGGATGAGTGAATTTTTAGGTAGTTATTGAAAACTGCAAACTATACAGGTATGCCGAAAACGTTCTTTTAATAAGTAGTTAGCTATATTTTTCAACTTTCCTAATTATTGCGATGTAAACATGATACAAAATTCTATTTTATATTAAACTTTCATCTCTTGTTTATATTTCTCAATTTTATAGGAAAAAAATATATGAAAATGCATTACAGTAATCAGTGACCTGGAGCCGGAAAATTTTTGATGCTCCAGCTCCGCTGCGAGATAAAATACTGTGGCTTCGGCTCCGGGAACTGCTCCAACTGGGCGCCGACTTCGCAGTTCTGAGTTGCAGATTTTAATTTACACATTTAATTTTTTGCTTACAAATTCTTTCTTTTTTACCTTCATTAAAGATCTGACAAAATGTATTTTTCTTCTCAACAAACTTGAAATGCTTGTTCAGAAAATATGACATCTTTTAGCTTTTGCTTTTAAAATAGAAAGTTTGGTGGAATTTTAAACACAAAAATCTTAAATTTCTTTTACGCTTTTCAAACAACCAAAATTGTACGTGTAAACAACAGGCAGTCATATTTGTTTTCAAATAGTGTTGCCACTTAGCTCAAGTAGAAGTGAAGTAGTGTTACCATATTTTTGTGAGAAGTTTTACATCTTTAATTTTAAAAAAAACCTTAAAAAATGATATAATTAATATACTGAATAATGATGTAATTAAAATATTTTAAACCTGGACATTTAAAAGACTGAAAAAAAAAAAGATTAAAAAAAAAAACTAAAGGAGCCCTGAAGCAGAGTAAATTTTAGAGCTCTAGCTCCAGGGAAAATACAACTCCGGAGCGCTCCGGCTCCGGGCTACGGTTCAAGCACCAGGTCTCTGACAGTAATAGTAACCAACTATTTTGAGTTGCGTAAATTTGTTATAATTTTTTTTAAAACTGTACATTGCATTTTACTGGCTGTTGAAATAAATCCTTGGCTGGTAAGATTTTCTAAAAATTCTCCATCCCTGGTCATAAACATAATAGAAATAACTTATCTAACAGACACTTT
Organism: Maratus speciosus; assembly: GCA_963932465.1. Taxonomy (NCBI): domain Eukaryota; kingdom Metazoa; phylum Arthropoda; class Arachnida; order Araneae; family Salticidae; genus Maratus; species Maratus speciosus. The sequence continues at coordinate 30,310,621 of OZ010787.1, read as the reverse complement.
TTTATCCAACATTTCATGTGTCTGACTATGTACAGAGCAATTAATCTATTTAATTATTTTTTAAACGCATTTTTATTAAGATTATGACTAGAAAATGTGAAAAAAAGCAAAAAAATATTTCCTTCAGTGATAAAATTTTGGTTAATGGAGGAATTTATAGTAAAATTTAGTGAAATTTTGCCCAAAATGCTCTAAAGAAAATTTGGTACTTTTCGGTTAGCCGGCCGCCAGTGTTATATATACATGGATATGTATATACAGATGTATATATATACATCTATATACATATACAAATATGTGCATACAAATGCATATATCTGTATATATTCAATATATGTATATATGCATATATATGTATGTTTATCCATGTATTTATAACACTGGCGCCCGGCTAACCGAAAAGTACCGAAAATTTTACTGTATGTTAGTTTCCTTTGTACATTTCATATTTATGACATTGGTGAAGTCAAGGAACTAAAATCTAAGAAATGTTTTAAATGTTTCAAATCTTATAGCATATTGCACTTGTTTACATGTTAATTTTCATAAAATTCATCAATGTCATTCCACAAAAACATCCATAAAACAGAAAAATATTTATTTTAAATTTAAATCTTTAGTTCATTGCCTTCATAATAGTGTAAACAACATAATATTTTAAATTTCACAGTGATATTCCAATAATTTTCTGAGGAATAATGTTTTGCGTATGGAATTTTCACCGAAAATTACATTATCCAAAAAATGCATTTAAAGTTTAGATTTTAGTTTTACTACAAGAATTTCAGTAATTATACATCTAAACTTCACTGTTTTTATAAGTCACTTATTTCTTTAAAAGTACTGACCCTTTTTTAATCTCTAGAAGGCCATATTTTGCCCCCCCCCCTGCGACCGTTATCACAAACACCATATTCTTCAGTTTTAAGTGACTTGGACTGTTTGTGGCTTATTCAATACCTTTTAATTTCATGTATAATTCAATATTGTACAATTTTACAGGTAAATAATAAAAAAACAGAGCTCGTCTTCTGTATCTAGGCTAGTCAGTGATGATTTGGCTCCCAGAAGCAGAATTTTCAGTATCAATCTGCAGCAAACCAAAATATATCTGCGACCCAACAATACTGAACCAAGCTACTATAATAAATACTCACAGTAACCCATATGCTGGCAAGATCTAGACAACCATTAAAAATTAGGTTAATGAATATCTTAATTTATCTATAAATTCCCTAGCACAAGCTAACAAGAGTGTTGGGCGCACCCTTTTCTCCGAACTTACTTGATCCAAAAGAAAATCTATCTTATAGGGGCCTCTAATTATAGAGGACCTGGTGATCGTAAAGCCTAGTTAGTTAATAGATAACCTACGGTCATTTACCTAAAAGGTTATCTTGGATAAATAAGACAATGCGTTGTGAAATGTTTAGAAGATAACTAACCTATGGCCAATTGGTTTGAAGGGAAATATATAATAAAATCAAAACCACTAAATATAACTCCCCAATTTTCAGACAAACCAACCCTACAAGATAAATTTAATTATGGCTTTTACATATATGGTCTAATAATAATATTAAGCAGTCAGGTAATTTCTAAATACGTAAAATAAGTAATTAGCAAGACTTTTAACAAATAATAACAAAGAAGGGAGCACAAGCTAACAAGAGTGTTGGGAGCACCCTTTTCTCCGAACTTACTTGATCCAAAAGAAAATCTATCTTATAGGGGCCTCTAATTATAGAATTATGATTCATTATTATTAATTCATTAATAATAATGATTAATGATTTATTATTATTAATTCGAATTAATTATAATAAATCATTTATTTACACCACAGGCAAATTATATTAAGTTACAATTAAATAATTCATACTTTTACCATCCAAAATAATAACTCATGAAAAAAAACACTAATTTGGATATTAATTGAAGCTGACAAGTTCTCCTGGGCACCCTATTCCCAATTCAAACATTTGATATTAATACGGTACACAATAGAAAAGAGAACATCCATAACATCGTACCTTTTTCCCCATTGGGGTCACAAGATCCTTTTAGAGTTGTAGACATGACAGTATATATATATATATCCAAAAGTTCTTTTTTTTTGTTTGTAGAACCACAACACCCATATTCGTGTTCCGTAATTTTAGTTTTATTTACACTAAATTCCACCCAGGTCTGGGCCAAAAGCAAAAATGTTTAAATCATTTAAAAAAAAAAAATAACACTACTATATTGCTCGTCATAGACAGAGCAAGTAAACATGGGCAGATCAGCCAAAAGGGCTTGAAAAAAAATAACCACCGCACTGTGGAATTCTCTTTTTGTACATCTGTATTTTTTTTTCGAGAAAAAGAAAATCTCTCTCTGTTAAAAATTTGCATGTGCGGCCCTGAGTGGTGGATGCGAATTAACATATTCAGCATAATTAAAATCTCCAACCACTCGCCGCTGCCTGGACCCGCCTTCGTGTCGGCCAGTGGTCAGTGGGTCCCCGGAATGCACAGGGCCTTCCGACCCTCCTACATCCGATATTTCAAACCCCACTTTTTCACGAGACCGCGGGCTCCCACACGAAGATCCTGCAGCTGTCCCATAAAACATGAGGTCATAAAAGTCCCTCTTTTGTACCAAAACTGTCCAATTCTTTAATTTACATCGTAATATCATACATACAGATAGTAACTGGCAATTAAGCTTTCCCCTTAGCAAAACACTTGCCTGGGAAAATACTTAATGCTCTTGGTACCCATCCTTAATAAAATAATAATAATGTACTAATAAATGCATACATAAAAACAATAATACTGTACATTGAAAAAAAAACTTGAATTAAAAAATTAATCAATTATATAAAATAATCACTTAGATAAATATATACATAGATGATATCGACAATAAACTTATTCATATATATATATATATATCTTTTTCCTTCAAAAAAATATAGTTCTAAATATCCAAAATGTTGAAATCATGCCAACACCATAAAATAAGCAAAATTTACATTTTACAAAGAAAATTAATAACAAACACAATAACTCCTAAAACAAAGTAAATTTGTGATTTTTTTTAAGCTCAATATTTATTTTCAAGCTGGTAGATTGATCTGCCGCGCTGCTGCCGTGCTGCACAGTTTCTGCTATGGAGATTTGGTACACGATCACTTTCTACGCCATGTCATTCATATCATTCCACAAAAACACCCATAAGACCAAAAATATTTTTCTAAATTTAAACCTATTTTAAATTTCATAATGATATTCCAATAACTTTTTGAGAAATCATGTTTATGGTTTATTCAATACTTTTTAATTTCATGTATAATCCAATATTATGTAATTTTACAGGTAAATAATAAAAAAAATAGAACTCGTCTTCTGTATCTAGGCCAGTTGGTGCCGATTTGACATGCAAGCACTTCTACGCCAAGGTTGTCAATCCAAAATTCAGACATGGTACAGGCTCAGCAAAAAAAAAAGCTGAACTTTCACGGCCTCACGGAATTTTGACGAAATTCACATTTTTCGGCAGCGTTCAGATGAAATTTGCGCTTTTTCTGCTAGACATTGACGAAATTAGCGTTTTTCCCCGACCACTTGAAGAAAATCGCGTTTTTCTGCAATCTTTCGAAGAAATTCGTGTTTTTTTCTCATGATCTTTCGCCAAAATCGTGTTTTTTCTGCAATATTTCGAAGTACCGCGATCTTTTGTCAAAAATAGCACGTTTTCCACGATCTTTTGCCAAAAATCGCGCATTTTCTACGATCTTTCGCCAAAGATCTCGCATTTTCCACGATCTTTCGCAAAATTTTGCACATTTTCCACGATCTTTCGCCAAAAATTTGCATTTTCCACGATCTTTCGCAAAAATTCACGCATTTTCCACGTTCTTTTAACAAAATTCACATTTTTTTTTTTTTTTTTTACCATCCGGCAAAAATCGCATTTTTTGACGAAATTCACATTCTTTTTTCGCGATCCTTCGACGAATTTCGCGTTTTTTCCACGACCTTTCAAAGAAATTCGCTATTACACGATCTTTCGCCAAAATGCGCGTATTTTGCACGATCTTTCGCCAAAATTCGCATATTTTACAAGATCTTTTAGAAAAATACGCTTTTTTCTGCAATCCTTTGACGAAAATCGCGTTTTTCAAGCGATCCTTTGGTGGAAGTCGCATTTTTTCCCGCGATCCTTTGAAGAAATTTGCGCTTCTCCTGCGATTCTTTAAAGAAATTTGCATTTTCCCGCGATCGGTTGAAGAAATTTGCTCAATTTGGCGCGGTTCATGCTCGCGTTTTTGTTGTATTACATCCATTCCCGATAATCCCCCCCCCCCTCTATTAAAAATATCAACAAATTTTAATGCATATCTACATGGATCCCAGAGATAATAAAATTCACTGCCGAAAAAGTGGAATTCCGCGTTTTCGCAGAAAAGTAACATGTCTGAAAATTATATGTGTATGCCAAATTACTTATACATTTATCGACAAGCTTGACAGAGCAGCCCAGAAGTAGAATTACACCCAAAAATAGAATGTTCATGAAATTTCAAGCAAAATTTATATTATTATGTAAAAGTGAATAAAACATACCCTATAAACAAAACAATGCTACCCAGCGCATACTTCAGGGGGGGGGGGGTGCCAAATGAAGATATTGATTGTTTATAGTTTCATACAAAAATTTATGCATATATGAAGTAACAAGATACTCGCAAGCTCATGTTAAACTTATGGGAGCGTTCTTTTCAAATTTGTGAAATTGAAAGTAACTTAAAAAAAAAAAATCTGCAACCAAAATCGAAAAAGTAAGCACTAACCCAGTTAGAATTCAATCACAGCTATTCTAAGCAAGAAAAATAATCATTTAAAACTATTAATATGCAAGGGAGAAATTTTTAAATGTACGCGCCCATAGGTTTAACGTCAGCAATTCCAGTTTCTTCTCATGACTAGTGCAGATTCCTAACCTTCAAGTTAATGTTAATCCTATGAGAGCGTTGTTTACATATTCCTTGCTAGCAAAAATACATTTTGACAACATGATTGTAAAAAACGAACTTTGAAGCAGGATATGAAAAAAAAATCAAAAGAAAATTATTTAAAGCTTTCTTTTAAGAATATTAACTTTAGAATTAAATAAAAACAAGTATCTTACCTTTGCAAAAAAGCTATTATATCTCTTATTTACCTATAACCTTTAATTACTAAATAAACAAAAAGAACATGAGGAAAATATTTACTTTTAGAAGCTCAAAACAACTAGTCGGGATAATATGATTTATTTTGAGCTAATCGTGTGCTCTTTACAAATTATTCACGTGTCTTCCGATTGGCGTTATAGTAATAGGTCGTTTCCTGCCAGACATAATCTGCAAATATCACAATTTTTCTTTTAAAATAGCATTGTATTCTAATACTACAAAAGAAAAACACGATGTCTCTTTCCCCTTCATTTTGATCTCAAATAGCAATCAAGTAAGTTGAACATCCATTGCACATATCATCGAAGTTGAAAATTAGTTTGTTTTAAGTTGGGAAATTTTTTAATCCCCCCCCCCCCCCAATAAAAATCTGTCGCTACGTACCGACGAATTGATAAGGAAACGACAAATTTAAACACCAAATCCATCATTATAGCGAATTTCTGCCCGTTATACCCTGTTCACACTGCGTTATCGGAACTATCTTAAACCTCCGAACTCTCTGAGGGAGTTCCACAAACTCTCTGAGAGAGTTTGAACTTTCTTCGGGCTAGAGACAGTCACGACCATTCATTCTCGCTGGCTGTAAAGCTTCGCATTAGTTGATTGGATGTTGCGGGCGGTTTTATCTTAAGCGCATGCGCAAACAACACAGTGACGTTCACTGAGTTATTGTAAGTGAGTTTTTCCATGTGAACAGGTTTCCAATTCCGGGAGGGTACCACCTCAAAATTAAGAGAGTTCGGCGTCCTAAGATATCTTAAGTATCGCAGTTTGAACATAGTATTAACAAGTAAACAAACAAACTTGGTTTAGGATTCAATTCAACAAGATTCAATCTTATGGATTCAATAAACGATTTAAAACGCGAGCTACGCTCATAAACAAGAAATTGAAAATAATTCTTTTGAAAAGTGAAAAAAATATTATAAATAACAATTATATTGAATACATATAATTAAAAAAAAATTCCCCATTTTTAAAAATGAGATCTAAATATTTTTTCGACAAAAAGCAGAAATGTGAAATAATAATTTCTTCATAACAAAAGAGGAAGATCGAATATGAATCGAAATTTCATTTAATATATATAATATTTTAAAACACATAATAATTAACATTTTGATATTTAAAAAAAAAAGATTTACTGCCCAGATTCAGATTGTTAACTCAACTTAGAATACCTAAAATGACTTTGCAAATTTTGTTTGTAAGACTCCTCCTACATACGAAGTGACGTCAAACCTATTCACCAATCACAGACGAGAAAAGTAAAAAAAGCCATTTTTAATAATAAAACGAGTTTTCCCAGAAAAAAGAAAAGCGTTATTCACCTCGTCTTAATCAGATTTATATTATATATCAATTTAAAGAAAATCGTTAGTACCGTTTTCGAGATTTTGAAATTAGGAAATTCTTACATACCGTACCAACGCTTTCGCTTTAAAAATGGCTATTTAGATCTCAAAATATACTGCACGTAGAAATGTAAAAAATTCAGTATACGATTAGACTGCAGATATAAGACTGTTCTAGAAAAATCAGAACAATAGCACCTATATCTGCTGAGTTATTAAAAGGCGGCTTTTTGCGTTTTCTTTGATGTCGAGTTAGCTGTATATATGAGTTCCGCCATCTACGAATTCTACTATAACTTTGCTGGGAGTGGCTACGGTTCATAGCTGCTTGGAATTGTGATGCACAAAACATTGGTTCTGCCTTTTTTCCTCTTGGAGAGGGGTTGTTCCAAGGAAATAACGCCATTTTTGTGATAATCTGAGGTCATGCTGGAAAAAGCCGTGGCGAATACCTCATAGCTTAAAATAAATAAAAAATAAAAACAAAACATAGTTCATAGTTAAAACATTATAATAGCCTCTTGCAGTTCAAGTCGTGCATGGGCTTCTTACGTGGTCCTAGCGGATACTAGGTTGGTTCACTTTCCTAGGCCGAAGTATGCACGGCGCGGCCCACTCCTGGTGGTCTCCAACAAACCCCTTTGGTGGGGGGGGGGGAGTCAGGCTGTGGACGCTGTGGTTTCCACATGGCCACCACAAGGTCGAAGGTGATAGAAAGCTGTGTCCCCGTTGGGTTGCGGTCCTCGGGGCTGTGTCCCAATTCCGAGCCTTGGTGTCCCAATTGTTTGTGTATGAAATATTTAAAATAGCAGAAAATTGTGCTAAAACCCATAAAAAATGTGAAGTGTGTGTATATTCTTGTTCAGGAAGGGCCCCATCCTGAGTCAATGGGAGACAAGTCTGCCCGGTGTCGCTACAGCCTGTGTAGGAGCACAATTCGTGAGCCCGCCGAATTGTGGAAGGTGAGTTTTTGATGGCGCCAACCACGCTCTAGTGGAGGACTTTCTCTCTGGGGGTCTGCCCGGTGAGGTGAGTGAGGCACGGAAGACAGGTGTCTACTGCGGCTGGTGAGGGTAGCATAACCACGAAGCTTAGACAACTGTAGAAGGTGTGTTTCGACCGGAATACCAAGCCCCCTCTCGGGTATCTCCCCATTTTATGTGTTTTATATCAGTGTATCGTGTTGTGTTACTTGGGAGTAGGGGCGTCGTGTCGTACGCCTCGAAAGCAAAGCTAGTCCTGTGTGTCTATGCGTAGAATTGAGTTATGAATAAAGAGGAGGAGGCATATAGTGTACTGTCTACCAGTTGCGAGTGAAGTAACTGAGGAGGTTGTCACAAGATGGCGGCTATTTTTTTTTTAAATCGGAACTTCAGTTTCTGATTACCGCCAGGTTAAACGGCCCGCCAGTAAAACTGAATAGAAAATTTCGCCTTATTTAAGCGTCTTGTTCCCGAAGTTTTTTCTCAAAAATGTCGTAAAAATTTCTATTTGTTTTTACTGGTGTCATTATGCCTTATAGGACTGTCAGTTTGTTTCCCTGGTTGTCATAATATGGCGGAAACGCAGGGCCGAACTACCGCCAAAATAAACTCCTACCAGTAAAAATGGAAATCTGTTTCTACCATAATTTATGACTGTTTTTTTTAAATAATCAGGCGTTTAAATAAGTTGAAAATTTATATCTAAATCTACTGGTGGAAGTTTCCACTGGCGGTAAACAACTGCTGTGATAGCGGTTTCAATGCAAGCTTCACTATTTTAAGGCTATGTCAGTTCCTCTTTATTAATAACACTATGATGCGGAGGCGGACTTTTTAGGTCCGCCGGTCGGATGAGTAGTCTTCTAGGTTTTCTCCGCCCTGGTGTTCTCTGGAATGTTGGCGCGTGCCAGAATTTGTTCTACTGGAGTGACGTGCCTGAGGTCGTGGCGCGGTTTGTGGCTGGGCAGATTTGATTGAAGCGATTATCCGCCAGTTCCGCTTTTGTGGGCCCCTAAGTAGCATGCCAATTTAGTTCGTCATCTGAGGGGGCACATGGTGACTCTCTCGGGGCGCAATGCCTTGAATCTTGAATGAGCTCAGCTGGTGCCTGAGCTCAAATTACTAACTTGTTTGTTGGGAACAAGTCTCGATTAGTAGACAGTGCGGCCGGTTGTGGATCGTGCCGGGGCTCTACGTCCCATTTTTTAAGATACTGAGAAGCGAAACGCCCTGTTCTATTCTTCGCGTCTTTGAGCAGGTTGTGGAACTCTATCCGCACCTAAGGGGGCATAGTGACGCCTTTTAGGTATAATGCGATGTTTTTGATTTTTCCGACAAACTCAAAGGTCCTGTACCCCCTTAACTCTTATTTTTGCTTTACAAGATGATTGATTTTCCATAAGTAAGGTAAAAGAAAATTTCCAATTAAATGTTTGTGGTGTTAGCTGAAAATTTCTAAAACAAAAATCCGGCAGATGCGGCAACACTTGTGGCTAGTGACCTACATCGGCTAACGGCACCAGAACACAAGAGGTTAAGTTAATAATAATTTTAACAGGCTTACCTCTCACTGTGAAAATTTAATAATGTAACGATTCGTACAGAAACTGCACAGTAATTTGATCATTGACATCGATCATATGGAATAACGACTTCGATCTGAAATACAGAGAGCCCAGTTTAATGCTGCATTGTTGGAGATTTTGTTCATTTTCAACTCGTCAAGGGATATATTTAAGTATCACATAAAACCATAGACTTCTCATATAACTGGACTCAGAAATAGCAACCTTTCTTGAAGCCAGGATCAGTCCCCACCGTCACGTGATGGTGGGCAGAGAAAACGCGCCAAACCAGTTCCCACTGAAACTTTCTTGCGTCGGCATTTCTCAGGCATAAATCAAATCCGACAGTTGCCAATAAGGAGATCGCCGCCAAAAAAGACAACCTTTTGGCGTTGAAAGCCGAAATATGTTAACTTCAAGTTCTGACCGAAAGAACAATGTGATTCAGCCTCTACTTCTTATCTTTACTCTGAACATAAAACAAAGATAACCCTTTTAGGTCGATGCCGCCACAAAGACAGCATTTCATTTTAATCCCTTAACCTCCGACGAAATCTTACACGATCCCCAGTGCCTTACTTAAACCGGGAGAACGAGCGCATACACAGGGTATGAATGCTTTTACTTTGTCACCAATAAATACAAATAATAATCGTCACCTTATTTAGTCGTAGACAATTTTGCGATATAGGAAGTTGAAGATTACTTTTAAAAAGATAGAGGTGACAGTAGTAAAACCGTACACACTCCGGGTTTATCAGGCCCGGCGCGCGTCCTCCCGCGTTAAATCGCTTATTTCTGCATTTAAAGCAAGTGCAAATTGGTTTTATGAAATAACAGTAAGAAAATGCACATGTTATACTGCTATATATAAGGGCCCAGATGGAGGAAATTGCCTTGCAATCATCGGAATTCGCCATCTTTAAAATAGATGTGTGCATTTTCTGCTGGCGTACATATACGCTCGTGGTGCTTAACCCTCCGAGCGTCTTGCAAAAGGGTAAAATTGTATTGTTGTTTTCTTTGCATTTTGTTTTAAATGCTAAGATTGTATGATTCTTTCAACATTATAAAAAAAAACTCAATTACAAATATGAATGTAATCCTTGAGAGTATTAATCATTCTTCAATGTATTTAAAATTCATTAACTCTATAGAATTATATTATCTTAAATATCGCTTGTATTGCTGTGAAACCTGGAGCTTAGTGAACGGAATATTACGCCCCAAACACTTAGAAGGTTAAGGGATTAAGCCACAATTGTCAAATTGACACCTGTGTTTTTAAACAATTTTTTCGGTCTCTTATGGCACGAATAATGCATTTACTTATTTAAAAATAAATTTTATCTTTGATTCCGGTCCCATTGTAACATTTGAGGATTAAAAAAAATAAAAGTTTGCTTGAGCCTGGGTTTAGGAATACTTTGAGTTTTGGAATACTTTGAGTTGCGTCTGTTGGAAGTTTTGTAAATTTTCTTCATTGGTCAAAGCTATGAATAATAAAAACGGTATTACTTTGAATAGATAACATGTATTTCTGACTGAATAAACTAAATAAAGCGCTCGATCTGTACACAAAAAAGTGTTTTCTATAATGTACTCCACCATCTCTTAAAGCTTGCTCTAGATTTGTTTATTTACTCAGTACAAAATTTCTTGGGAAAAATATTTTTTTTCAAAATATGGACAGCAGTTTGAGCCTTGAAATGAAAATCCAATTTTGGGAAATTGTTTAAGTTTCAATGACAATCTAATGCGTTGGAAGGGTTTGTGGTATACGGGGGTAAGTCAAAAACTATTCGCAATGTTTTGAATGTCTAAAATGTAAATTTTAGTGCGATACAAATGGGAAACTAATGTTAACATCATTATTAATGTAGGCCCCTTGCTTTTGAACGCACTTGGTCTATCGTTGCACAAGCTTCATGATGATCTCAGAAAAGAAGGTTTTTGGCTGAGCAGTGAGCCACGCATGCACCGCGTACTTCAGTTCTTGGTCCAAGGTGAATGGACGTCCCCTTACTGCCTCTTTGAGTGCACCAAACAAGTGGTAATCCGAAAGGGCAAGATCAGGACTATACGGATCAGAATCTTGTCACGTGCACGCTCAATGTTATCATAATTTGTGACCATACACGGTCGGGTCGTCTGGCTTTTTCCTTGCACGTAACACTTGTGCGACCTTTTGTGAATTTTAAAATTGATTTATAAACACTTCGTCGCGGCAGGAAACTGTTCCCATATTGTGCCGAAAGCCTTCGATGGATTGTGGCCCCTGACAATCCTCCCGACCACAAAAACCGGATCACTGCTCGTTTTCCTCTTTGGTGCAAACCTCTAATGGAGCGGCCATGATCTATCTGCAACAAAAGGAAGACGAATGGAGGAGTTTCTTTCAAACTTTTCAAACTTTCATCAAACTTTCATAGCATGACCACAACAGCATAACAGTAAAATAAACGAGGACAGAGGTCAGTATGAAGATTGTAAGAAGAGTTATGTGAAAATTGGGAATAATGTTTTACTTACCCTCGTATTAACCCTCTCGCTGCGTAATTCTTTTATCAAAATAGCTTCAAAAATTGCGTACTTAATTCCTTCACGACGAGCGTCTTTGCAATTTTTATTCTTTTGCCACCGGTTTTTCAAAACAAAAATTTTCGTCTGATTTAATCGGGAAAATGCTTTGATTAGATAAGGCAAAATTTACAATAAAAAGTAACTGGTGGGACTGATCAAGGCGGGTTAATTAGACGGAAAAAATACATCCCCGATGAAATCTCGGGTTGCGCAAATTTTGCTACTTTTACGTTGCCGAGAAACTCTCGGGTTGCGCAGCGAGAGGGTTAAGATATGCTTGGAGAATATTTTGCAATTTTTTCCTTTAAACGTTTTTTATTATTCATTCTTGGCATCAAAGTAAACTACAGAATCCTGAACATGCAGTGTCAGGATTGTTGTCAGTATTATCAGTCTGGTTGTTTGAAACATGTTTGAAACATCAAAATAATAATAAATATTTATACAATTTTTTTAGCATATTGGATAGAAATATAGCTTAAATATATTTCATAACTTAAATACTTGAAAAAATTGGCGGAATTTAAAATGAACTAGAATATATTAATTGGGACGCATACAAATAGACTTAAAAAGCGTGTAAATAATCGAAAAATTAAAATTTTAAAGTACCTACATAGCGCTATAGAGAATTCAATGCAAAATATTTCTATTAAAGGTAGAGGAAATTGGTCGATTGATTCTTGAGTCGAACAATCCAAGCGGCCGAGGAAAAAATGTTTTAAAGGAAATGCATGTAGGGCAGAGAGGGGTGACTATAGTTCATCTTCGTAAAGATTCATATAACATATATAGCTGCCAAATTTCACGCGTTTTTCCTACCCCTATTTTTGATCAGAAAAATGGGCCTTATCTAATCCTATGTATTTGATGATTAAACAAGACGGATTTCTTTGTTAAAAAATAGTGGTAGGAAAAAAGCGTAAAACTTGGCAGCTATGATATAACTCAATAAGTAAGCCGAATTACAAACAAATATTTTATGCTCACTGAGAGAGAATCTAATACTTAACAATCTTAATTAGTTTTATTGTTTAAAAATGATACATAATACAAATAAAATTTTAAAATGTCTGAAAAATAGTCACCCAGCTATTGGGTTGATTATTGATAAGGGATGAGGTGATTAATGATCATTATTAGCGATGAAGTACCAAAACTTTAAACACTCAAAAATTGAATAATTGAATTAAACATTCTTGAAATAAATATGGAACTTTTATTGCTTTTAAATATAAACAGAGTTATGAAAAAGCTTAAAATTTAAAGAACATTACTAACATTAAAATATATTTCACAGAATAATACATTTATTTACAAAACCCCTTTGTGTATTTAAAGTATGCAGCTCGTATTTAATCTTACTCAAGGACGTAATGATACCATATAGCAGAAATTACCATGAATCAAATATTTCGCTTGCCATTTAACCAGTTTTATTTATTGCATATGTTGTTTCATGTATAAAACTGGTGCTCTATGCATAAAACTGGTGCTCCATGCTAATATTATCCACAATTAGATGTTGGTTTGCATTTCTGTTTGTTGAAACACAAGAGCCATAACATTCATACAGTGGTGGTCAAAATTATAAGGACAAGGCAAAAATCGCCAAATCTTGGCTACATTTGGCCGGAAACTTATGCAAATTTAATGGCGGGAAAGCAATGAAAAATGAAGAATTTTTTTATAAGTTTGTGTGGAAATATGTGGAAAATTCATATTCATAAAATGTATTATGGATTTATACAACCATGTGATAGGGACAAAATTATAAGAACAATAGTATTTGTGCGTTCTAAAAAGCAAAATTTGCATGTTTTTTGCTCTGCACACGGAACTCCCGGACGATATAAATGCGTAGTAAGCGTTTGGGATCGTCATATTCTGTTTTTCAGTCATGCCGCTAGGTACAAAGATTTCGGAGTTTGAGAAAGGGAATGTGGATGCATTTAAAAGTTCAGGACTTTCTGTACGCCAAATTGCGACAAAGTTCAATAGATTAAGAACGGTTATTTACGATTATCTTAAAAATCCCGGTAAATATGGACGGAAAAGACATACAAGTAGGCCATTTTCTGCTTCTATACTGGAGAAAAGAATGATAATAAAGCGAGATTGCTCCAAAAAACAAATGTGAACAGAAATAAAACGTGAATTAAACTTAGAATGTAGTGCTCGAACTGTTCGACGTGTTTTACAAAAAGAAAAAAAAAGGTTCACTATGGTAAACATATGTCAGGACCGCCTCTTACAAAAGTTCATAAGAGACTGAGGATGGAGTTTACCAAAAAATGCATTACTATGTGAAAAAAAGTGGGATGATGTTGTCTTTTCCGATGAGAAAAAGTTTAATTTGAATGGACCAGATGGTTTTCGCTACTTCCGTTATGATCTCCAAAGATAAAAAGAAATTTTCTCAAAGTGTGCATTTGAAGGTGGCTCAGTAATGGCCTGGTGAGATTTCGCAACTCGTGTAACTACTCCAATAGTTTTTGTGCAGGGTAGAATGAATTCCGAGAGTTATTTTGATGTATTGGGCGATAATATTTTACCAGAAGCACAGGTAATAACGAGTGGAGACTATTTTTTCCAGCGGGACAATGCCACAGTACATGTTTCTCAAATTTCAAAATCGTGGTTTGCTGCTAATTTCGTGAAACTACTTCATTGGCGGGCCAGAAGACCTGATCTGAATCCAATGGAAAATCTGTGGGGTATTCTGGCACACGAAGTATACAAAAATTGTATACAATATGAAAACAAGGAAGAGCTTATGTCCCCCATTGAAAAAGCCTGTTCAAAAATTTCCAAGAACGTTCTTAAGGAATTGTCAAACTCCATGACGTCAAGACTGATAAATGTGATTGAGCAGAAGGGGAAGATTATTAATTATTAGTGTGTTTCAGGCAAAAACATTTATTGTCCCTATAATTTTGTCCAATTTTTACAATGATATATTTTGTTAATAATGGCAAAACATTCATATTTTGCATTTTCCAATGTTTTGCATTCTACAATGATTTCTAGAATAAAAAAGTATTTTATGTATAAATTTCACTTTATGTAGTTCAGAAATAATTTTTTTTCTGTGCAATTTTCAATTGTTCTTATAATTCTGACCACCACTGTAAATTCTCTCCTGCAGCCTGCTATTGTTCTTGAGACTCGCTCTCCTTTTTCTGGAAAAAAAATTATTCTCAATGGATCAATAAATAATGCAGTTTTATCCAAATAAAAAGAATGACCAGGCTTATCAGTCAGATCATATTAATGAAGTACACCTTCTAATCTAATCTAATCTAATCTAATCTAATAAATCATAAAACACTTAAATTAGAGCTGTTGTTGCTAATGGCCTAGCTTTTACGAGAATAGCCTTCTTCTTCGATGATAGGTGATAGCGATTCATAAATAACCTATTCCGATCCTTTCCTGGTGGCTTGTGCTTAAATCTGCAATACTTTCTAAAATAATATCCTGTCTCACTGGAATAACTGGAATTTGTACAAATCTATAAACTTCTTGGATCACCTTGAGGTTTAAGCTGATAGTATTCAGTAATCAATCTTTTGCATGGTGCTAAATTATTTTCTTTATCGGGAGGTAGGTTAACCCCTTGAGGGGCGGTGGGATATATTATACCCACCGACGATTAATGAAGATTTGCACCGAACAATTTATTAAATTTTACTTTTCTGACGTTGGAAAAAAGACGTAAATTTTCTTTTTCTATTTTTCCAATAAAATTTTTACAGGATTCCGGTGTGAATTCGACATTACAGAAACACAATTGCTTGCCATAGTACTTCTGTTTCTAACATGTTAAAATGAATGACAGAGTTTTTTTTTTTTTTTTTTTTCTTGAACAAATTCATATAAAACTATGTAAAAAGCTTTTCTTCGCGTATTAAGCAAAATATAAATATTTTATTCTGGTGCGAATGTGGCATTTGGGAATTAAAACTAAGTGACATATATGATATACCGGTGCCCTCGAAGGGGTTAAAAGGATTTCCAGGATTATGATTTTAAATATGTTCGTTATCATTTTCTATAAGTAGAGTTGTAAAGTGGAGAATGAAACTCCTGTATCTCATGCAGCTGCCCGGATACTTGCATTATTTTCTTTCATGTATAAGCATGCTTACTCTAACTTTTGGTAATGTTCCAAATAATTTGTTCTAGTTACATAAGGTCCTAAGCATTCTGTTATTATATTTTCTCCTAAACATAAAAATGAACATAGATTTCGAATATGTTTCAAAAACATTCATGTCAAAATCATGGCCAGGCTTAGAATTTATGTGAAAATGTGTTTTTTAATATGACTTCAACATGTAAAATGAAATAAACAATAACAGGTGTTCATTATCTAAATATACAAGTTATATTTCCAAACTAACCCCAATATCTTTTGAAGAAATGGATAAACAAAGGTTTAGCTATGTCAAAGTATCAAATTTCTATTACGAGTATCTTAAAAAATCAAAACAATGTGTTTCACTCTTAATGTGTTGTCATAAAAAATCTAAAGTAACATTTTCATACAGGTGCTGAAATCTAAAACTCACAAATTTCTGCACTATTTCTGAGTTTATAAGTAATTGTTAAGTGAAACTTGCATGACCAATATTCACTCAATGTTGACCAAATATCACTCCATAGATAACGGGTGATGTTCATTCCTCTATTTCGATAATTTATATACTCATGCTGTATTCATGTGCATACATATACATTCTATGTTTATTTCTCTTTCTATATTACCCTTCTAGATCATAATATAGCAATCAATGTTGCCAGTAGGCTAATTTTTTTTAAACTCAGATTGCTGATTCCCACCACTGTTTTGAAGTCGAAATAGTCACCATATTTAATGCATATGTATGCCAAATTATACGCTTTCAAAAAAGTGGTGTAAATCAAGCAATCTGAATTTTAACAAAAGTACAGTCAATCAGGGTAACTTTGAACCACGGGGTGTAACTTTGCACCACCTCCTATTTTTCAATATTTTTTACTCTAAAAGACTAAATAAACTTCAGAACTGAGCTCTGTTGGCAAGGTTCTAAACTGGAATTTCTACTTTTTATTTTAGAAAATAAATTAGCAACATTATGCGCTATTAATTGCATCATCTAACTATTTTTGTGAAGCACTGTTTTCAAGTTAATTTTGAATGCTGTTTTGAAGTTTCTGTAATCCAATTAAATTTTCATAGTAAGTAACAATATACTCATTTATCAGACATATTATTATCTAAATGTTGTAAATGTGTTAATATTTTGTGATTATTTATTTATTAATAGTTAATAAAATGTAAAATAAGAAGGCACTAGCATTTTAGCGCATTTTCAGGGTAACTTTGAGCCGGCTCAAAGTTACGCTGATGCTTATAATTTACTGATTATAGGTGCTACTGTTGAAATTTTCCCATATTTGCACGTATATTTTATATAAATGCCGAAAGTGTGCATTAGATATGACATGTAAATACTTTTACAAATATGTGTAAAATACATAAAATTCATTTAGAGGCGTGATTAGGGGCGGAGCTACTCAAATTTGACATTTCATACGTTCGACGTTTTTTATTCTTGTTTGAATAATACTAGTACTTGTATGTATTACTGTAACTATGGATATATTATAGAGTTAAAACATTTAAAATTGTTTTTCACTGCATTTTTATGTTTTATATGAACATTAAAATGTTTTTTTAATTTCTAAATGTTCATGGTTCTCTTCTTCCACTTTTCTTATGCCTGATATTTGTTGTTATGTCATAAATTATACAAATCTTGTGATGTTGGGAAATGTAAATTCGCAGTCTTTACATATCTGAAAACATTTTTTGGCGTTTAAAGTCGTCCTGACTACAATACTTTTTTCATAATTGATTATTTTATATAAAAATTTAGCATATGGTGCAAAGTTACCCTGAATGGCTGGGTAACTTTGAACCCGGCTAAAAATCCATTTTTTATTGCTTTTATCCTTTTTATTCCTTAATTTTTTATAGTCAAACAATAATTTAGGATCATTTCTTCTCTTTTATGCCCCTAGTTGAGACAATATTTTTCAAATAAGAGTGTGGCATATGAAAATAGAGAAAATGCGGATCAAACTTACCCTGATTGACTGTAGTCCACTGGTGGCAACACTGATAGCAACATTCCATGTAACAGTCACCTTATGAAAAAAAAAAGCTTTTTTTTTTTTTTTTCCTCTAATTTTATACATTTGTCTAGTTAAGATATTTCTTCTCGTCATTTTCTTCTTTGAACACTTAATTCTTTTACGATTAACACTAGAACGCCCGGAAATTTTATTCAAGTTTCATAAAAATATTTCACACCAGAATTTTTATTTAAAATTATTTGACTGATTTATTTAACGCAAATCTGCGTTATTTAAATTTAACTTATTTTATGAAAGCATTTTTGGTCCCAGTTGACATTTAATCATATGGTCGGAGTCGGATCGACTCCTTCCGGGCGTTCTAGTGTTAAGCAGCCCAAGGAAACAAACAAATCCCCAATTCATTGCATTATTTAAAGTCCAAAGTTAAGTTTGACGTTATTTTTAATCATCCATAATTGAATTGCAGATGTTTTTAAAAAATCATGCCTGAAAATTATTTTAAAATTCTTAAAACAATATCGGTAAAATGGGATTCAGTTTTGAAACAAATTGAATTTGAAAGTACATTTGCTTTTATTCAACAGTTTAACTATTGAAATTGGCCTATGTGAAAATGCCTGTGTTACTGAATATACGTAAAATCATCCAGTACTTTTTTCTTTTGATTATACCTTTAGTATTAATGAAAATTCAATTGACGAATAATCTCCCCATGTCACGAGAGACCAAAAATCACATAGGTCTGCCTTATAATTTTAGCGGAAATTAGTTACAGGTGCATATTCGTTACTGTAACTTTTTTTAACTATTCTAATTTCAGGAAATTGTTTTTGGGCTATATTTTAAACACTATAAGCTATAAAAAAAGCTGTTTTGAAAGTATCAAACTGGTGTGCCCTCTTAAAGCAAGCGTAAATTTTATGTTTGAAAATAGTTATTTTAATCTGATTATCCGTTTGTTTGGTGAAACTTTTACTTATAATGCATATCATTTTAGTATTTATACCATTGATTTTTGTTTTATATGAGAGCTTTTAAAATAGGATTTTTTATACTTTTCCTGAGAATTGTATATGTAAACATTATTTCCGTTATTACGGTGTCTTCCTTTCAGCCTATATTACTCTATTCACTCTCAATGTATTTTATATTAATGAAAATATTTGTTTTCATTCTATTTCATTTGTTTTTCTTTTTCTCCTTTACAAAAAATATTTAATTTGATCAAGGTTAGTGTAGGAATATATTGTTATTATGTTCTCAACACTTACCGAACACCTGAGTATTTTATCCACAATGCAATCGACAGTGATTTGTTTTACTCTGATGTTTTGTTTTATTCGTTACTTTTAGTCAACTTTGTCCTTTTGTCTAGAATTTCTACTGATTAAATAAGGCGAAAATTATTATTAAACTTAGTGGTGATAATCGGTCCAATGCTGCGCAGCTGTTGCATTACCGTATTATATTCTGTATTCATAAATATATATTTTTGACGATACAGAGATTGCATGTAATGCCGATATTATATTGCCTTTCAACGAAATATATATAATAAATATATATAATATTATATAATATATAGCGAATTTGCAAACATAATCTAGTGCTATCTAAATTTCCAATCACAAAATGGCAGCATTTTTATCATCCGGAAAAATTGTCTAGCCCACCTTGTTCATATCGCTCATCCGCAAGAAAAGTGACGCATTTCGGCAAAAATAAATTTCACCGGAGAGGCAAAGAAAGTTTGCATAATTTTATTTAAAGAGAAAATTACAGCACTTAGCTCTGCATACATGTATAAAAACGTGCATAAAAGCATAAAACCCTTAAGACAGAAGACTTTGGATTAGGTTTGGAGGATTGAATAGTTTTACCTACTCACACAATCCACACCTCTTCTGTGGTCACAAATGGACATATAGCGTAATAAAGGAATTTTCCGTATGATTACACTTATGAAACTGTTTGTGTGGCAAGACACATCTATGACAGACCTATTAGTGGAATAAAACACAAAATGAACTTTTGCGAGATGTGTCACTTTTCTTGCGGATGAGCGATATGTTCAAAAATATTTCCATACATTCAAAATAGTCTTGTTGAAACAAATAAACAACTTTAAAAAATAAAATTACAAGCATTTTGACATTTAGTTGGAAAGAGTAAGGGTTTTTTTTTGTTGTTTTTTTTTTGTAAGTAATTGTGTGTACGTGATTTTGTTTGGCATGTAATATTCGTAGAACTTTGTATATCCATTAATTTATTAATATTAGGATAAAGAAAAATCGTGCATTTTAAATTAAATTTAAAAAAAATTGTCATTTTATTTTTTGAACCCATTAACCATCTCGCTGCACAGCACGAGATTTTCTCGGGCATGCATTTTTGCGTCTAATTAATCCTCCTTGATTATTCCAACCAGTTATATATGTTTTTTGTAAATTTTGCCGTATTTAATCGGAGAATTTTCCCGATTAAAAAAGACAAAAATTTTTGGTTCGAAAAACCGGTGGCAAAAGAAGCTATTCTAATTATTTTGAAGCTATTTTAATACAACAACTACGCAGAGAGAGGGTTAACTGCTGATGGTGCGTTTTCGCACCGTTAAAAATAAATTTTAAACTATCAAGATATTACTATTTTTTAATTGAAATTTTTCCTGTATTAATTACAGAAAGTTTGAACATAATATAAAGTGAAGATTATCTTTTAATATTTGTTGTGGCAAACGTGAAAAAAAATGAATACCACTATCTTACAGTTGTGGCAGTTAATGGGTTAATTAAATATTGTGTTTCTCAGAAATTTTAAAATTAAAATATAAAAAATACATAATTATTGTCGATCCAGTTAGTAGAATTCAAGTATATATACGTTTATACATCATTGATAACAGTGCAAGCATTTAAATATTCAAAAATTAATTAATCAACCACATAAATTCTAAATTTAAAATAATAATCTAAATTTCAAACATTTTTTGTTTACTTTATGTTGATTTAGAACGATTAACTTGCGAGTATTTGGAATAAAAATGGTAACAAAAGGGATCAAAGGATCAAAGATTTTAGTATTTTTTCACTAAATAATTAGATTTAATAAAATAATTGGATTTCGAATAACATCATATATACGATAAATTTTTCCCTTTTTTAGCACCTCGAGAAAATCGCTTTTCAAATATTTAAATATTTTGAAATATTAATATAAATAATATATTAATTAATATATTATATTATATAATATGAAATATATATAAAGAACTGTGTAACTGCTTTTAAATTAATAAAAGTTTTAAACTTAACTAATTATTTGTTTTAACATATTTAATATTATATAAATTTTGTACTTTTATATAACATTGGTAACTATTTTTGAACATTATCTTATCAGATTTTAAAGTAAATTGTTTTGTAAAGGAACAAGGCATTTTATTCTTTTATTTACATTCTTGTGTTCTTGTATTTTAAACCAATTTCTGAAATTTTTTTCGTGTCGATGCTTTTAAATTTAATTCGCTTATTGACGTACATACATTTTGAAAATGTAAATAAATTAAAAAGAAGATGACATTTTTTTTTTTTTTTTTTTTTTTTTTTTTTAAATATTGAAAATTTCTTCCGAGAAACGTTGCAATAAAGCTGTCTGAATAGATTTCAAGAAAGATTTTTTTTTTTTTTTTTTTTTTTTTTTTTTTTTTAAACTAAAGTATAAATTTTTTATGGTGTTCCCTTTTTTGTCATTAAATTGGTTTGACTTATCAAATGCTCATCAACCATTTTTAGCTGACAGGCTATCAAAGTCTGTGAGCCAATATGCCCGCTAATGTATGTACGTGCGTGTGTACGTATGTACGTACGTAACGAGATAACTCTTGCATTCGATTTGCTTCAATTTTTTTCTAGGTTCAACCTGATAAGACGCTTCCCTGATTAGTTTTGGAGGTTCATTGGTTAAGTATAAAGATGGAGTACGGTGGTCTAATTCCTCCCTTAATTTAGATAAATGGGTTTTCCCACCCGATTTGCTTCAAATTTGGTATAGCGGTTTATTCTGAGAAGGCGCTTCGCTGATTAGATTTGGAGGTTCATTGGTTAAGTATAAAGGGGGAACGTGGTGCTAATACTCCTTAATTAAGATAAATGCTTTTTATTCAATTTGCTTCGAACTTGATATACCGGTTTAGTGTGATAAGGCGCTTCCTTAGTGAAATTTAGAGGCTCATTGGTTAAGAATAAAGATGTGAAACAGGGGGGTGCTGTACCCCCCATTAATTTATTTTTCATAATATACAATTAGTGTGAATAGCCTGAGAGCTCAATGCCATCAGTTTATCTGGGCACTTTTCTTTTTATTTAAATAATTATTAAAATTGAACTTAACTTTATTACGATTTTTTAACGAATATCTAGTCTGAAAATAGTCAAAAATTGTGTATTATAAAAACACATTGTAAGGAATTTAAGAAAATTCTCAATCTGCGGATTTTTCAAGAGGAAGGATTCTCAAAAACAAACTTTAGTTATTGACCATTTCTGCTTTTAATTGTCGTTTTAGTGTAAATGCGAAGATATATTGAAGTTATGTGCAGTGTTTGTTTATAATATTCGCATTTGAAGGATCCATTTAGTCGATAATAGATCTATATAAATAACATATTCCAAAACTTGATAAAGATTTTAGAACCACTCTAATTTAAAAATGGTCATCATTTATTGCTTTACCATACTTCAGGTCAAACAGACGTTCAGTTGAATGGCGTCCATATGGTCATTTGCCACTTTCAGATTAGAAACTAAATACTAAATGTTTAATAAAATATTCGGGATTATCTCATGCGTTGTAGAGAGTGCTGTCGATGTTTTACATTTAATAATTTTTACTACAATGAAATACAGCTATAGAATCGGTTTAAAAACAATTTTTAATGTGGAAATGGTTGATTTTGTCACATTTATGTAAGATTCTTGCGTTATGGTTTTAGGTACAGCAACTTAGACGCATTTATGGGTCTTTTTATTATAGCATTTATCGGCGTAGCTGGCAACTTGAACAGATTTTTAACACCACTAAATTTTAATAATAAATTTCACCTAAAACAACTGCTGAGATCTAACGACTGCTAACGATGAAAAAGACAAAAGTTTCTATTAAATTTTAGTGGTAACAAAAAATCGTACAAGTTGGCAGCTACCTATGGGTCTGACAATTTTCTTAAGTTCCTTATAAAGTCCATGGAACTATTAATAAAGGGGAACTGACATCTCCTTAAGATATTGAAGCTTCAATTGTAACACCTATCGCAGGAATTGTTTACCGCCAGTGGAAACTTCCACCAGTAGATTTATATAGAAATTTTCAACTTATTTAAACGCCTAATTATTACAAAATTTCAGTCATAAGTAATAGTAGAAACATATTTTCATTTTTACTGGTAGGGGTTTACTTCGGTGGTAGTTAGGCCCTGCATTTCAGCCATATTGTGACAACCAGGGAAACAAACTGACAGTTTTACAAGGCATACTGACCCCCGTATAAACAAATAGAAATTTGTACGCCATTTTTGAGAAAATATTTCGTGAATAAGACGTTTAATTAAGACGAAATTTTCTATTCAATTTAACCTGGAGGTAATCAGAAACTGAAGATCCGATTTGAAAACTGCAGCCGCCATCTTGTGACAACCTCCTTAGTTACTTCACTCGCAAATGGTAGACAGTACACTATATGTCCCCTCCTCTTTATTCATAACTCCATTATAAAGTCATAGCTGCCAAGTTTTAAGCTTTCTTCTTTGCACTATTTTTTAGCAAAGAAATTTGTCTTAATTACTCATCGAAAGCATATGATTAAATAAGGCAAATTTTTTTTTGATTAACCCTTTGCACTCGAGAGGTAACTCTCACTCACCACTAGTGCTACCATGTGTCTTGCGTAAATTCGAGCTGAAAATGCTCTGGACACCAGTATTTTAAAGAATTTTTCTTAGTCTTATCTAATGGCATAATTATCTGCGATTAAATATGGCGAAATAAACTATAAGAAATAAGTGGTGTCCAAAGAATTTGGAGTCCTGATTTACGCATGACACCTGGTAACACTGGTGGTGAGTAAGAGTCACCTCTCGAGTGCAAAGGGTACAAAAAAAAGTTGTAGGAAAAAAGCATAAAAGTTGGCAGTTATGCAAAGTCTTTTTTCAATACACATATTTTTACTATTTTTTGACTAAATATTCATTAAAATATCGTAATAAAGTTAAGTTAATTAAAATATGATTTTTTATTAAATCTGGTGCCATTGTGGCATTTAGGAAATAATTGTAAGTGGGATATATAATACCATTTAGGGACATTTAGAGGCATTGACTTTAAAAGGTCATCAAAGAAAAATGTCATGAACGGTATAGCTGCTTTGTCATCAACTCCAGAGGAAATTTTTAATTTTTGAATTGAGATTTTTTTACCTTGTTTTTTGTGCAAATTTATATCATTTCAAAGCACAAAAAATATTGATAAATTTCCCCTTTTTTTACCTTCTGTGTAGAATGAGCCTTCTGTCTTCCGTTATGTACATTAATTTAGTTTCAGTGAAAAAGAAGTAAAATTTAAAAAAGTAATTTCAGGGGTAGGTATTTCTGTTGCTGACATATTCACATGAGTGATTGACCCTCCTCCAGCCGCGGGAGACTTTTCAGTGGGTTACTTTTTTTAAATTAAGATTATTTGATTCTCACTACTTTTTTGAAGTAGAAATAGTCACTTTATTTAATTACAAACTAAATAATGGGAGAGTAAGCCGAATTATACGCTTTTAACCCTAGATCTACCGGGAATTTTATTCAAGTTTTAATAAAACGTTCTACACCAGAATTTTTATTTAAAACTATTTAACTTATTTATTTACCTTATTTTTGTCTGGTTTATATACTTAGTTTATTTTAAAGAAATTTCTGGTTTGAATGAATATTTTGTATGTACCTGTCGGGTCCAATGGACCCGTCTGGTAGACGGAGGGTTAAAAAAGTGGTGGGAATCGAGCAATCTGAATTTGAATAAAAGTTTCTTACTGGAACGCGGAAATAGCGTTTCCCGCGCTGGAGGGTTAACATCAGGATCTAATAAGAATTTTTTCTTAATAAGTAAATCCTTCCTACGCGTACTTTTTAAACGTGAATTTCTTAAAATCTGGTGACATTGTGGCATTTAAGGATTAACCCTCTTGCTGCGTAATTGTTTTACTAGGTTGAGCAAAAAGTTCTGGGAAATTTGTGAAAGTTGCGTTGTTATGCGCAAATTAACAACAAAAGCAACAAGGACAATTCTTCAAAGTAGAGACCGTAGAGACCATCATAGCTCACGACTTTCTGCCATTATTCTGCCAGATTCAGGATTTCCTGGAAGTACCATGGCGGCTCCTTGGAATTGAAAAACTCTTGACATGCTTCTTCCACAGCGGCTACCAAGTCACTTTCATCCAAAACAGATGGTGGGCCAGAACGAGGCATGTCTTTGAGATTAAAATTGCTTTCTTCGAATCGCTTGAACTATCTGCCCACACTCGATTTTGTCGCCATTCCAGCACCTTCACCCTCATTAATCTCATCGACGGCTTTCAGAATCGTTAGACCTCTTTTCCAGTAATTCCGGAACAACAAATGCAAATCCTACTGCTCAATAGGCATTTTGGTAACTCCTGAACTCCTACAGATATACCTCTATTACTCCTATATACGATAAAAATTCTGGTAACTATTAGATTAAAAATTTTCCAGAACTTTTTGCTCAACCTAATATTAAAATAGCTTCAAAATAATTAAAATAGCTTCTTTTGCCTCCGATTTTTCAAAACAAAAATGTTTTGTCTAATTTTATCGGGAAAATGCTCCGATTAAATAAGGCAAAATTTATATAAAAAAATAATTATTATTATTGAGAATTATCAAGGAGGATTAATTAGACGGAAAAATGCATGCCCGAGAAAATCTCGGGTTGCGAAACGAGAGGGTTAAATGTAAGTGGAATAAACTCTCCTACACACACACTTTAAGCGAGTAAAAACATTTTTCTTTTTTGTTCACTCGATACAAATACTAAAATCATACCCCAACTTCTCTTTTTCAATAAATAAAAAAAAATAGGTTTATCGAAAGAAATTTTATGTTATTTCTTCATTCAAAGAGAGTCTCTTTTAAGAAAATCTTAAAAAGTCAAATTCTTAAGTTAGAGAATCTGAGACCAATATATGCAATGTCGTAAAAGAATGATTGGTTGTGAATGACATAGCTACTTGGTCACCAACTGTAAAGGAAATTTCGAAGATATCAGTTCAGATATTTCTTTTTCTCTTTTTTTTTATTAAATTTTATTTCAATTTACAGCGAAAAAATGTTTGATAAACTATATTCTTCTCCTTATTCTTTGTCCTTTTTCATTCCGAGGAATAAATTTACTTTTGTCGAAATAAAGAGTAATACTTTTAAAAAACTTGTTATCCTTTTATAAATGTTTCTGGTTTAACGCGTTGAATGTCACGTCAGTCATCGGTGACTGACACTTACAGATTCTGTAACAGGAGTCTTATTTCGTGGCCTAAACGGGAAGACAGACAAAGTAGACTTGGCATTGAACATGTTAATAAGTCTTTGGGTATACATATAAAAACATTTTGTTATATTTCAATTTTGAATTTTATATATAGATCTTTTAGTTGACCGAAAAGTGCACGAGGGCTTGAAAAACTTAAATTGATTTTTATTCTTAAAGAATAATTATATCTTATAATATATGAAGGGTTTAACCCATTCGCTGCCAACCACGTGTATTCTAGAGGCTTTAATTTATTGATTACTTTGACACCACTATTTTAGAATTTAAAACAATTGCTGTATTTATTGGCAGAAATTTCGCTGTATTAGTAAAGCGTAATTCACCGTTCTTAATTTGTGGTGGCAAACAACTTTCAACACGAAATTTGAAAATTCTTACTTTATAGTTTTCGCAATGAACTTGTTAAAAGCAAAATGATGTAAGACACTAATTTTGAAAATTTGTTATAGTTTCATGGAATGTTATCTATAGAAATCAAATTAATCATAGGAATGTCCGTATATGGGACAGTTTCGTAAAATTATTTGTAGATAACACTCATATAAACTATTTGTCATTATAATGAACTTCATGCGAATTAATGCTGTTTTTTTTTTGCTTATTATCTTCAGTTACTTTGAAATGATTTTTTAACTATTCATCTGATTTCCTTTCCTTAACACGAAATAGAAACACAAATGTATTGTCAAAAATGGAGTTACAAAATGCTATTGCTGACGTCGATTTTTTGCTGCAGGCTGGGCAGGGCTGCCACAGGCGAAATTGTTTTAATTCTAACTGGTACCGCTTTCTTTAAACAGAAATCCTTATCACACACTTTGACAACATTTGCAAGTGAAATATACTTCAAAATGTATATTAGAAAAGTACTGCTGCGAACAGAATTTAAAAATGGTCGCCTGTAGCAGCCCTCCTGTGTGACTATTTATTAACAAATAGTACTTTATACTAATATAAAATAACGCTTTTTAATAACATACTACTAATTTTATACAAATATATATAATTATTCCTTGTTTCTGTGATAATGTACTGTGATTCAATAATTCATCTTTTCCGTATTTTTCTAATTTATTACTTAAAAGTTCGTTATTTTTTATTTAAGTATTGTGTAAATATTTTAATTTGTCTGATTCATTATTTACAATAAAAAAAATAGTTTAGACTTCTCTTATGTAGACAATTGGTAATTATGCATATTTATCCATAAAAAGATTTTCGAAAAAGTCAAAATAAATTTTTAATGCTAGTCTTTTTAGTTATCAACACGCGAATTGCTCAAATGATTTCAGTATCAATAAACTCTGTTACTTTAGTTTAAAATAAATAAAAAAAAGAGTTTCTTTCAGAAAGCGACTAAAATATGTATCTTTAAGTTAAATTAACAACTGCTAAAATATTGACAGAAAGTTTATTGCCAAGTTACTATGAAAAAATCAAAACATTTGTAGAAATGTTTGACAAAAGAAACATAATGTCGATAATGGTTTTGATTCGATTGTAACAGATTTTTTTGGCACTGAAGTCCGATTTTATTCGAAACTTTTGTTCAAAATATTGACAAAAACTTTCTACAATGTGAAATATAAAACTTCAAGGAAATAAATGCATTTCTCGAAAAATGATATATATATACAATATTAAATTGCATAAATTTATATTTCAATATATTGAAAACTGTTATTGTCAAAAGTATTTATATCCATTGAAATTTTATTATGATTTTTTACATTTCTTAAGAATGTGAATTTAATAATGTGTAAAATGAGTCCAGAGGCTTACATAAATCGGTCAAGTAATAATCCTAAACTTTAACTTATAAAATTAGGAAAAAGTTTTAGAGGAAATAATTTATTGTCAAACGCTCTCTTTTAATTTTTGAAATACTTCTTTTATCATTTTAAATATTTTACCCAATATCTTTCACAAACGTTTATATTTTTACATTTAAGTGTTTCCATGGAACTGTAACACCTGTGAATAGTTTTATTTTGAGTAATTTAAATGTACAAAATGAAAAAGGTATAAAAATTTTAAATATTTAGTTTAATTTCTTTACTTTAATAGTTTCAATTTGTGGCAATTTTAGTAAGTAAAATTTGAGATCCAATGTAGAAAACGATGCTTGTCACAGTTAGATTACATTTATTCATCGTCTTTTCTTTTATGAGTACCAACTTTTATCATTTTTCACACTTTATAACAATCATGAAGAGTGTTTTTAAAATGTATTTTTATAGATATTTCTCCTTTATATCTATCTGCAAATGTGTTTTGCAAAGAATGACCTTTATTTTTCCAATCGATATAACACCTCTACATGACACTGTCATCTCATATTTCTGAAAAATGGAATACCGTATTATTTTGCAGTTCTACCCATCAATAGGAAACGTACGTACACATTTTCAATGGGCGGTTCTACATCAATCAATACGGCTATATATTTATTGCATTAAAGAAATTGTACTTTCACTTAAGTGACTGAATATTTTCATGTACAAATGCTGATACACCCCCTTAACATTTAACTGCATAGTGATGTAAATTTCCATCACCTTTTTATTTAATTTTTAATACATAAATTAAGTTCTTGCAACCACTATATTTATATAGAAATATTAATCCTCTAAAAATTACAAAAATATGCTACTAAATAAAGTTAAAAATCTATCTTAAGATTTCTGGTGTCTAATCCTTAATATAAAAATAAAAAAACACAATTCTAAAAGAATAATTCATGCAAATAAGGGTTAATCCTCGCTCCCATTATATTCACGGGCTGTGCATTTAGTCACATTTTTTTATTCCAACCAGTTTTATAAAATAATGTAATTGGGTTTATTGTGGTATCGTTTTACCTGCTATTAAATAAGTCGAATATTTCTTTTTCGAAAAGTGGTGCCAAATAGCAATTTGAATTTTTTAAATGTAATTTAATACGAACGTCAAGGGTTAAGCCATCTTTTCTGTAGTTTGTCAAACGATAGTCTACGTGGTCTGCGCCAATTATCCTCAATGTTTGTTTAAATTTCCAAAATAGACATAAAATCCAAGCGAATTGAACATAACACAGTATAGCTGAAATTCTGAAAATTTTAAATTTGCACTTTTGCAGTCGTCTTTCACTTTTTCTCAAGGAACTAATATTTTATTGAGTTTATTACCTAATGACTACCCATTCTGCTGCCAGTAACAAAAAAATATATAAAGCACCATGATCGTATGTTTACTAGTTGGTATTTTTATTTACCCATCCTTCTCCAATATATGTACTGAATTTAAGCTATCCGACATTTAAGTAATCAGAAAGCGTAACGAACCAATAGAGTTATGAATAAAGCAGAGGAGACTTGTAGTGTGTTGTCTAAATGATGGAGGTTGTACCAAGATGGCGGTGTTTTTTTTACATCGGATCAACAGTTTCCAATTATCGCCGGGGAAAACTTTTACGAGTAAATTTGAAAGCAAACTTTTGTCTTATTTAAGCGTCATATGCATGCCAAATTTCTCTCTCAAATATTGTAAAACTTTCTATTTGTTTTTATTGGTGGACTGCAATTGACCACCTGATTTGCCCAAGTCCTATCGACCAATTACTTTGCTGCCGATTATTTCCAAGATTTAGGAAAGAATAGCGAATATGCACATAATTACAGTTCTTGAATCTTCTGCATATCTGGACGAAGGTCAACATGGTTTTAGAGAGTCAAAAAGCACTATAACTTCAATGGCTAAATAATTTAGTTAAGGAGACATTCAGTTATTTTAAATATTGGACATTAGTCAGTTTCGACATCGTTAGTGCTTTCGACGTAATGCTTTTGGTGTATACTTGCTAGTAGTATAGATAACATTCAAATACAGGATTATTTGAAAGAGATCTTGAAAAACTACATAAGTCATATATTAATAAGATTCAAGTTTATGAGAGGTATTCGCTGGTTTCGTGCTTTACAAGGTTGTTCTCAGGAGTCCGGTCTGTGTACCTTGTTCTGGACATTGGCTACTGATAAAATACTAAAATATTATAAGCGTTCGTTTTAGAAAAATCATTTCTTACGCTGATGATTTAGCTGTTGTGGAAGGTGCCGACACTCGTGCAGCGCTGGAAGATAGAGTTAACGGCTGTATAGATTATTTTTTGAACGCCTGTGCCCATAAGCGATCACGATATGCGTATTAATGGGCAGCGCTCAGAAATCATCAGCAATGCTTTCCGACAAAACTACATTGAGCAGACGTCGTCTCATTTTTAAACTTATGAATATTAACATCTGGGTAAAGGACAGTGTACCGTACTTGGGATTTTTTCTTGATAGCCGCTTCCGTTGGCTTGAACATTTGAATACTTGAACACTTGAACAAAGTTATTGACTTTTCGTGCTCCGTGCGCAAAACGCGCATTAGAGATAACAGTCTTTCCTTGGACTACATGAAAACCTGGTATCATTCAGTAATCAAGAAGCAGATATTTTGTAGATAAGAAATTTGGTTCAGGGACTTGAGATACCATGGAATAAGACGTCTGTCTTCATGCAAGTGTCTTTGTTTATTATCAATAATATTCAAAGTTTACCGATGAGTATCTACGGAGGTTCTCTGTGTAATCTCAGGTGTTCCTCCCCTGGAGCTGGAGCTGGAGCTGGAGCTGGAGCTGGAACAGCTATCTGGTTAATATAACACAGTGCATCATGATGATTTAGTATGGATAAATGATATTTGTGTTACTAAAGAAAATATTATGCCACATTTGCATACATTCGATTATCCTTATTTCGTGTCAACTCACCATATACAGTTTTCAAAACCAGTCACTTCTGTTGTACCTAATTTTAATCACCCTGTAATATACACTGTGTGGATTGATATCCTTGTGTTGTTGAGAGACGAGCATTGAAAAAATTTCTTCACTTACAGATAAACCACAGAATTATTTTTTATATAAGAAATAAGAGATTTTAAAAATAACATTATTTGATAATTAATCAAAGTAGCATTTAAAGTACAATAACATTCTTTAACTACATTTTAAATAAATCAGTTTTATTGATCGAATCATTTCTAAATTTTATATTGACAATGGTTTTCAGCAAATATTAAGGGTAAGGGAAATTATTCATCTGGTGCTGTATTATTTTATAATTTGGTTCATTAAAGGTTATATTTCTGTATTATTCTGCCCACCGAAAGAGATAAAAAATTAAAGAAATTCATGCAAATGTTTATGAAAGCATGTAGTTTAGCGTAGCTGCCAACTTTTACGCTTTTTTCTTACCACTAAAATTTAATAGTAAATGTTTTAACATTTAATCGGTGAACTCTGCGATTCAATAAGTAAAAACTTTCTTTTAAATTTTAGTGTTGAGAAAAAAGCGTAAAAGTTGGCAGCTATAGTTTAGTGACACATTATATAAAAGAATATTATGTCACAATAATACGTGCTATCGTTAGATCTCAAATACCGGGTTGACATCTTGGCCTCTACTTTCAAATTAAAAACTTCGAATTCACATCAGAAATTCTGAAAGAACAATTTTTACTTTAGATAATCACGACACGTCTGTCATTAAATAAAGAAAACAATACTTATACAGAAGTCTGGTTTTAACGTAAAATTTCAGAATTTAGAAAAGTCAAAACTGGCAACCCTGCTCAAACATATGCTATTTTGTCTGCCTTGGTTCCAGAGTTTCTTACAGCCTGAAAGTGGGGATATATTGAAGACCAAACGGAATCTGAAAATTTGAGCAATACGCTAGAAATTTGGAGAATTGTCGCTCCTAAGTATATTAAAAATTGGTTTTAACCCGAGACCAGAGAACAATTCTTTCAATGCACCCTGATTAGTGAAAGTCTAACTGATATTTCTCGTAGGCGATACATACCACGATAATAGTATTATTGGTCAATTTGAATTGGGAAACTATTACACGACGTGTTTTCAACCATTTTCATCTCAAAACACCTGTATTATCAAATTTAAGAATAGTACATGTGATCGCAGCACTAGAAAGTGAAGTAATTTTAATCTTTTTTAACCCCTTGAGGGGCAAGCAAAAATGTCTCTAAGTATTAAATTGTCACCGGAATAATCAAAACACTCTATCTTTAAATGAGGAAAAGCAAATTTTCAACGATTTTCCTCCAAAGTTAAAAATATAAAATTTAGTAAACATTTTCTGTTGAGAACCTTGTTTAAATTAGGTGGGATATATTTTATCCCACCGCCTCTCAAGGGCTTAAGGGACAAAGTGCTAAAATGTTGAAATTGTGGAGTTACAACAGGATTTCTGATAAAATTTATTAGAAAATAATTAGAAATCTTTCTTCACGAACATTATAAAACAATTTTTTTTTTCAAAAATTATGATGCAATTGCGACTTCTGGGGATCAAAATTATAGTTGTACATATCTTTGTACCGGGAAGGATTCTATTTTTAAAAAAAGCTTCGTTAGAGGATAAGTTCATCAGCTTTAATTTTATGGAATTTAAAACGTAAATTCTCAAGCCTGTATGCAACTGTATATTACCGATTGTCTGTTCTAAGATTTTGATTTTTTAAGAAAATTACAACTAGAGATAAATTTATAATTATTTTAGATAGGTGATAGCATTTGAATGGCCCTTTCGTTCATGCATTTTTATTTCGAGGTAATACAAATTAATTTTCTATATGTTAAAATTTTATTCTTTGAAATTCAAATGAAAAATTTAACCTTAATAAACTGACGTTATAAAGTACATATAGTCTACCCAAAACGACAATTTCAAGTTGTTTTACTATGCATATTTTATGAAAGCATTCATAAAAATGATTCATTAAAAGTTATTGCTAAAATATGTGTTGATGAAATACATATACAACGGTTTTCAAAACTTAAAAACCCTAGATGTTAAAAGTATATAAAGCTCTCAGAGTGCTTTTCGCTAAAGCGCTCAGAGTGCTTTATATACTTTTAACAACTCACGTTTTTTTTTTGTTTGTTTGTTTGTTTTTAACCTATGCATATGTATTTCATAGCTGCCAACTTTTACGTTTTTTCCCTACCACTGCTTTGATGAGAAAAATTTGCCTTATTTAATCCTGTGTTTTCGATTAATTAAGACAAAATTCTCTGCTAAAAAATAGTGGTGAGAAAAAATCTTAAAATTTCCCAGTTATGATATTTTATTAACATCTATTTTAGTAATAAATTTTAAATGATTCATTTTTATGAATTTTGTCATATTTTATATCTAATAATTAAGCATATTATATTTTAAAGATTGCTCAGATTACTGTTTTTATTTATATTTTTAATTTAATTTGAAATATAAATTGTAAAGTGTATTACGGAAACTGATTCATAAGAATATATTAAACTTCTAAACGCCGGCACCGTTCTAAGTATTGAAATATAATTTCCAATCTCTTTATTAGAGTGCCTTCTTACCGCTTCATTAACTCAACATACCGAAGACTTTCATTTCTCTCTCCACGTCTATCCATAATTGTGGAGATTATGATTCACATAAAAATATGAGAACTCCAGCAAAGCATTAAGAACCATACTTTTATTAGAATAGTAGATTGAATTCCGCATTTATTGGAATCGGATCAGCAGACCAAAATTAATATTCATTTATTCAAATGGAGATTTTTAGAACTAAATTTAACGCTATGTATTTTAGTAAAGAGATATTTTTCGGAAGATATTTAGTGTATTGGCAAAGGAAAGAAATTATAAAACCCCAAAATACAATGCATAACTTTATGCATATTAAAATTTTATGCATATTATAATTCTTCTGCAATAAAATAGTAATTATTAAATATGAGTCCTTCAAGGATAGATAAAAAAATATATACATTTA
Organism: Maratus speciosus; assembly: GCA_963932465.1. Classification (NCBI taxonomy): domain Eukaryota; kingdom Metazoa; phylum Arthropoda; class Arachnida; order Araneae; family Salticidae; genus Maratus; species Maratus speciosus. Next base: position 30,276,290 of record OZ010787.1, on the reverse strand, counting down.
TAGAAAAACGCAGAATTCAAGTTAATAATTATAAATATCTTCGGATTATATTTATTTCGATATATTATATTATAAATCTTATTTTTCTTATTTATTTTTTTTTATCGATATTACTATTTCGATTATATTATTCTATATTTATTTCGGATTAGTGCTTGTATTTCTTTTAACATTTAATGTAAAATTGAAACTCGGAAATACATTACTTAAGCCTTTTTCATAGGAATATATGAAAACTTAAAAAAAAAATCCTAATAGTGAAGATAGAACTTTGAATCGCTGTAGAAGAGTGCCGCCTTACCGCCTCATTAACTCTTTGACTGGTGGTTGGTACCTATATCGTCAGTACCACACTACCTAATTTGAAAACAGTGTTACCAGTGAGCTGTGTTTTTTAAATTCAGATTTATTTATTGACATCACTTTTTTGAAATAGTAAAATTCGCCTTATTTAACCTTATTTAGTGACATATTAATTAAGACGAAAACAAGCGGAATTTTAAAATTTCAGAAAATTGGTACCAATCAGGAAATATTAATTAAAAAATTTCCCAAAAGTTTTTACCACTGGCAACCCCTTTTTTATATTGGATAGTTTGACATAGTACCGACGATATAAAGCATTAAAAAAAAAATAGTGGTGTTCAGAAAACGGACTGAGTGGAGGCCCTGATAAATATATCAACTGATAAACTAGTTTGGTGGTATTCCGAGACGGCTGAAGTCACCTTTCCAACATGTCCTAAACATTCTCTATTGTAGCAAGATCTGGTAACCTGGAGGCCAAGACAGGACATTATTTTCGTGTAGTCATTGTTGTGAGAGTCGTGCAGTATGTGGCAGGGCGTTATCTTCCTAATAAATGGCACCTAGGCGACTTAATAGCATAGGCCGTACCACAGGCTTCAAAATATCATCTATATAGGAGATCCATTAGATTATCTTCCAGCACGAGTAAATGTGATCAGCTGTCCCAGGAGATCGCTCCTGAGGTTGTCACTCCAGGTGTTATGGCTTTGTGCCGCTCAATAACAAATGCTTCATTGGACCGCTGACCTATCTGCCTACACACACATATGGTAGTCACCAGCACTCTGAGAAAAGCGGGATTCCTCACTGAATATCACATTTCTCCAATCAGACACAGCCCAGCTTGATCGAGAACGACACCAATCCAGACAACACCGACTATGTTGAAGGGTGTGAACAGCTGCCTAAATGGACGTCGAGAGCTGAGCCCAGATTCAGCTTGTCATATAAGGATGGTATGCATTGATACCCCTGCATCCATATGAACTGGCAAAAGGCGTCGAATAGATGATAGTGGCATTTTTTGTGTAGATGTGTCTTTTCTTCTGATCGCTCGTTCTTCTCATGCATTTATGCCCCGAAGTGGTTCTGGGGCACTACACCGGCAATCTGTGCTTTCTCTGATCCACTGATGTCAACGCAACGGATCTATAATATTGCTTCGACTAAAATTATGGTTGATACGTCTTTTGGACCACCTCGCTTTTTTTAGGCCTATGTTTGACCCCTTTCGAAGTCTAACCGCCGAAGTGCCGCAGATTACATTTTAAAGGTATGATTCTTTAAAATTACATGTATCAACAAAGGTAGTCCAGTTCTAACCACCAGTGAATTCGAGTACCGGATATTTTAAATGCTGCACTCTGCGCAATTTAAATGCGCATTGCACAAACCCTCATTGGTCAGTAGTTCTGAAGTGTTAATAATTTACACAACTCATCAAATCAAATCAGCACGCTAAGTTTCGTAGCTCTGGATCAATTCTTTCTGGGTCCATATATTGTTTTGCAACAGAGTGTATAATAACACTATTCCTACTGGTTTTAATTAACTCAGTTTTTATTTCTGTTTATTTTTCTTGTCTGGCCTTGCCTTGTCTTGTCTTGTCTTGTCTTGTAAGTTATAAAGTAATAAGTATAAAAATATGTCTTCAATGTATTTAATATGATTTGTGGTTGTTTTAAAATAAATATTTCCAATAAATAAAAATAAACGGAAATCTTTTAACACTTTCAGGGGCGAGGCATTGCTGCTCCAAAAATATTGAAATAATTAATTCACACCACAACTAACGAACAAATTTATTTGAAAAAAATCAAAAGCTTTTCCTCCCATATAGTATGAGATCGAAATTGTACTAATAAATTGCTGGTGTCACTTGACAGTTTGGATATTAAAATTAAGAGTTTGCAGACTGCAAACGGCCCCCCTGAAAAGGTTAAAAGGTATTCGTTGACATCTGAAGAAAGAGTGTTAATGTGCTATTTTATTAATAATTTTCTGAGAAAGGTGAGTATTAATCCCTTCAGGGACAAAGGACTTATGTTACTAAAATGTAAAAATGATTGATCGACACCGGCGTTTATGAACAAATTTATAAGGAAATAGTAAAAGCTTTTCTTCGCGTACACTACACAAAGATTTATTTAATACCTGAATTCTGGTGCCAATGTGGCATTTAGGAATTAAAATTAAGTGGCATATATAATATACCGGTGCCCTGCAAGGGGTTAAGAGAAAAAAAATGGATTTTATTTTTGTAATGAGAAAAATATTTCATAGAAAATAGAGCATATTACACATCTTTGATAAAGGTTTGATAATATTTTATAAAAAATTTAAAGTCAATTTTTTATGTTTATTTTTTTTCATCCTAATGCAATTGCCCATCCCTTTTTACATTGTAGATAGGTTATACGACACTGGACTTCCATCACTCATATTAACAATATGCAAAACTGAAATGGATTATAAAACAAAACCACTTAAAAATCTCTTTCAACATACTTGTCAGATTTAAATAAATATAAATAATATTTGAGTTACAGAACATTAAAAAAAAAATATTGAGCTACGCAACAAATATTCTTTATTTTTCCTACAAATTATTATATAGTTCTAAATATATGGAAGATGTAAAATATGAATTTACACATACGAAGCATAGATTTCTATAGTGGAATAAATCGAAATATTATAGAGATATATATACATAGAGACAATAATAAAAGGGATAATAAAACACATTGAGGAAAATACATAGGATTAACCCGGGCGTTTTTTTGCCAAAAAGTAAACTTTTTTATAAAAAAGTTTTCTTTGGATATAGTTCAGATTTTATTATTTTTTTATATTATCATTATTCTATAAATTTTCTAATTTTAATTAATTTTCCAACTACTTTTCAGCAGTGAAATTGCGCTTGAAATTATTGAATATTGAACAAGTGAATTATCACTTTGCTAACAAAGCGTATACCAACTTAGTCAAAAATGTCCAAGCCGGGAATCGAACCCGAGCCCCTGGAATAAATCTCCAGTGCTCTACAACTAAGTCACAAGGACGATGCCCAGCTTGGTAAGTAAGCTTGGTTAGTGGTAGAGCACTGGAGATCTATTCCAGGGGCCCGGGTTCGATTCCTGTGTTGGACATTTTTCACTAAGTTGGTTTACGCTTTGTTAGCAGTGTGATAATTCACGTCTTTAATATTCTATAAATTATCTTCTCAGCATATATTCATTAAATATTACAGGGTTCGTACGCATAAAAAAACCATACCATAATAAATCCAGTTACACTATTCTATAAAACTGGTGGGAATCAATCAAATCTGAATAAAAGTCACAGCCCGTGAATATCACGGGAGTGAGAATTAAGGGGTTAAAGACAAAGTGCGTCTAAATATGATCAGGAAGATTTGTTTCTAAAATTTTCAATATTACATAAAAAAAAAAATTAATTATAAATTACAAGTTCAGTTATTGTGTTATTAGTTAAAAGCTTACACACCACCCCATCAATGCAAGGCCTGAGCGCTGACACAAAAATGACGGCTAACGAAGGTGGATTTTTTTACGTATGTACGGTCCCTTCAATTTTGACACCAGTATTTTTTTAAACCTTTCTTTGACTTGTTTATTCTAAAAAATAAATCCGAAAACTCTTAAATATTATTGGTCCCATAATTCAAGGCACCGTACACACACTTAAAAAAATTCGCTTTTGTCAGCTGCCATTTTTGCGTCAGCCAGTGTTGCCAGCGGGCTACTTTTTTTTAATTCAGATTTCTTGATTGGCACCACTTTTCTGAAATGGTAAAAATCCTCTTGTTTCCGCCTTAATTAATATGTCATTAAATAAGGCAAATTTTACTATTTCAAAAACGTGGTGCCAATCAAGAAATCTGAATTTAAAAAAGTAGCCCACTGCAAACACTGGCGTCTGCACTGAGGCTTATTATTCAGGAGACGGTGGCTGATATATCAAATATTCCTAAACTTTTTACCCTGTTTAATATATAACATCTTCCTTGATAAAGTTGCGAATTATTCTGAGTAAGCCCCTTCAAGGGCGGCGGTATATAATATATATCACTTAATTTTAATTGCCAAATGCCAAAATAACACCAGAATTTTGGACAAAGATTTTGATTTTTTTATAATATACGCAAAGTAAATCTTTTAATTCGCACGTAACAATCAATTCGTTCGTAAATCCTGGTATAAATCCCTCATTTCAACATTTCAGAAACAGAAGTACTGTGGCCCACAAAAGGGTTAAAATGAAGGTATTTTTGCTAAGATAAAAGAAATTATGTATAAAAATAATGATAACATTTTATTGTATATTTTCTTTAACACACGGTATTACATTCCTGATAATTTCTTATACATTCAATATTATTAAACTTTAAATGTCATCGACTGTAAATCTGTGTTTTATGCTTTGTAAAATATACCAAGTTGGACTTCAGGAAAGAATAATAAGAATATATTCCAAAAGATTTTTGCCTGGAATTTAATATTTAGAATTGGTTATTTAAGCATGCATACAGTATTAGAGAATTTGACTAAAAGTAATGTCGTTAGTAAGTTATTTTTTATTAGATGATGACTCTTATTTTTCAAATCCTACTATTAGTTCACTCTCTCCCTATATATATTTATATATCTAGTTCAAATTTTCAATCGTTAATAAAATACTTATTATTCATAAACTCAAGTTCAAGTACATTTTTTAAAACTTTTTGTGGATGACACTTGATGTTGATATAGTTTTTCAAAATATTAATTCATTAATTAAATTTAATCAATTAATTTTAGTTTTATATGGGAGAAAAAAAAATCTTTTCAGATTCTGTTTTTCACAAAAAGTAACTAAAAGAAAATTCTTCTTTGTTGACCTAAGTAGGAATTGACTTTAATTTTTTTTTTATATTACTTCTTTATAAATAATTAATTTACTTGAACGCATAAAAAGGATTTATAAAAAAGCATAAAAAAGCCTATTCAGGAGGAAAAACTTTTGTAATTAACCATTTCATAGAAAATTTTGCTTATTCTTAATACATTTTGGTGCCGTTGAGCGTTGCCATCATGTTAGAACTGAGTTGAAATAAATATAGGTTTTTCAAAAAAAAAATTAAGGGGTAATACCACTTTCACATTCTCAATTAAACCTAAAAAAATTGTTGCTTAAAGTACATGGTATATACAGGGAAATCTTATTTATTACTTAGAAATACACCTCGAAAGTAAAAGGGAAATTGCTGAGTTGTAGACGTAGAGCACACCACAACGAGTAAACAAAAACAAAATTTTAAAACGCGGTTTTATATATATATATATATATATATATATATATTATTATGTTTTTTTAATAGCATTTAAAAAATCGGTGGATACTCAAGCTTCTACATACATGAAATTTTCTTAGTGAAATAGGTAGGAATTATTTGAAATAATGGTATTTCACTCTTCTGTCTAACTTTAAGTAAGACATTTTTTTTTTAATTTCCTTTCTATTTTGAATTAACCCTTTAGTGCGCAGCTTTGCATATATGCAAAGAACACTGTTTTGAATTTAATATTTTTTTTTTATTCGCATATACCTATTTCACACCAGAAAATTAAAATAGTAATAGTTGCTTTTATTAAAAAACAGACATTCCGTTTTTAAATAACGCGAAATTAATAATTGAAATTTTCTGGCTTAAAGTCAGATTCTCTGAACTACGTAATTTCTAGAGCGTATTCTATTATGGGAATTAAAAGGTTAAAGGTTAAATTTTATAAAATAAATAATTATATAAAATAAGGTATATGCAGACATACTTATTAAAGTATTTACCAATTTGCATTATTTTAGGGTAAAACAGCCACGCCACAGTATTTTTTTACTTATATTGGAGATGTGCAACACAAGAAAAGATTGACGTATTTTATGAAAAATATATCTCTGATTTTTTAATTATTTTTACTGTGTTATAAACCTTTCAAAGAATCATATATCATTTTTTCGAAAAAAAAATCACGCATTGAAGGGTTAATTACATTTTACTGAAAATATATATTTTGTAAGTTAGCTAAGTATTTCATAAGTTTTTCGAGTAAAACATTATCTTTTTGTGACATTGTTCAAGAGTAATCTTCAATGAGTTATCACGCACACAAGTTTGAGCTATGGAACTATTATTAAAAAGAAACTGACATATACATAAAATAGTGAAGCTTCAACTGTAACCGCTTTCGCATTCCTGATTACCTCCTGTGGAAACTTCCATCAGTAAATTTTTGTAGAAATTATCTCCATATTTAAAGGCCTTACTAATGCAAAATTTCACTCATAAATAATGTCAGAAACAGATTTTCATTTTTAGTGGTGGAAGATTACTTTTGCGGTAGTCAGGACTTTTGTTTCCGCCATATTTTGAGAACCGGTGAAACAAACTTACTGTTTTACCAGGGAATTGACACCAGTAAAAACAAATAGAATTTTTTAACATATTTGTCAAAGATATTTCAATGAATAAGACACTTAAATAGGACAAAATTTACTATATAATTCACCGCCCCCTGAATACTAGGCCTGAGCGCTGGACCAAAAATGGTGGCTGCCGAGGGCGGATTTTTTTCAGCGTGTGTACGGTCCCTTAAATATTCCTACCAATAATTTTTTGAAGTTTTTTCCGCTTCATTTTTCTGAGAATAAACAAGGTAGAGAAATCTTTTATAAAATACTGGTGTCTACATTTAAGGGACCGTACCTACGCTAAAAAAAAATCCGCCTTCGGCAGCCGTCATTTTCGTGTCATTTTTGTGTGAGCGCTCAGGCCTAGTATTCAGGGGGCGGTGATATAATTCCTCAGTTACTTCACACTCAACTGGTAGAAAGTACAGTATATCTCTCTTCCCCCTTATTCATAACTTCATTGTTTGAACCTCTTTATTCAATTGCAGTTGCCAGTTCGTTATTTTTATTTATTTATTTTTTTTATTCATTTATTTATTTATTTATTTATTTTTTTCGTTTCGACTGCGTGATTGCCATAATTTTTTTGAAGTAGATATATTCGCCTCATTTTTGATACTAGAATAAGGCGAAAATAAGGCGAATTATACGTATTAAAAAAACGGCGATCAAAGAGTCTGAATAACAAGAAGTAGCGAATAGGTAAAACTGTCAGCGCTTCCGGCAACTTGCTGTCAAACTGTCATTTTTCTGCATATCTACTAACAGATTACAATTTTTTACTTTAATGCATATGCAATTATTTGGTGTCAATGGATATACATAAACACTTGGTATTTGTTTGAAAAAAATCCCAAAAATGACTTAAATTTAAGGCGTCAAAGTGATATTTTGCATTAATAGATCCTGTAAAAGCTGAAAGCATAAGTTCCCAATCACATCCCTTCGCAAAATACAACTTCAATCACGCAGATACGTATCAATACGAATGCGCCTTTTAACCCTTTAGTGCGCAGATTTGCATATATGCAAAGAACAGTGTTTTGAATTTAATAGATTTTTTTTTTATTTTATTCGTATATACCAAATTCACATCAGAAAATTAAAATAGCAATATTTTCTTTAATTAATAAAAGACATTTTGTTTTTAAATAAAGCTATATTAACCACTGAAACTTTCTGGTGTAAAGTCTCTGAACTATGTAATTTCTAGTACTTATTCTATCATGGGAATTAAAGGGTTAAATGTGGAGTTTTATAAAATAAATAACACTATAAAATAAGGTATTTGGACACATTCATTTTAAAATATTTACTAATTTGCAATATTTTAGCGTGAAACAGCCACACGACAGTAGTTTTTACTTGTATTGCAGATGTGCAACGGAAGAAAAGATTAACGTATTATATGAAAAATGTGTCTCTGATTTTTTATCATTATTTTTCCTGTGTAATAAACGTTTCAGATAATCATATGTAATTTTTTCGAAACAAAATAAAAAATCGCGCATTTAAGGATTAAAACAAGTGTTACCACTCGACAGCAAACAACCACATATACAGATATGTTGATCGCTTTTGCCATATAAAATAAGCCTAAAATATTATTATATATCTAAGACAAGAATTCAAGTTTAGCAGTCGCATAGTGTTTTTTTTTTTTTGGGGGGGGGGGGTGTCGATCATTTTATTACCACCACTGTTATATAGAAAATTTGGCTAAAGAAAGCAAAGTTTAGCATACAATAATACTGGTACTGAAATGATTTCTGCCCCCCCCCCACTGAACTACGTCACTGAACTACGTCACACCTACGTCACTGAAGATTAGCATTCATCTGCTACACCCAACTTTAAATCTTTGACATGTCATCAACATACGTAAATATTTTATATATTATTCATGAAGGCTAATAAACTTCGTTGAGCCACTGCAACTTAGTCTTTTTAGGGTTTCGTAATTTAAAAGTAAAAAGAACCGCTAACAGATCACTGGTGTGTCTGTCTTGTCCATTTCTCAAAGCCGTTTTTCTAGAAAACTATGAAACGTGGAAAGTTCAAACTTGCCAGAGTTATAAAAGCTATCGACCCACATATTTATAGATTATTAGCCGTTCAAAAATATATTCAGTAAAAATTTAGAGGACCTAATAAAGTGATTTGTGAAAAATATTTTTTTTTTTCATATCGTATGGGGAGATCTCATAACACTGTACTAAAAAATACACTGTTCATCAAAATTAAAGTATAATGACAGAAGTGAGACGTAACAGATCCTTAATGAAATATTATTAATAAAAATTTGTACAAAAGCATTAGTTAACATAAATTACAATGTTTGGCATTTGAGTGTTCTCAAAATATTTAAATCAAAACGAAATTTATGGAAATTGTAAAATGATGAAAAAACTAACTAACTTCTTTAGCAATTTTTTTTCTTTAGTATGTTTTATGGTCACCTAGGACGGACATGCATCCCTCACAACTTGATTTCATAGTCTATACAAAAGTGTTGATCATGTCTTGAGGAACTGCACACCACTCTTCACTTTTCAGCTCCTGGAGTGCCCGGGTGGGATTTGGCGCGATGAAATGGAAGCCTAAGTCATCCCACACATACTCAATCGGGTTCAAGTCGGGTGAGTAAGGCGGCCTGTCCATTCGAGTGATATCTCCCGTTTTCAAGTATTCTGACCCACATATACTTGATGTGGCGGAGCATTGTCATCCATCAGCAAAATCTCTGGGCCAACAGAAAACCTAAACAGGCTAACTTTGGGTTGCACTACATCCTCCACATATATTCCACCGGTTACAGAATCTCCTTAAAATATATGCAGCTAGGCGCGGCAATTTTTCATGATTCCTCCCAAACCATTCACCCCTTAATTCTCGCTCCCGTGATATTCACGGGCTGGGTCTTTTATTCAGATTGTTTGTCTTCCACCAGTTTTTTAAAATAGTGTAATTGGCTTTATTCCGGTACAGTGATGGAACAGTGTAGCAGCAGAGAAACAATTGACACCGAAAAATTTTATTAACATTCTTCATTTGACTTCAGAACAGAATTTCTGAGACATTTGAAGGCGAAGAATACAATAAAAATTTAGTGGGGACGATCGCGCAACTGCTGTGCCACTGTTCCACCACTCCTGGTATAATATAACTTGTCATTAAATAAGGTGAATACATCTCTTTCAAAAAAGTGGTGTGAATAAGCAGTCTGAATTTTTAAACCGTAATTTAATGCGACTGTTAAGGGATTAAAGCGCGGTCGCGAAAACTGGTTATTTTACTGACAATGGAAGGCAAGTTACGTGTTCCTTCTTCTCTACAGATCAAAACACGTCTAGATTAAGTGTCCAGACTATATCTGAACTCGTCAGTAAGCAACACTCTCACCCAGTTTTCTTGGCTCCATTGAACATGACGACGGTACCAGTTTAAACGGGCCCTTTGGAGGCTGGAAGTGAGTGGAACACCAATTATTGGTTTTCTCGCATACTGTCCACGCTCGTTAAGACTTCGTGCAGCAGTAGAACGGCTAATTCGAGTTCATGTGGCAGACTGAATGTCGGAAACGAAATCTCTTGCAGTCACTTTACGGTTTCTTCAAGACGGCAATGACAGAACACGGACTCCGGATGCAGTTGTTGCTGTTGGTCGCCCTTTACCATGTTATCTATCAACGGATACAGTGCTTAAAAAGCGGATCTAAGCACATGCTATGACACTTTGGGGGATATTAAAATCTTACTTGACCTCCAATTGTGTTTGACCTCCCTCGATTCTACCAATTATTCGCCACTTTTGATCTTCATTTAAGTTATGCCTTTGAGCCATAACTAAAAAATACTGATCCCTCTCATACACTACATTCTTTTTAAGGAACACTAAAGACCAGAATTCCAACATGCGCCCAGTCGCTGCCATCGAAATACTCATGGCCTGAGGACACAAGTTGTGACGTCATCACTAATCGACCGACTTCTCACTAGTGTTGAAATTCACACCGAAAATTTTTGAATAGCAATTTCCTTTTATTTTATTTGTGGTTTATCTATAATCCTATAAAACAATAGTAACTATTTAAACATACTGGTGAGAATTTGGAATCACCTAATAAAAAATCAGCAAGATGCGGCAACACTGTGGCATTCCGCATCTGACTGAATTTTTATTTAGGGTTTCCGAATTCACACCAGTAAGTTTAAGTAGTTGCTATTGTTTTATAAGATGATAGAAATTCCACAAATAAAATAAAAGGAAATTGCTATTCAAAATTTTCGGGTGTGTATTCCAACACTAGTAAGAAGTCGATCGATTAGTGATGACGTCACAACTTGTGTCCTCAGGCCTTGAGTATTTCGATGGCAACGGCCCAGTACACACCACATTGTTAATCACCGAATTTGTATATTTCCGGCGCGAACGTATGCGCGGAAGCACAATTTTGTGTTCAATTGTATTTAATTAACATAAATAATTGCAGCATTGGACATTGGTTGCGACGTTAATTGAGGGAACATATTTTTTTCTCATTATCATTCAGTTTGATTACCAGCGTATATTTGTTATTAGTTTTATAAATTATATTTCAGAGATATAGTCAAAAATGTACTATAAAAATATTTTATGTTTGACGTGAGCATCTTATATGGTCGCTTATGTTATCTTATTTCTATTAAAAAGATGTTTAAAAGGAACAGTAATTGATTTCACTGAGGGAAAAAAATCTTTAAGATATTTTAGTTTAATATTACTTAAAGACTAAAGGAAAAAAAGTATATATAACTAAAGGAAAAAAAGATTACAAAAAAATGTGCTGTGAAATTAATTTACTGCCTGTAATTAATATTTGCTCTCGAAAGTTTAATAAGTTTTACGTTGTCTGAAAAAGTTAATTCTATAAAAATTAATAAATATGGAAAACCAATTAATTTTGTTTGTAAAAGGAAATTTTGAATTTCATGAAAAACGTACAGTTTTTTAAATTGGAAGCTTTTCAAAGCATCTAAATACTTTTTTTTTTGTATAATTTTATCATATTACATTTTTAAGAAAGAAATATGGATTTTCGTGATGAAAATGCTTCTTCTATTCTATAGTTTTAAGCATACTCTATAAATGCATCTTTTTTAATTGCAAATATTTACAATTTGAAAAATAGTTTTTTCAATTTCAAAGAAGTATTGGAAAGGGACATCACATATTTTACTGTATATTTTGTGTGTGAGGGTGAGGGGCGGGCAGGGATGAGATTTCCGACTTTTTGCATACCAGTATTATCTAAGAGAAAATGTTATTTTATCTATTCTATCTAAACATTTTCGCGATTTAACAGAACGACATTTTCTTTAAGATTATACTGGTATGCAAAAAGTCAAAAATCTCATCCCTGGGGGCGGATATATTGGGCGTTCATGCCTGTATAAAGGTGTTTGAATTTTAATGGAAAGAATAGTTTATTATTTCTTTTATAAAATATCAAAATAAACTAATGAAATATATATATTTTATAAATGCATTTGATGAAATATACGCTTAAGGAATTTTTTCGAATTTTTTTTGGATAACTCTTTGAAACATAATGCCGTCAGTAAGTTAGATTTATTATTATTATTATTATCTGTTCACGCAGAAAAAAATAGTGAACTTATTTCTCAGAAATTTAGCACAATAATTATAAAGTTCCTTTAAATTTAAAAACGTGCTAATTAACACTAAAACGGCCATAGCGGTCATTATGAACAGCACCAAATAAAAATATTTCGATTCGAGCCAGAATTTTCTTTCTAAAATAAGCGCAATATGTAAAACTGAGAAATAAGTTAAATAAATAAATTAAACAGTTTTAAATAAAAATTCTGGTGTGAAATATTTTTATAACACTTCAGAGAAATTACCGGCAGTTCTTGAGTCAATAGAAACTTTACAGACTTTCTGTGTAATAGCAAGATTACATTTACTTATAACAAGAAGATGAATTTAATTAAAAGTTTCTACATATCTCCGGGATCTTCAGATTCATATACAAGTTCACAAACCGTGTTACAGAGGATCTACTTGACGGATAGAGCAGGATGCAATGATCGCAGGGAAAACAGGGAGAATTACAGCAAAGAAATCTACGATGGAGAAGAATGGATTTCAACCAGTTACTACACCGATCCCAGAATAATAGGAATGAACGCTGACACAGAAATTGCCGGCTGTCGTGTTTTTTTTAACCCTTTAGTGCGCAGCTTAACATATATGCAAACAATAATGTTTTGAATTTAATAGATATTTTTAATTCGCATATATCTAATTCACACCAGAAAATTAAAATAGTAATATTTGCTTTAATTAAGAAAATGACATTCCGTTTTTAAGTAAAGCAAAATTAACCATTAAACTTTCTGGTGAAAAATCAGATTCTCTGAACTACGTAATTTCTAGAACGTATTCTAGCATGGGAATTAAAGGATTAAAATTAAAGTTTTATAAAATAAATAATTATATAAAATAAGGTATTTGAAGACATACTTAATAAAATATTTATTAATTTGCATTATTGTAGTGTAAAATAGCCACACGACAGTAGTTTTTACATATATTGTATATGTCCAACCGAAGAAAACATTGACCTATTAAATGAAAAATATATCTCAGATTTTATTCATTATTTTTCCTGTATAATAAATCTTTCAGGGAATCATATATATTTTTTTCGAATCAAAATAAAAAATCGCGCATTTAAGGGTTAAGCAACCCATATAGTACTAATGCAGGGTTCGTACGCTTTAAAGAATTCTGGGGATTTTAGGTGTTTTAGTACCATAAATTTCGTAAGGTACTGGTCGCAGTATCTAATGCCAGAATTTATTATCATTAAATGAGGGCAATATTACTCTACAAAAAGTCTGTTAAAAGGTGAGTGGAAGTCCATGAAGCGTACCAGCACTGTAATGCTTTAGCTGAAGTGGTATTGCACATATTAAGTGCACCCACTACACATATTAACTTAAAATTATCTTTTACATGAAATTCTTCTGTATAAACACATTAGCTTTTTTACATTCTTCATTACAATTATTAAAAGGACATTTAAATTCAATATTTGAATGTAAAATATTAAAATTCTTTAAAATTTAAAAGTTGTAAGAAGTCTCAAGTTCTAGAGTTTTCTTGCTTTTTCAGTAATCCATCATAGCTAATAGCAATATAGATTTTTCCACAGCCAGAGTTTTCAGGTCTCCGGCTGTATGAATACCACTATTATTGTAGAGGAAATGTTGTTCTTTTAAATTGCCCAAATGTTCCATTTAATTAAAACAAATATTTTCTGTATTTAAAAACTGGTATCCAAAAATCCGGAGACTTGACAGATCTGCCCAGCTATATTGTATTGAAAAATAAATACCCAGGTAAATAACCAAAATAGGTATTTACTAAGTACGAGGCATACTTATACCGGTTGAAAAGGATAGAAAATTTTGCCTTATTCATGAGAGTAATTTTGCATTAATATGGCGTTTAAATACCATGGACTTTTCTACAAAAAAAAAAAAAAAATAAATAAATACTGATGGAATTTTGCATCCTTAGTAATCAGGCCCTCTGTTTACCGGATATATTCTCTGGGAATTTACCCTTAACCCTTTGTTTGCTCTGTGTTCCATTACATGGGACACCCAACATGATTTTCAAATGCTACAATGACACCCGAATTCTGGTATAAATATTTTCCGTTTATTATGTATTGGAAAAGTAGCTTTTTCTTATTTTCAAATAAATTTGTACGTAAATTCCTGTGTCACACATTCATTTCAACATTTTCGCAATGGAAGTCATTTGCGCCGGAAAGGATTAAAAATATATACCCGAGTAATTTACATCACTGATTCCACCAGATGGTTTTTCTATTTTGGGTTAATATGTGTAATTAGCTGTTTCCTTTTTTTTTTGACGTACACTGTACTGTACATGCTGTTGTTACGATTAATTAAAACAGTAATATAATTGCCAACTTTTACGCCTTTTTGTTAATACTAGAATTTTAAAGAAATGTTCTACTTTTTTCATCGTAGATTTCTTTGATCAAACAAAACAAAATTTATTTTTAAATTTTAGTGATAAGAAAAAAGCGCATATGTTGTTAGCTATGTAAAAAATATTAAATTTAAAAGTTGACACAAAATTAAGGTTAACTTATTAAAAATTTTAAAATAAGTATATAAATTTAATATTCTTTTTATTGTGATGCACTATTCTACAAATTGTAGGCAGTGCCAGATTAAAATAGATGTTTATAAATTTCTTTATAAAGTTATTAATGCGGTAAGGAAATCGCTATAAAGAATTGCGCATGTAATGAATAATTTTTATGTTTTCTTCATCGTACATTTTAGCGCTTTCTACTAAATTCATTTTTTTTTCAACTGATATCAAATTAGCTAGCCGCTGATACCTTACGCTTTTTATGTACCACAAAATTTAACAGTAAATTTTACCTTTTTTAATTGTCGTAATCTGCCCAAAAATAAAGCAACATTTTCTATTATTTTTAATTTTGGTACAGAAAAGCGTTAGAGTTGGCAGTTATTGAATTATATCAAAAACAAAACATGTGTTTCCTTAACCATTAGATGCATAGTGATGCATCTCTGCTTAACTTTTTGTTTAACTTTTAGTAACCACTAAATTTATATAGAAATATTAATCCTTTAATTACAAAAATATGCTACTAAATAATTAAAAAAGTACTAGTTTTGTACCATTTTAGTTGTAAATGTAGTTTTTTCTTGCGTTGCAGATGCGCAATATAAGTTAACGTATTATAAGAAGAACACATCTCTGAATTTTTTGCATTACTTTTCCTGCGTAATAAGACTTTCTTAGAATCATATATATATACAGGGTGATTCAGCTCGTCGGTGACAAACTTTAAGGATCGATAGAGCACACCTAGACGAACATTTTTGAATAGGGAATGTAGGGTCCCTGACGCGATGGTAAGGCGCTAGGCGCTTTCGAAAATTTGGGTGCCGAAATTCGAAACGTCATAAAAACTAGGGAAATGGTTAGATTTTCTTGCTTGTTGCGTCGAAATGATTCTGTTTGTTTAGACTTTCTTCAGTACCAATTTGATAAGCGTATCTCTTAAAACATGGATAGGGGGCGCTGCAGACTTTGGAGAGCTAGACAACAACTTTAAGCCCGTTATTTTGATAATTTAACACTTGCTCGCCAAAGTTTATACTCTAACTTAAAGTTTGAACCCAAAAGTAGAGCCCTGCAAAAAGCGTAAGAGCCGGAATAAAATGTCAAAGTACAGGGTGGTCGAAACTCGAAGGCTCCTAAGAGATAAACAAACAGATTTCTTGACTTATGGCATGCATTTTCATGATTCTGTTTGCTGGGGCTCTCTGAAACTCAGTTGAACGGTACAAAAAGAAACATCGATAGGGGGCGCTTTGGGCAAAAAACATAATTCGTTGACATTTCGGACGCTAACTGGAAACGGGGCGCTACGATCAGTTAGTAATAATGAAAACACATTTTCTACCTCTGCTCAACACTTCTGAATAAATTTAGACCAAAAACATCAATGATACTGGAAATTTATTTACAAAAAATAACACTACAGAAGATGCTCGAAATTTCGACCTTGGGCCATGATGCAGGCTTCGCACCTCCGTCGCATTGAGGAGTGTGTGTTTCCAACAATGCCAGGAGTATCTCTGATCTGCCCTGCAGCTGCCACAATGCGCGCCACAAGTTCTTCAGCACTGCTGACAGGTGTATGGTATACCTCGGCCTTCAGGTAACCCCAAAGGAAGAAATCCAAGCAGGTGAGGTCTGGTGATCGGGCAGGCCAGTGAACTGGACCCCCACGCCCGATCCACCGCTGGCCATACCTTGCGTTTAGATGGAGACGCACGTCGTTCGTGTAATGGGCCGGAGCTCCATCGTGCTGGAACCACATCTGGCGACGCGAACCTTCGGGTACGTGCGCCTCATCCAGAAGCTGCGGCAGCACTTGATCCAGGAAAATCAGGTAATTTCCACCTGTCAGCCGTTCAGGTAACAAATAAGGGCCAATGAGGCAATCCCCCAGAATGCCGGCCCACACATTTACTGAGAAACGCTCCTGGGCTGCTCGGCTTCTGGTTTCATGTGGATTTTCATCACACCACACATGACTGTTGTGGGCGTTCCACATTCCCTCCCGGCTGAAGGTGGACTCGTCCGTAAACAAAATGCTGTTTACAAAACGGGGATCCCTGGATCTCATCGCCAAGTACCATCTTGAGAATTCCACTCGAGGGCCAAAATCCTGCTCTCTGAGCAACTGCACCCGCTGGATGTGGTAGGGGTGCAGATTCCGGGAACGTAAGATGCGCCACGCAGTTGCTTGCGAAATGCCAACATGCCTGGCGATATCTCTCGTGCTAAGACCTGGGTTGTCCTCAACCAGGTTAAGCACAGCCTCTTCGTTGTCGGGGGTGCTCACTGATCGCTCCCGTTCAGGCCTGCCTCCGTCGAAAGATCCCGTTGTGGACAACCTCTGGTGTACTCGAGCGAAGAAGGCATGGCAGGGGATTTGCCTGTTGGGGTAACGCTCGGCGTACAACCGCTGAGCGGCTCGTCCATTACAACCAGCAGCGCCATACGCCAAATGCATGTCAGCCAATTCAGAGTTTGTGTACCGTTCCATCCTACTACCGATCTGCAGACAAGTAACCCGAAGCTTAAGTAGGTACCGCACGTTCAAAAGACGTGTCTGCGCATACAACTACGTCATCTCGCGTTGTCGTCTACGCATTACGTATCTTTTGCATATCGATATGGTACGATATCTTTTGCATAAATCAGCAAAAAGCACCTTATGTAAATTTTATTGCGCGCATTGTGCATGATTGAAACCAGCTATGTTTGTTAAAAAAAACAAACAAACTGCAGTTTTAATAGCTTCTTATGATAAGTAAATTACTCTCTTGTTTTGTTTCTAACTGATCGTAGCGCCCCGTTTCCAGTTAGCGTCCGAAATGTCAACGAATTATGTTTTTTGCCCAAAGCGCCCCCTATCGATGTTTCTTTTTGTACCGTTCAACTGAGTTTCAGAGAGCCCCAGCAAACAGAATCATGAAAATGCATGCCATAAGTCAAGAAATCTGTTTGTTTATCTCCTAGGAGCCTTCGAGTTTCGACCACCCTGTACTTTGACATTTTATTCCGGCTCTTACGCTTTTTGCAGGGCTCTACTTTTGGGTTCAAACTTTAAGTTAGAGTATAAACTTTGGCGAGCATGTGTTAAAATAACGGGCTTAAAGTTGTTGTCTAGCTCTCCAAAGTCTGCAGCGCCCCCTATCCATGTTTTAAGAGATACGCTTATCAAATTGGTACTGAAGAAAGTCTAAACAAACAGAATCATTTCGACGCAACAAGCAAGAAAATCTAACCATTTCCCTAGTTTTTATGACGTTTCGAATTTCGGCACCCAAATTTTCGAAAGCGCCTAGCGCCTTACCATCGCGTCAGGGACCCTACATTCCCTATTCAAAAATGTTCGTCTAGGTGTGCTCTATCGATCCTTAAAGTTTGTCACCGACAAGCTGAATCACCCTGTATATATATATATATATATATATATATATATTAGAAACAAAATAAAAAATAATGCATTAAAGTGTTAATTATATAAAATTTCTCTCCTATAGTTTTAACCCATAAGAGGTTAATTTGTTTTGACAGAACAAAGTAAGTGTTGCGACCATATACTACTTTCAACGTACTAAAATATTCGTTTTATATAATCGATATATGTCTTCCATTACACAAAGCGAATATTGCAGTTTAAAATTAGTGTTGTCGAAAAGCTTTTAGTAACGAAACAAGCAGAATCTTCTTCCACTTACGGTATACGAGAAAACCTGTTAGGGGTTAAATCTTCTAATAAATTTACAAAACAACTTAAGATTAGACAAGTTTTATATGAATTAAATATGACGGAAAATATTTTCTAGAAGGAAATATGGAAACAATCTTATATTTCTTGAATCTACTGCCATGACATTGCCATGAAATTTTTTTATTATTATTTTATTAAAAATACAAGCAATTTATTTTTAATAGTGAATATTTATCCAAGATTCTGATATAGAGACATTATTTCTAAATTGTAAAGAATACAGACGTTTTAAAATTTTCGTAAAGAACGGTGACACAACCGAACGTACGCGAAAATTATATGTGTTTAAATTTAGGAATTTCTTTAAAACATGTGCAATCTTTGTATTGACGCTTTTCCCATCACTCTCAAGTGGGTAGACTTTTCGAAAGAATCCGAAAAAATCCCTCTCGATGAAAGTTTGAAATTAATAGTTCTTTATGTTATCGTAAAAGTGATACAGTTATAAAATTTCAATTTGGAAATTTTGTAACAGATAGGCTTATTTATGCAGGAAACGACTAGGGATGACATTTTTGTTAATATTTTTGTGCAGAGAGACTAAATCTTGATAATTTACAAAATTGCTCATTAGATTAGTTCCATATTTTTAATCCCTAGCAGTTACTCCGCTTTTAAGTTAGAAGTTGGATAATATTTTAATGAATGATACGAATATAGTAATTTTCAATTCAGAAGTTTCAAAGGAATCGTATTTTAACCCTTAAATTTTTGCTATCTTTCATTTTGTTTCGAAAAAATTATATATGATTCTCTGATGGTTTATTACACACACAAAAAAAAAAAAAAAAAAAAAAAAAAAAAAAAAAAAAAAAAAAATAGTGAAAAAAAATCAGAGATATATTTTTCATATAATACGTCAATCTTTTCTTCTGTTGCACATCTGCAATACAAATAAAGACTACTGTAGAGGGCTAAATACTGTCGCTAAAATAATGCAAATTAGTAGGGGAGTTAGAGGAGGTTTGATACATAGGGAGGGTTGATACATTGACAATTTTTCTCAACAAATGGCATTAACAGCTATTATAACAGATGTAAAGTCTTCTTTTATTAGCAGTGGCCATCATTAGCTGGACTTAGCAGTGAAGATCTGAAAACGTTTTTTTTTTTTTTTTTTTTTTTATTTTGAAGATTTTTGGAATGTCAATGTAATTTTTTTTAAATGTAGATTTTCTTTCATAACTCTTATTATTGTGAAGATAATATCTTGTAATTTTTTTTTTTTGAAAAGCACATTGCTAGGGTGAGTTTTACCAGAAAGGAGATTGGCATTTTGCAACTGCATTTTACAAGGGGATTGAAAATCCAATAAGGCATCATAGGGAGAAATGATACACTTGTATATTTGAAATTTAATAGTTTTTTTAAGTTGTAAACTAATATAGGACTCTAATATTAATTATTGTTTTATAGCAAGAGCTACTGAAATTGGAAAGGAAGAACAAAGAGACTATTCATAGACATTATGTGGGTTACATAGAAAAGCAGCGCGATGATAGATGGTTAGTTCGCTTTGCTCGTCATGTAGAAGGAAAAAAGTTTAAATGGCCTAAAAGGGAAGATGTTTCTATAATTGACGAAGGAAAAATTAAAAAAAAAAAACATTTAATCCACCCGATTTTACTTACCAAAATGATAGAGTTGTTAGTTTTTCTTTTAACCATTTCAGGGGTGGTGGTATGTTTATGAAACCACTTAATTTTAATTCCCAAACGCCACATTGGCACCAGCGTTTTGGTAAAATATTTTCCATTTAATATGAAAGTGAAATATAGCCCTTTTCTTATTTCCAATTAAATTTGTTGGCCAATTCTAGTGCCATTTATTTATTCAACACTTTAGCATTGAAAATGCTTTGCCCTGAAAGGGTTAAAGAAATCTTAAATGTAATAAATTTATGTTACATTGTTTGCAAATCAGCAATGTTCACTTCATTTTTCATTGCATCAAGATCTCTAGGGGTTTTTTCATTATTTATTTTCTAAAAAGTGTGTTAATAGAATTGTTTAAATAATAGCAATTGTTTAAATATTTTTGTAAAAAACATTTCTGAAACAAAAATATGTCAATGTCATTTCTTTTAAAATTTGGCTTAAATAGTTCAAGATTTATCATAAAAAATTGTATGACACATAAATTGAATTGTCTGAATTTCTTTTTCAGTTTACATAACAATGTACCAAATCTCCCTTGCTAGTGTATCAATCCTCTTAAGAAATGGGGAGATTTGATAAAGTAGTAACCATTCACAATGATTGGGATATATTCTTTGAATGATTATTTTTTAAATTCACAATATTTTTAATAAATCAATAAAAGGTCACTTCATAAGAAAACACGAAAAATTTGTTTAAATATAGGTTTCTAACTGTTGTAAAAAATTAGTAAAAAAAAAGTGTATCATACCTCCCGTACCTCCGCTAAGTACTTTAATTTGTATGTCTCAAAAATCCCTCATTTTATATAATTATTTATTTTATAAATCTTAACCTTTAACGCTTTAATTCCCATAATAGAATACGTTCTAGAAATTACGTAGTTCAGAGAATCTGATTTTACTCAAAAAGCTTCATTAGTTTATTTCGCTTTATTTAAATACGGGATGTCTGTTTTTTAAATAAAGCAAATATTGCTATTTTAATTTTCTGGTGTGAATTAGATATATGCGAATAAAAAAAATCTATTAAATTCAAAACAGTGTTGTTTGCATGTATGCAAAGCTGCGCACTAAAGGGTTAATACCTACATAGATGCCCTTTCCCACTAATCTTCAGTTGTGTGTGATTCATTTGAACCAGGTTCAACTCATTTGAAAAACAGAAAATTTTTTAACCCCTTGCGCTCTGGAGCTGTTAGCTAATGTAGCACTAGCCACCAGTTTTGCAGCATCTAGCAGATTTTATTTTTATTTTTTTTTACTTATTTTTTTATAGATGTTTTCTATTCACACCACAAAACTTTATTTTATTTATTTATTTATTTATTTTTAATTAATCATGTTGTAAAGCAAAAATAAGAGTTAAAACTTTCTGGTGTACATTTTACGGAGGACTAAAGGGAGATTGGTAGATACATATATCGATTCTAAAACAAAATATTGAAATGAAATATTTTAGTTACCGCAGCTTCCGGCGTATAATCCGTGGATCAAAAAATCATGTGTGACCCACAAATTTTATTTATAATTTAAATCAAATATTTATCGCGATTTAAAAGGTTACATTTTTTCAAATAAAATTTCTGCGTCAAAATATGATTGCTTGATCCGCGGATTATACGCCGGAAATTACGGAAATTTTTCTTGTGCATACTTGCCAAATTTTACGCTTTTTTGATACAACTAAAACTAAAAAGCGAATTTTTAATTATTTAACATTTTGCACTCGGAGGAAGGGGAAGCAGTTTTACCTCCATTTTTATTCCGAGAATCAGAATTCGTGCTAGAAATTTAAAATAGTATCTTTTGCTTTACTTAATTCCATAAATTTTGTGATTACATAAAGCAGATTCTTCTGTTAACCCTTTGAAGGGCAGTGATGCCATCATGGCATCACATAATTTTAACCCCTAATTGCCACATTCGCACCGGAATCTTATAATGAATAATTTCACCTTTATTAATTACGCGAAGATATGCTTTTACATGTTTACAAATAAATTCTCTTGTAAATACTGGTGTCATTAAGTTATTTCAACACATTATGAATGCAAGTACCTTGCCCTTAAAGGGTTAAAATTTCCCGCATAAATTTTAAATTTCGAAATTAAAATGGAGTCAGTACTGGCAATCCTACTCGAGAGGTGACTCTCACACACCACTAGTGTTGCCAGACATCCCGAGTAAATCGGGACTCCATGTGTACCAGTATTTTAGAGTAATTTACTTCGCCTTATCTAATGGCAGAATTATCTGCGATTAAAGAGTGTGAAATAAACTGTAAGAAATTAGTGGTATCCAGAGCATTTGGATCCCTGATTTACGCCGGACACCTGGAAACATTAGTGAATAAAGGGCATAGCCGGATAAGCATTGGAAACATTCCTTTCACTCAAATTTCCTGATTTTTTCCCAAGATGTGGCTACATATCTGGCAATATATTTCCCTATTATCACGCTATAAATACTGATATTTAGTGAGATAAAAATGTTTTCTCGATTTAAAAAAAAAGAATTTTCTCAAAAACTGCTGCTCGGAATTTCATGCCATTGATTGAGGATATATAGATACCAAAGATGCATAACTGGCAATTTTTGTATACTTTTCTGTTTATAAAAATTGTGTGAAATAGCGAAAAAAAAAATAAAAATCATATCTTATGGTTATCCGAAAATTACGATTTCCTTGTAAAAAATTCCCCATATGCGCCCGTATATTCTATATAAATGTCGAAAGTTTGCGTTGGGTACTATGTATAAATATTTACAAAATTAATGTATATTAAAATTATTGAAATTCATTTTAAGGCGTTATTTGGGGCGGAGCTACTCAACTTTCACACCCGAAGAATTTTTGGAATAAACAATTACAGAATTGCTGTATTTTAAATTTTAATGAACATATGAGAAACATTCTCAACGTTGTCAATATTAAAATGAACATGGCGTTGAAAAACATGTCTTATATGCTTAATGGAAACTAAAATACATCAGTTGACATATTGTCTGCTGACTTTGTTCAAAAAATTCTTTGGAGGTTGAAGTTAAGTAGCTCCGCCCCAAATAACGCCTTAAAATAATTTCATTAATTTTAATATGCATTTTTGCAAATATTTATATATAGTATCCAATGCAAACTTTCGGCATTTATATAGAATATACGGGCACATGTGGAGAATTTTTTCAAGAAAATGGTAATTTTCGGATAGCCATAACATAAGATTTTTTTTTAAATTTTTTTTTCGCTATTTCACACAGTTTTTATAAACAGAAAATTATTATAAAAAATATCAATTATGCATCATTTGTATCGATATAGCCTCAGTTAATGGCATGAAATTCCGCGCAGCAGTTTTTGAGAAAATCCGTTTTTTTTTTTTTTTTTTTTTTTTTTTTTTAAATCGAAAAAACATTTTTATCTCACTAAATATCAATACTTATAGGGTGATAATAAGGGAAATATATTGTCAGATATGTAGTCACATCTGGGAAAGAATCAGGAAATTTGATTGATAGGTATGTTTCCAGTGCTTATCCGGCTGCGCCCTTTAGAGTCAAATTTCACTCTAAATCAAAATTCGCAGTACGTGAGTCTGCTGCGTATCTGGATAATTCTCAACGCCAACAGTTTTCTTAGATAGTTGGTTGGGTAGCGCGCTGTTCAGCCACATTCCCATAAGGAGTCCTTAGTTGTCCTTAGAAGTATGGGCAAAGAGCTGCACAATTTCGACCACTCGTACAACTCCGGGAAAAGAACGGAAGGGGGTATTTTTTTCGACTTTTATCCTCACGGTTCCCTTGTGTACAAAAAAAAATTAAGTCGATTGGTCAAGATATTACACCTCCTGTAATTGTGGTTAATTCTACGAAATTGGCCATTTTCACCCCTTGGAAGGGGGGTGGTGGAAGGGAATAAAGGAGGGGTGTGTGGTATTTTCCCATCCATTCTACACCTCAAGGCCATGCTATGTAACCAAGGCGAAATAAAGTTGTGGAGGGATAACAAGATTCATTTGGGAGGGAAAAAAATATTGCGATAAAGTACATAAAAAAGAAGCATTGGAAAATAGCTAAAGAAACGGGAGGTAAACTAATTATAAATAAATAATTAATAAAATTAATAAAAATCACGGAAATAAAAACAAGACGGAACTACATTAACTGAAAAGCGGGTGGAGATAATTCGGGAAAGAGGTAAACAAAGTGTATAAGAAGCTAATTAAAGGGTTATAAATAACCAATTTAATATAATCTTTAATAGCACTCAAGTTTATTTTATTACTTTTATGGTGATAAAAACAATGTGTTTCATTTCAGAAATTCATATAATGAGATAAATCCTCATACACATTGCCTTCCACAAATACAAGTCTGCCACAGGCGACTATTTTTTAATTCTAACAGGTACCACTTTCTCAAAGAATCCTTAGAACAGAAATCCTTAACACACACTTTGCCATAAATTGCAAAAGGAAGATACTTAAAAATTTATATTAAAAAATACTGGTGCGCACCTTCTCTACCCCACTACTTGCGGTACAGACCTGCTATACAAACTTCAGGTTCATTTAAGAATATTATTAAGGAATGGGCAACGCCGGGCGGGACAGCTAATTTTAAATTAAAAAAAAAACAGCACTCTTACTTTTAAATTAAATAATTTAATTCAGAGAATTAATTTTGATGTCTTCTCAAAAAATGTAAGCACAGAATCGAAGCTAATAATATTTTATCTTGAGGAAAATTAACAAGTTTTATATATCTAACGGCTCTGTAGTGTCGTTAACTGAGCACCAGACATGAAAAAAAGTTCAAACTTTACACTTAAGTTAAATTTTTTATTTCATATTTTGTAAACTACATTAAATAAAAAACATCGATAACTCAAAATAAAAAGTTATGCGATATGATTTATTTATGTTATATCACCATGTGTTACTTCTAATAAAATCTTTGTTATTAATGTAAAACGTGGCTTAAAAACTATTCATAAAAATGCAGGGTTTCTTTCAGGATGATAAAATTCTTTTATTTTTTATGTGCCAACGTAATGAAGATCTTCATTACCAATTGCTTTAATGAACCAAAAGCGAAAAGTTATATTTCTTCCAGAATAAATTGTGTAGATAAAAAAAAAAAAATACATTAAACTAATGTAAATCATAAAAATGAGAAAAATAAATATAGGGATAATGATTGCTATTAATTTATTCCCATGGAAAGATCTCGCAAGTTTTTCATATTAAAAATACGCGATTGCATTTCTTTAACGTTTGATATTAGGATGTTATTAATAATATACAATTTAATAAATTTAATCATTGGCTGAATATGTAAAATTAGACAGCAGATTTTAAAATAATGTGATAGCATTCTTTAAAAAAACAGTTACACAAAGAATAAAATTAAACCCAGTCTTTAATAAAATAGAAAGTATTAAATGTAATTAGTTGCACAAATGTTTTTTAGGACTATTTTCGTATCTTATCTTCCTTTATTACAATTCTGTTGAGACTACTTCATGAAGTTAACAAGAAAATTCAGTATATCTATTTTATATAATTTGAATTTAAAAAGAAAATGTCTTCTAATATTTATTCTGTTTTATTATTTACTAGCTGACACGCCCGGAGTTACAATGACCGTGATAATAACTTTAAATTAACCTTAAAATTGTATGTAATCCTCGAATTCATTTGAAATTTTCCCCAAAAAGATTCTGGAACAGACCGAACATCTGGCTTCGTGCCCCGCTGCCTGTGGCAAGCTAAAAAAGGGCAGGCGTGCTGCGCACTTGCTGCAAGATTATTTAGTTCTACCTTATATTGGCAGGGGTAGCACTCTGTTCTAAAAGAACCACCTTCTGAACGAAACTCCTACATGTATCCTCGCTACCTCGGACATTGTATGGCAGGCGTGCTGAGCACGCGTTGTAAAATCTTCTAATTCCAGCTTCCACCACCAGGGGGCGCATTCTGTTCCAAACAAAACACTTTTCGTGCGAGATTTCCACTCATGTCCGCGCTGCCTTCGGCACCGCATACCTGGCATGCAGCGCGACATGCAAAATTCTTTAGTTCCACCTTCCACCACCAGGGACGCAATATGACTTAACTAGAAACCTTCTAACTCCATTATACAACTATATTAGTTCTAATAATAATGTGATAGTCCCGAATGGGTTAAAATAGTGAAGTTTCAACAGTAACAGCTTTTATTACCGCAGAGGCAAACTTCCACCAGTAACTTTAAATATAAATTATTAAGACATTATTTATTTATATACACTCTTTTATTTTTTATTTATTATAAACTCCTTATTTAAACACTCTATTAATGAAAAATTTCAGTCATAAATTATGGCAAAAATAGTTATTTACATTTACTGATAAAGTGCACTTCGATTGTAGTTAGACGCTGCGTTTCCGCCGCATTGTGACAACCATGAATACCTCCTGTAAGTTTCTGTGATAATATATAATACCTGGACAAACTGTTGCCATTAAAAACAAATAGAAATTTTTACCATGCTTGTGAGAGAAATTTTTCATGAATATGGTGCTTAAATAAGACGAAATTTTCCATTTAAATTTACCGGTGGAAGTTTTCCCAGGTGGAAATAAGAAACTGTTTATGAGATTATAAAAAACAACCGTCATCTTGAGATAACCTACTCAGTTCATTCCCAGCTGGCAGATAGTGCGCAATATGTTTCTTCCTCTTTATTCATAACCCCATTACAGAAAAGGCATTTACATGGCATATTTTTTTAGACTGTAATTTTTTTTTTATTAAATCGTACACTGAAAGACATTTACTGATGCCGAAGCTTCAGAAACCTATCTAGCAAGCGAATTTACGAACAACTTTCAGAAGAGGGTTTTGCTTCTGCTGTTTTAAGAAGCAGATCTCACAAACGATTTGGTCGTCAATATGCTAACGCGGATGTGTATTTTTTATAAAAGTTACTGTACACTTCTGAGAGAAAGTCATCACCCCATACTTGTAATCACTAAATTAACCTATAGAAATTCAATAGGTACCTTTAAACTGAAAATTGTGGGTACTTTCCTAATATGAATACAATTTTTGATTTATTACATTTGTTTATATATGAAATTACTTACAGTAACACCCATTTTTATCATTATATTTAAAATTATTGGATCACGTCAGTGTGAAAAACGGTATGTTTTTTTATATTTTTTCTAAAATATTCATAGAGATATAAAAGAAAATGTTTAGGGGTTTTCTATAAGTTTAGAAAAATAAAATCGAGATCATACAAGGATACTAGGGAAAATACTGGGAACACTTAATTAGATACCAGAATAAATTACAGGAGTGATATTAAGTTGGTAAAATGTTTCTGAGTATTTTCTAAGATTTCTTTTTACACAGATGCTTTGATAAAAGGAGACGATTACTTTAGACTGGTGGTATTCATTGCTTCTTGCTGAAAGTAATATTTTCCTTATTTAATGATAGAGCCTACGAGCAGTGTTGCCAGTGTGCTACATTTTTAAGGTTCATCTGACGAAACCCTATTCATCTCACTCCTCTGTTTGTCTGTCAGTCACAGAGCCCATTCTCAGAAACTATACAGGGTGTTTCTAAACTCGTGGTACAAACTTTAAGGTTAGGTAGAGCACACAGTAAAAATCATTTATTGTATAGGAATGTATGGGACCAAGTGACGCATTAAGGTAAAAACACCAGGAGAGCAAATAGGCCCCTATTTTAATTTTCAAAATTTCTCATGCATACCAAAAAATTTTTATGCTATCCTTTTCTTGACATTACATAATTACTAAATAATAAAATTCTTCTTTGGAAAAATTTTGGTATGAAATCGAAATTTTTTGAGTTCAAAAGAGAAATAGATTTTTTTAAAAATAGAAATGGAGTT
This sequence comes from Maratus speciosus, assembly GCA_963932465.1. Lineage (NCBI taxonomy): Eukaryota > Metazoa > Arthropoda > Arachnida > Araneae > Salticidae > Maratus > Maratus speciosus. Next base: position 30,247,985 of record OZ010787.1, on the reverse strand, counting down.
TTTGGTTGATTCCACTGGCGGTAGAGGGCAGTACGTGACTAGTCTCCGTTCAATACCATGCATTCAAGTAGAAGAAATCGCCATTTTTAATTGAGCTATCGTTCGTCATGGAAGACTTTACATGTGCCGAAAAAGTCGACATGCATTTCATGTATGGTCGTGCAAATGACAAAGCCAGAGCTGCCCTACTAATGTATCAGGAGCAGTTTCCTCGCAGAAGAATGCCTGATCATAGAATGTTTCAGCGCTTACACCGTCAACTTTCTGAAACAGGTTTATTCCACGTCAGCAGACAGGAAACTGGGCGAGAAAGAAGCTGTACGCAGTGCAAGCCGGAAGAAATTATTTTGAATTTTATGAGTGAAAGGCCCGAATCAAGTATAAGATCTGTTGCACAGAATTTAGGTGTGAGTCATCCGACCGTTTGGAGAGTATTATATGAAAATCGATTTCATCCCTTCCGTTTTCAACGTGTACAAACCTTGAATCCGGAAGCGGTTGAACTTTTGCCAGTGGGTTTTGCAGCAACATGTATTGCAGCCAGACTTTACTGCTCATATTCTATTTACAGATGAGTCAGTATTTACACGTGAGGGTATATTTAATGCGCTCAATTTCCATCTTTGGGGAACAAATATCCACATGCAACGCGGCCACATGCTTATCCACTATGGGCTCTAACTTGTGTATTTTAAGCTTTTTATTATAATTGAGCCCTTAATTAAGTTGAAGACTTGAAATTTTGGATTCTTATAGCTGAACGCCTCACATCAAACGACAAATCATAAAAAAATTAAAAAGTCTTAGATTTACCCGTCTGGGCTCTAACTTGTGTATTTCCTCTTTTTTTTTAACTGAGCCCCTAATTAAGTTGAAGATTTGAAATGTTGGATAAATATAGCTGAACACCTCACATCAAACGACAAATCATAAAATTTTGAAAATGTCTTATATTTAACCCTCTGGGTTCTAACTTGTGTATTTTAATATTTTTTGTTCTAACTGAGCCCCTAATTAAATTTAAGACTTGAAATTTTGCATACTTATATCTGAACACCTCACATCAAACGACAAATCATAGAATTTTGAAAAAGTCTTATATTTACCCTTTTGGGCTTTAACATGTGTATTTTAAGAAATTTTTCTAACTCAGACCCTAATTAAGTTGGAGATGTGAAATTTTACATACTTATAACAGAACACTTGCGATCACACGAAAAATCATAAAAATTTCAAAAAGTCTTATATTATTTATCCCTCCAGGCTCTAACTTCTGTATTTTTAGAATTTTTTCTAATCTACACACTTTTCACCCGGGGTGCACTTTTCTAACTTTTGCCGACACTCTTTTGACCACTCTTTCATATTATGCACCATAACCATACATATTTTAGTTCCAATTTTTACCGCCAGGGCGCCTACCTATTTCGGGTGCTATGGCGTTGCAATCGAAGTACTCAAGGCCTGAGGACAAGAGTTGTGACGTCATCACTAACCGACCGAATTCTCACTACTGTTGGAATTCACACCGGAAAATTTTGAATAGCAATTATCAGTTATTTTTTTTTTTTTATTATTGAATATAAATAATCCAATAAAGCTACACTAACTATTTCAACTTACTGGTGAGAATTTGGAATCCTGCAATAAATAATCAGCCAAGCGAGGCAACGGTGTTGCATTCCGCATGTGGCTGAATTTTTATTTAGGGATTCCGAATTCTCACCAGTAAGTTTAAATATTTAGCATTGCTTTATAAGATAACAGATATTCCACAAATAAAAAAAAGAAAATTGCTATTCAAAAATTTCTGGTGTGAATTCCAACACTAGTGTGAAGTCGGTCTACTAGTGATGACGTCACAACTAGTGTCCTTCGGCCTTGAGTATTTCGATGGCAACGGCTATGGGCCTGATCCCTTCAACTAATATATTTACGTATAGTTTGTAAAACGGAGTTTCGTTCGGATAGAGCTTTGTTTAGAATGGAGTCCGCTCCCTGGTCGCGAAATGTGAAATTGAAAGATTTTGCAAAAGGAGAAAGTGTTTGTAAAGGAATATTAAACGAAACCCTCAGTGCGATCTGTGATCGCACTTACCCACTTGTTTATTTAGATTTTTGATTGACACCACTTTTTGAAATTGTAAATCCTACTTCTTTTCGCCTTATTTAATGTGTCATTAAATAATGCGAACTTTCGTATTTTAAAAAACTGGTGGCAATCAAGAAATCTGAATAAAAAAATAGGCTACTGGCAACAATGTAGTGTATTGAGTACCAGTAACTGAGACAGTGGAAAAAAATTCTTCTATTCAACTGTTCAATTTCAAGTGTTTTCCAAATTCTAAAAATATACAAAAATGTTTTCACAAAACTTATGAACAATCTTGTAAACATATCACTTATTTCGCTCGTCAGCTTGTTAATGGTGTTCTAAAAAAGCATTTTTCCACACTCTACCACGCTATGCTTTATGACGCATACACTGACTCATTTTAAACGGAAAAATGACACTTGCAGGCAAAACTATTAAAGGGATTTGGAATCAAAAGTTTTCTCCATTTTCCTATAAGTGTATTACTTGTTGAGTTATTAGCGATTGTTATCTCATGAGTACTGTTTCCATGTTTCCCGCTTAACACTAGAACGCCCGGAAATTTTGCTCAAGTTTCATAAAAATATTTGAAACCAAAATTTTTATTTAATATTATTTGACTGATTTATTTAACGTAAATCTGCCTGTTGTGAATTTAACTTATTTTATGAAAGAATTTCTGGTACCAATTGACATTTAATCATATGGTCGGAGTCGGATCGACTCCATCAGGGCGTTCTAGTGATAAATCGTGGCTCGAAATGCTCTGGTCACCATTAATTTCTTACAGTTTATTTCGCCTTGTTTAATCACAGATAAATATGCCATTAGATAAGGCGAAGAAAGTTATTTTAAAATAATGGTATCCAGAGCATTTGCAGCACCGTTTTACGCGAGACACCGGCAACACTACTCATGACTGTAGTTTTCATTTATCCGTCTTTCCTGTTCGGAAATTCTGTTGAAAACACCCACTTTGACAGCATTTTCTAAAAGATCCACTTCCTTTACCGAAAAGCAGAAAAAGCCGTTAGATTGCATAGATTCCGAATAAGAGAACATGCTAATTTCGTGCTTTCCCGAACAAAAGTCAATTAAGAAATTTGTCAAAAGTTAGCGGGTTTGGCGGTGAGAATATCCTTAGAGAATTATTATTATTATTATTATTTTCTTTTTTGGAGAGTTCTTTATAACACGTTCTTTATATAAATCTTGTGTACAGAGGTGTTTTTTTTTAATTATCGGAATGTAACTTTGCAGTTTGTAATAATTTAGATCAATTACTTTTTAAGAACTGAAATGACAAATTTTAATTATATACGAGAAAATTAAAATTGAAAGAAAAATTAATTTCAATTAACGTGTCAAAAACTCGTACCAAATTTTGTTAGAGTTTTCAAGAAAAAACATTAATTACAAACAACTAATGATATTACTGTTTAATTCATTTACTGTTATTTTAATTATTTCTTTCATTAAAAGACAAAGTTATTCTTTAAAAATATTTTTGGTATAATTTTTAAATAAATGCAATACAGTATAAATAACAAAAATATATTGCATAGAAAACATTGATGACATTTATTACAATTTTAGAAATGTTGAGTAACTCATTTATCTAGTCGAGTTATTTTCATTCGGTTAATTAAAAAATAAGAAGGGTCTTGATTTCAAAAATATATTAAGCTGTATTATAATGAAAGATTTATACTCTACATTACGTTAGGTATATTTAGCTATAAATCAAATACTGTATACAAAAAAATTTCAAAGGCTATTAAATTTTTTTAAGACATCTTTACTCACAGTAGTCTGTAGTATATGAAGTTAAATTTTAATATTTCATATTTTAACCCCTTAAGCATCGCGCCCGGTAAGTTTAGGGAACTTTTTTTTTTAAATTGAGTTTGTTTAATTGCCACCACTTTTTAAAAGTAGATATATTCACCTTATTTAACGGCAGATAAAAGGATGCAGGAATAAAAGCAATTGCACTATTTAAAAAAAAAAAAAACTAGTTCTAATCAAATAATCAGAATAAAAAAAAATCCTAGACTTGAGCTACAAGTAAACTAAGCGACCCGTGAAAGTCACGAGCGCGAGGGTTAAGAGGTAAAAAGGTAACAAAAATCAAAGGTCAAAGAGTCTAAATCCATAGCTGCCAACTGTTACGCTTTAATCTTACCACTAAACTTTTATAGTAAATATTGTCTTATTTAATCGGTGATACCTCACGATTCAAGAATGCGAAAATTTCTACTAAATTTTAGAGGTAGCAAAAAAGCGTAAATGTTGGCAGCTATGCGAAATGTCATGATAATAGTAACAAGTTTTATCACCTATGCAATAGCTGAATATGAGGAAGATTTCTTCAAGGCATTACTGTTTGTATTACTCCTCTTGAGAGGCTGTGGTTCATTTTTGTATGTCTTAATTTTAGTACCTATATGCAAGGTTCCCACTCGGTCCGTTTTATGAAACCACTTTTTTAAAAAGTAAAATCTTCTTTATCATTTTAGTGGAAACTTACATCGAAAAGCGTTTTTGTTGCATTTGTTGCAAAAACCTAACATGATTTTTTTTCTTAGAAAATACTGGTTTTCTATAAACGGACCAGTGCGAGAGCTGTAAATGCCAAAATGTCACCAGAATATTGGAAAATTGTTTGTAAATTCTTGTGTCGTTCAATAAATTCAGAATTTTACTAATAGAAGTACTCTGCCAATCAAATTTTTAACCCTTAATTGCGCGATTTTCATTTTGTTTCGAAAAAATTATATATGATTCTCTGAAAGGTGCATTACACAAAAAAATAATGAAAAAGTTCAGAGATACATTTTCCATGTAATACGTCAATCTGTTCTTCTGTTGCATATCTGCTATACAAGTAAAATCTAATGTCGTGTGGCTGTTTTACTCTAAAATATTGCACATTAGTAAATATTTTAGTATGTCTCTAAATACCTTACTTTATGTAATTATTTATTTTACAGAGCTTAACCTTTAAACCTTTAACACTGGAAACGCCGGAAATTTTATTCAAGTGTTATAAAAATATTTTACAACAGGAGTTTTATTAAAAACTATCTAACTTATTTATTTAACTTGTTTCTCTGTGGTACATATTTAACTTATTTTAGAAAGAAATTTCTGGTTCGAATCGAAGTATTTTTATTAGGCACCGGTCAAAATGACCAGTGGTCATTGACCACTATGGCGGTTCTTGTGTTAATTCCCATGATATAATACGTTCTAGATATTACGCAGTCCGAAGAATCGGACTTTAGACCAGAAAGTTAATTATTTGTTACTTTTGCTTTATTTAAAATCTGCTATTATTTAAAGCAAATATAACTGTTTTAATTTTCTGGTGTAAATTAGTTATATACGAATAAAAAATCTATTAAATTTAAAACGTTGTTGTTTGCCTTTATGCAAAGCTGCGCACTAAAGGGTTAACACATTGCCGACGGGTAATTTTTATCAAATCTGGATTTTAAAACAGTAGAAATTCCTCTCTGCTGTGCAGATCATTCGTAAATTGGTGTTGTAGATAGGTTTTCTAAGTCTATGCATCGTAAATATCTTTCAATGTACGAATTTAATATAAAATATCTTGCAATCTAAAAAAAAATATTAGACAACAGGATATAAATGCATTTTCTGTAAGGTAGAAGCCACGCCCTTAGTCAATGATGTTTTTTGAAGGAAAAGCTAAATTATCTTTTCACGTCGTGAATGTGTTAAGATAGATAGAGAAGTCGGACCAAGTACAGTAGTGGAAAAAAAAATTAAACACCCTTTACTAACGCTGCAAAAGATTAAGAAGAAAGTTACTGATACCGCACAATTGGTAATAAAGTCTACTTTTAAATGATGTATATAAAATTTTCTTAGAGAGCCATCTTCTACATATTAAAACGAACCATAACTTTTTTCAATAGCAGTACAGAATTCTGACAGCATAAATGATCTCTACACCCTTCAATTAGCCTAAAAACAAACTTTATGCAATTTTTATGCAATTCAGTTTCCGAGAAATTAATTATTTTAAAAGAACGTATTTTAGGGGCTGTATCCAAATTGAACTTAGTCCACGCAGCACCGCGGCGCATGTTGCGAGGCAGATCCTCCCCCCCCCCCCCTTGCCATTCATCCTACATCATAATGTTATGTATCTTATTTGTTGCAAATTTTGTCTACTTTCTGAATTTATAGATATTTTTTCCCTAAAACAGTAAAAAAATTGATTTTTTTTATAAAAACCTTTTTTCAGGGGAATTTTACCAAAGTTTGGGGGGGGGGGAGTGCCGTGGGAAATTTTGGTGGGAAGTTACGAATTCGGATTCAGCGACCCAAAAAATATAAAGTAAGCCAATTTCCAGAACTACTGTTAATTTAGCCAGGTAAAATCCCCAATTGCCTGGGCTATTTTTGATTTGAATAAAATTAGACATACATGCCAGCCTTCCATTTATTTTTCAAACAAACATAAATTATAAATTAAAATTATTTCATAAATAACAACGTAGAAAGAGGAAACATTTCTTTAAGTATTTTTTCTTGTTCAAACTAACTTTATTTGTCTTAAAAAATACTGAAGTTTTGCATTTCTGAGATTACCAATGTTGTTAAATTCCTGTTACAACTACAGTGTTCCAAGAATTCCTAAATAAGAGAATTTTAGTTTATGGAACAGTTGTGTAGAACGTACATAAAAAAACACTGTTTTGTTAGCTCTTTCAGAGGTTAGCAATTGTGTTTCTGTAATGTTGAATTACCACCGGAATTATCAAAGAAATTTATTTCAAAACGAGTAAAATCATTTTTACAACATTTTTTTCCACCAAATATAAAAATGAAAAAAATAATTAAAAGTTTCGGGTGCGCATCTTGATTAAAATTAGGTGGGTTATAAAATAGCGCACCGCCCCTCAAGGGGTAAAATCTAATGATGTATTGTTAATAATTTCTTATTTCTTATTTATAAATTGTCAAAGTTAAAAATATTTAAATTATCAATGTTAAATGATAATTTCAATGCAAATATTTTTTGTATTTGAATTTTCTGGATTGAAAATTTGCCAGAATTGGCATCACTGTCCATGTTCAGCACACGTTTGACAGTAGAAAATAATTAATATCCTTTGCTGATCGAAAATGTAAACTATGTAGCTTGAAACTTCGTGTCTTTTCTCAATTAATCTGGCTTCATTTCTCTTCTTTCTAAGCAAATAGAATCGTTCTATCCCCGGTAATTTGCGAATTATTGCCTTTAAAAAATTTCACTGTCTTTTGCTTCACTCAATATAGTATCTTGAAAACTAAATGTTTTAACAACTTCTTTTGACCAAAGAATATTTGAACAGGGCATAAATTAAAATTTAACTGCCTGATTTAATAAATGTGGAACATATTCCTTTAATGAAAAAGGAAGTGATAAAGAATAAGTCTGAAAAATCTGAAGTGTAAAACTTGATAGGTTAAAGAAAATGTGCCTTTGATATTGTTATGTTAGACAGTTGAGTATGCTCTAATACGTTTCGATCGCCTTAAATCTAAAAAAATTTCATTAAAATAACCTTAGTCGAAAATATGATTTCCTAAGAGAAAATTTGTTACTAAACAAGGAAAAGAAACTGTTGCCTGACAAAAGATTTTTCTAAAGCCTCCCTTTTATGCACAATATTTGAGGGGAAAATAAAACGCTTCTGTTACCGTTAATATATCAACACTTACACTGTCTTTTAGAGTTACAATGACAAAGCCATTGAAAGGTAATTTCATTTTACTTTTTGGGAAATTGAAAGAAGCGTTTTTTGAATACTTTTGAGGAAATTGAAATATTATGTAAATAACAAGCTTTGATAGATTCAATTTAATATAAACAAGCTTAAAAAAGCATTGCCAATAAGTAATATTTAAAGAAAATGGATGTATATATATGTGCGTATGTATACTTGTATATATATATATTTATATATATATGTACGTATACACAAATATACATATATACATATATATTCTTTAAAATGCATCATTTATATTAAATTAATAAAGTTCGTGTTTTAACCCTTTAACCGTCTGGCCCGGATTTTTCTGTTCCTAGAAATCGTGTTAAAATGGTTGTAGACCAAAATATTTTAAACAGAATTCTATTTTTAACCTTACATAGAAAGTAGTGATATTAAAGATATTATAGGATCAAACTGAGATTTTAAAAATATATATCCTGGGATTTACAAGCATTCTTAGAAAAATACTGCAAAACCCTCGGACGGTGAAAGGGTTTTTAAAGGTACATTACATTATTATTACAATTATTATTTCCTGTAGAATTTAATGGCGGTACTGTTTAATTTTTTTATCGAATGATAGAGGGCATCATTGTATATAATAATAATGCGCAGAACCGTATTTAACCGAACTCAAAATTATCACGCTTCTTCCTTAACTCCATGGATTTGTAAGTAGTTTTACACATAATATTCCTGGTAACATGCGCAAATCATTACTACCCCTTTTTCAGATTTGTTGTGTCATTACTGACTTGATAAATCCTACAGGAGGTACATGATTTTTTTAATCCACTTTATTTTTGATCTCATGTTATTTTTTTTTCTCAATTCAGTGTGAACGATTTCGGAGTTTGTAGCTTGTTATGACTAATTCAAGGATGAAATCATACATGTTATTTGTGGAACATGGTGTAATTGGAACCAAATGATTTGGAATTTGTTTCACTCTGTATGATAGCTCAGATTTTGCATTTTACAGCTTGTTATGGCTAATGCAAGGATGAAAACGGACAGGCTATTTCTAGAACATGAGGTAATTTGAGCCTGACGATTCTGAAATGGAACCACAAATATATCCATTTTCCCACTATTTTCAATACTTTTATGATATACAGTATTTTACTGTATTTTAAATTTCTTGTCGAACTCGATATTATAGTATATTTTGGATATTTTGCACTGCAAATAAGGGCGTCTTAAATTCAGACACATATGTGACTGAAAAAGTAATTCAGACACTTAAGTGTCTGAATATGGAATTTCAGACATCACAGGTGTCTGAAATTAAGACACTTAAGTGTCTTACTAGATGACCATGGTATAAACACTGTAAACTAACATGTCTGAAATTCAGACACATAAATGTCTTAAACTGGAGTGTTCAATTTTCAGACATTTTAAAGTGTCTTAATTTTTAAGACACGTGTATGTGTCTGAATTTAAGACATTTCAAACGTCTGAATCGCATCCATTTTTGACCAACCTGCAACTTCGGCAATAAGCAGCCAATTTTTTTCTGTTTTTTGTAAGCTTTATACATTGTAAAAAATATCCGTTAAAATATTTAAATTATATTGCCAGTTGAGACGCCAATTTACGTATTTTAATGCAAATTTTCTTCCGTAAATTCCAAACAATTTTCTATTTTTTGCATATTTCTGTATTTAAAATTTTCCAGTTAAAGATACAATATAATCTTTCATGGACTTATTTACATATTTAAATCACCACTTTTTAAACTCTAAAACTTTCTAAAAATATTAGACATGATTTATTTATTTTGTATTCTAACCAGTACCAGTGGCGTATCCAAAGGGTGGGATAATCCTACTACATGGACTAAAACTACAATCCCTTCTGAAATTTATAGAAAATGTCAAGTTTAATTACGAAAGTTTAGCAAAAGGCAGGTTTTAATCTTAAAAAGTGTGTTATTTCGCAGAAACCATGAAAATTTCCGTTTCAGCCAAGTTTCCGTTAAGCAGAGATTTACAGAAGTTTTATTTGCTGTTCCTCTTTAACCCTTTTTCTACTGACGGTACTTATAAGTACCCTTAAAATAACTTATTATAAAATTCATTTAATACATCAATTAGTAGTAATGCAGTTTATAATGAGTTACAGATGTATTACTTTATCTTGTTCCAAAAGCATTATTGGTTGCACAAAACAAAAATATATTTTTTAAATGATATATTTTGCCTTTGCATCTTTCAGCTTTTCGGCGTTGGGGGAGGGGGGGGGATTTTTCAATTCGGAAATATTTCTATATTTCTATTGTAAGAACATTACATTTGTATATTTCCTAATTCTACAAAATACTAAGAAAAATATTTAAAATAAAACGATTGAGTGGGTTTATAAATATTGCACAAAATCTCTATAAATTCAAATTTAATTAATCCTCCTAAATCCTTCAATCCTTCTAAAATTCTACTAAAATTTGTTAAATGATTATGTAAATCTTCTAATGTAGTTTCAAAAATTCACGAAAAATGCTTTAGAAGATAAAATTTTCATAAATTCATAATTCAGTACATAAAGAGTTAAACCTGTTTAAAGTACTCTTTAAACCTGTTTAACGAAGATTTTTTTCGGTATCTTGTATTCTATTTTAGAAGATTTTACTGTATATCAGAGCCCTGCGTTTTAGAACAAAAACAAATTGAAATTTCTGCATATAGTTGTCTCAAAAAGAAAGTGTCTTAGGATATGAAAATAATCAAACGCAATGAAAATTGAAATGATAACTGCAATGAAAAATGATTGCAAAATTTCCAAAAACAGTGGCGCCATCTGTTTGACTAAGAGAGGTCGAACTTATTATCTGTTTTTATTTGAAATCGCAGTGAAATACGTTTAACAAGAAAACGTTTAACATGAAAAATCGGTTAATACGAAATGATATAGTAGTACGGACAGTATATTATGCAATTTAATACATTTTTTTTCTTTTAACATGAAACAAAAATCGTTTAACACAAAAAATTTCGTGTGAAATGTAGTTTCCGACGACCTGACAACGCAAACAACGATGTAGATCTCACCCCCTCTACTTCATAAATGCAGAAAATAATTAAAAGTGTGCGCAGATAATAAGCTGCGTTTTCGAATGGAGAGATGAATAAAACAATAGATGATCTCAAACAATTTGTGGGCAATATGGTGCTGAAAAAGGCACTTCAAAAAAAGATATCTAATTTTTGCCCCAAAAAACAATAATTTTTTACTTGCTTTTTATCCTAAAGTGTGCAACCTACAGGAAATCGAAATAAAATTTGACGACATCGAAAATATTGGTGGGTTTTCTTTTCTTTTACGAATCTTTTAACGCGAAAAAAAATTTTGGTCCCCTCAGTTTCGTGTTAAACGTATTTCACTGTATATGGGATTAGCCTGAAATTCTTTACTATGCTAACCTTTTAGCTAACGATTGACTATCGATTTAGTTCGGATATCACCGTGAGAAAATTAGTTTCATGAAAAAATTTTACCCTGTATTTCGATCGGGAAAAAAAAATAAAGACAAAAAAATTTGTGCGTAAAACAATGATTTTTATTATTTTTGCAGAAACATTATACACAATATTTATAACTGAGAAATTTTGTTCACAATATATAGCATATAGGAAGGAGTTAAAGCGCTTAATTAAAAAAAAAAAGTGCCATATATTCAGTTAAACAGAAGAAAAAAAATTAAAGAAAAAAGAAAACTATATCAATACCCTCGCATTAAAATTATGTACAAGATTTGAACGGTAAGAAATGTATTTTTTTTAATGAAAAATTGATTTTATTTTTAAAAGGCGTTGAATTATTACACCCCCCCCCCACACACACACATAACTGAAACGGGACAAGCCCAGAATTACATACACACGCATATATATATACACACTGTTAAAACATTTTAATACACAAATAACGTGTTCTGTATAAAGCAATAATATTTGTGTTCTGAAAATTTCTTCGGCAGAAGAAAAAAAATCTTTCTGCTGTCCTACATCACATGAAATTAAAAAGCAAAATATTCAAAATTCTAGAGAGAAGATGTGTAAAATCGTTATGACATTGCCATAAAATAAATTCTGAGCCATAAATAAGTAACAATATTTGAAGTGTTCAGCTGTCGAGGCGTGGCCGAGAGGATAGGACGGATAGTCTAGTAATCAAGAGGTCCCCAGTTCGTATCCAGCGACGAGTAAATGCAATTATGTAAATTGAGTAAATCGTGTAAAACGAGCGGGACCTTGCATTCGAAACATGTGTGTGGCCTTCCTTGAATGCAGAATTTTTTATTTTTTAAATGCAGAAATTAAAAAAAAATAAATTTTTCTGGAAATTGAAGAAAATTTCCATTAAAATAAGTAAATTGTACTGGCGTTTTTATTGGCGGTACAATTTTTCATTTAATTTTTTTTTTTCTGTGTATAAGGCTTACCGAAAAAAATGTGAAAAAAAGGCTGCTTTTGCAGAGAAATTAAACGTGGTCAAACATGGATGCAATTCAGATGTTTGAAATGTCTTAAATTTAGACACATACAAGCGTCTTAAAAATTTAGACACTTTAAAATGTCTGAAAATTGAACACTCCGTTTCAGACACTTATGTGTCTGAAATTCAGACATTTCAGTTTACAGTGTGTATAAAGAGCAAAACTTCATTTTTTATTTTAATATTCACAATTGTAAATGGTCGTTTGTGTTGGTTTATAATGATTATATATGCATATATATATATATATATATATATATATATATATATATATATTGCTAAAAGATTTGGCAGAAGCTAGCATTAATGTTGGATAAAAAATAAATTTGGAAAAGACTAAGGTGATGTTCAATTCGTTTGCATCAAAAAAGAAAATCGTTTACTACAACACTGAGATTAAAGAAGTGCAAAGTTATGTGTACCTTGGACAGGGCATATCATCAAATAATAGTATCATGAATGAAATCAATAGAAGATTAAGATATAGATGGAGTGCTTTTGGAAAGAACAATATTATTCTGAAGAATAACATGCCTCTTTGTTTGAAAAGAAAGGTGCTTAACCAATGTGTTTTGCCCCTACTAACTTATGGAGCAGACACATAGACGCTAACAAAACGAGTGGTACAAATATTAAAAACAACACATAGAAGTATGGAAAGATGCATGCTAGGTATAATTAGAAGAGACAGAAAGAGAATAACCTGGATAAGAAATCAGACAAACGTTTTTGAAATCATTGAAAGACATAAACTGCTAAAATGGAAATGGGCTGGGAACATTGCAAGAAGACAAGACAATAAATGTAGCACACACACCCTACAGCGGTATCCCAGAGATGTAAAACGGCCAAGAAGACGACCTCAAGTAAGATGGAGTGATGAAATCAGAAAAGTGACCGGTATCAATTGGATGATTAAAGCACTAGACAGGAAACATTGGAAAAATCTGGGGGTGACCTACACACAGCAGTGGAGTGAAAACGGTTGTTGTTGATCATATATATATATATATATATATATATATATGTGTGTGTGTTTGTGTGTGTATATATATTTCATTTAATGATTATTCTATTTATTTATGAAAAGATAATTTTCTCTATCAGATTATATGAAAATTAAAATTCATTATTATTTGCAGTAATACTTATATTATATTTTCATATATAAGTTAGTGGAAAAGATGCGCAGCAGTGTGTCAATAGTCTCCGCTAAATTCTTACAGCATTGATCGTCTTATAGTCCAGGCAATAGGGAATTTTACCTTTCAAAAGTAATGGTAGTCCTGGAAATTGGCTTACTTTGTTTTTTGAGTCGCGGAATCCAAATATGTAACTTCCCAGCAAAATTTCTCCGGGCAACCCCCCAAATTTTGGTAAAATGCCCCCCAAAAAGGTTTTTATTAAAAAAGTGAATTTTATTATTGTTTTAGGGAAAAAGTATCTAGAAATTCAGAAAGTAGACAAAATGTGAAAAGAAAAGATATATGACAATATGACGTAGAATGAATAGGAAGGTGTGTGTGTGTGTGTGGGGGGGGGGGGGGGCTGCCTCGGAACATGCGTCGCGGTGCTGCGTGGACTAAGTTGTGCAATTCCACTTAACTACTCACATCTTTTACATTCGCCCTCCCGTCTCCCCTCCGAACTTTCCCTATAAGGTTTACATTAAGTTTTGTGTGTCTCTGAATCCGAATTTTTAATTTCTCCCCAATGTTGCCCCCGCGACTCCCCCCGCCAAAAAAATAGTTGTTTTTAAATTATTATTTTTTTTTTTTTTTTAGGGAAAAAATATGTAGAAATTCAGAAAGTACACAAAATTTTCAACAAATAGGATATATGACATTATCATGTAGGATAAACGGGAGAGGGGGGGAGGGAGCTGCCTCGGAACATTCCCATTGCTTAGTTTTCATAAACAATTTTTTTCAAAAAATCAGTTTTTTGCGGGGTTGCCGGATGAAATTTTGGTGCGAAGTTACAAATTTGGATTCAGCGACCGAAAAAACATAAAGTGAGCCGAAATCCCGAACTAACATTAATTTTGCCAAGTAAAATCATCTATTGCCTGAACTTGCATAACTTATTGCACGTAGCGCCGCACTGCATGTTCAGAGGCAGCCCTCACCCTCCCGTTCATCCTACGTCATAATGTCATATATACTATTTGTCAGTGTATAAAAATTGATCCCGATTAATGAACTATTCAACTTGATTGAATAATACTTCATAAAATAAAAAAAAATCTATTACTTCATTCTGTGTAAAAAGTATCCCGAATTGTTAATTGAATACCCAAAGAATAATTTATTCATCGAAATTTATTTTATAGCTTTCAAAACGAGTCGAATAAAACTAGATTATGCTTGACTCAATCACCCATACATTTTTTAGACTGATTGATATATGGCGTTCAGCTCTCTCGACAAATTTCCTTTTATTGAATGAATTGGTTCAAAACGTTTTCCTCGAGTTAGAACTTTTATCTTCTGAACACAAGTCACATTTGATCATATCAAGTGAGTACGGTGCTTGGTCGATGTTTTTCCTTGGGTTTTAGGTCAAAAACTGTTGCACAACAATAGCTTTGTGGGATGTTCGATAATAGTTTTGAAACATTCACACGATATTATGGAGATTTTCGGCACACGCAATTCCGTTTGAAACAAAACATATAACCTTCCCACCCTGAATGGGTCTAATAGACCCATTACTATAAATCATTTCATGCAATTCGAACCAGATTTTTTTTATTAAAGTAGTAAGTGAAATAAAGTCTGACGATACCTAAGATAAATAAATATATTAAACAGTGTTTAATACAAATTCTGATGTGAAATATTTTTATCGAGGTTCAGTAGAATTTCAACAGGGTAGGAAGTTTAACCCCTTAACCTACAATGACGGGCATAGCCCGCGTACAATGATCGAGCCAAATGTAAATTCTTCTTACCACTAAAATTTCACAGTAAATATGGTTTAATTTAATCGTCGAAATTCCATGATTAAACAAGGCGAAAATCTCTATTAAATTTTAGTGGTAGCTATGGATTTGCCAAACCGTGGAGCTGTTGAAAGTAAATCGTAGGTTAAGGGGTTAAGGGAAATCTTTGTTAAACTAATATTTCGTTTGCCTTCCGAATTATGACAAAGAAATAGCTGCTGTCAACACAGTAAGTCAAAGATTGTGCTAAAACTGTGCATTGTAACTCGGTAGAGTGGTCATACTAGGGCTGATATTCAAAATCCACTGAATTTATCTACCGGACTATATATAGCTGCTACGTAACCACGAAAACTACTGTTGAGGAACTCCAACGCAAATGAGTACACGACCCCCTGAATATTAGACCTGGGCGCTGACAGAAAAAATGGCGGCTGCCGTAGACGAACTTTATAAGCGTTTGTCCGACTCTAATATTTTCCAAAAGTTTTTTTTTTTTTTTTTTTTTTTTTTTTTTTTTTTTTTTTACTTATTTAATGTCAATAAAATAAAGCGTAAAAAACTTTTAAAAAATTATTGCTGTACAAATTCCAGAGACATTAAAACGCTGAAATAATTCGCCCTCGACAGCCGCCATTTTTGTGTCAGCGCTCAGGCCTAGAATTAGGATGGCGGCGATAGTGGTACCAAATTACAAGAAAACATTTTTGTGATGTGCGTCTTTTAAATGATAAAGTCCTCGTATTTTTACGCAGAATGTATTTTATTTCTGTCTAAATTGAAAATTTTCTTTGTTAGCATCTGAATATATAAAATGTATTCGTATGGTACACGTAGAATGTTAAAAATTGATATTCCATATATTATTAGTTTATGAATTCTTGGAGATTTATAATGTAAAAAAATACATGAATTTTAACATATATTTGACGCAGAAGGGAAGAAGGGGCTATTTAAAAAAATGAAACCATATAACATAAATGAAAGACTGTGTGTTAACGGTGAGAAATAAACACAAAAATTTTACCGTGAAGTTTAACGATGGCTACTTTAAAATATCTTAAAAAGAGCTTTCTGGGTTTATAAAAATAAATTATTTGATGTCACTAATAAAAAAAAAACAGTTTAGAAGTATATATCCAGGGCCGGCCCAAGGGGTGTGCGAAGTGTGCCATCGCACGGGGCGCCTAGTCGCAGGGGGCGCCTAGTCGCAGGGGGCGCCAACCGGCGGTAGGAGTAGAGAGTGGCGATAAATAATTTTGGATTGTACATTTTTTGTTTTGTTTAACATTTTCTAAAACCAGGTGTGAATCATCTGTTGGGTCTAAGTAGATCTGCTGAGCAGAGGACCTTCTTTGTGCTTAAAGGCGCTAAACTTTCACATGCAGCGATTTCTGTATTCTTTACTTGAGTAAAATACAAAGAATTTGTGATGAACATATCAGAGGAACGTAGGATTTTAGGATGCGTTCTTTAAAGAAATCCCTTTATGCTAAAGGCTTAGATTACCTTCCTTGAATTTGGAAAACTGACACCACCTATTCAACTCTTCCGCTTCCTTATGGAGTGAAACTTTCTTTTGACTGATTAATTGCGCCGTAGCTGAGGGGCGCCAAATTTAGGAAAGCTCTAAATCGAAATTATCTCACATATTTTGACGATAAACAAAAATTGCAGACTTTTTTTCCCCTTGTGTATGTCTGGATGCATTCTTTAGTAAAATATTTTATTATGTCCGAAAAATGAAGAAAGAAAAATTTCTCTAAATGTTACTAAGGATAGCTCAAACCCATTTTGTACTTTACATGATTACGTACCCGACAGGACCCTCAAACTGATTAAATGGAGGAGAGGGCGCGCCATATTTAGGGAGGCTTTAAATCAAAATTATCTCGCATATTTTGAGAATAAGCAAGAATTGTAGACCTTTTATTCCCCTTGTGTATGGTGTTTGAATGCATTCTTTAGTAAAATATTTTATTACATGCGAAAAATGAAGAAAGAAAAAGTTTCTCTAAACTCAATTTGTTCTTTACATGATTACGTACCTGAAAGGACGATCCAAATGACTAAATGGAGGGAGGGGGGGGGGGGGAGCATATTTAGGGAAGCTTTAACCCTCCGTCTACCAGACGGGTCCATTGGACCCGACAGGTACATACAAAATATTCATTCAAACCAGAAATTTCTTTAAAATAAACTAAGTATATAAACCAGACAAAAATAAGGTAAATAAATAAGTTAAATAGTTTTAAATAAAAATTCTGGTGTAGAACGTTTTATTAAAACTTGAATAAAATTCCCGGTAGATCTAGGGTTAAATCGGAATTATCTCACATATTTTGAAGATAAACAAGAATTGTAGGCTTCCCCCTCCCCTTGTATGTCGTATGTGAATGCATTCTTTAGTAAAATATTTTATTATATACGAAAAATGAAGAAAGAAAAAGTTTCTCTAAACGTCTAAACCCATTTTGTTCTTTACATGATTACGTACCTGAAAAGGGGATCCAAGTGATTAAATGGAGAGAGGGAGGCGCCATATTTAGAGAGGCTTTAAATAGGAATTTTCTCACATATTTTGAAGATAAACAAGATTTGTAGACCTTTCTTTCACCTTGTGTGTGGTGTGTGAATGCATTAATTTGTGAAATATTTTATTATATTCGAAAAATGAAGAACTAAAGAGTTTCTCTAAACTCATTTTGTTCTTTACATGATTACGCCATGTTTAAGGAAGCTTTAAATCGAAAATATCTCGCATATTTTGAAGATAAACAACTATTGTATAGACCTTTTTTCCCTTTATGTGTGTGTGTCTGTAATCACTACTTAACCGGAATGTATACTATATACTGTGCTTCAGATTCTGTGTTCATATCTTAATTATTTTAAAGACAAGAATTTTTTTTTTTTTTCAAATGAATTTTAATAGAGATTAATGAATTTTCTAAAAATTCTCATTATGATAAGGGAATCCTTTTCAGAATTCAAAATTTTAGTGTAGTGATCACGATCATTTTTAAACCTTAAAAAATCGATTTTCTTGTTTTCGATATATTTTTTAATTTTTTAACCTATAAAAAGAGATTGCGTGAAAATATTCAAATCAGAACCGGGCCAATTTGAAGCTAATTGATAACGCATACTTTAACACAGATTCAAATTGAATTTAAACTTTGCGTGGGTTTTTACTACTTGTACACATTGTAAAAAAAAAAAAATAAATAAATAAAATAAATAAATAAATAAAACGTATTGAAAGATAGGTAATTTATTTTCAACATATATGGGGCATTCTCAGAATCTTTTGACTTTTATGTCCCTGAATAATAATTTTTATTTTAGTACATATTCTTGCGGGTTTTTTTTATTTCATATACTGGGGAACATCCCATTGCATTTGTGCATAACAATATTAAATAGATAAATAAGTTTTAGATGATGTTGTGGGTCTAAATACCAGGAAAACTTCTATACCGTCCCGTGTTCCTGGTGCTGATTTTTAAGTTTGGAGCTGTCTGTGTAATATTGTTTCAATAAAAATAATTCGACGTAATTTTTTTCCGAAACTGGAACTCTTTTTTCACATAAATATGTAGCAAAAAATGAACCTGCACACATTTTTAGGGTTGTTATTATTTTTTAAACTCTGTCCCTGGGTTTTAGATTCTTTACCGTCCCTCTTGTAAAATTATACAGAAAATCACTTCGGATGCAGCCACAGAATATTTTCAAGTTTTTTCTCAAGCAGAAGTATGCTAGAGAAAGAAGGTCTAAAATTCTTTGACAGGAAATTTACTGCGGAATTTAAATAAGCATATAAATATCAATTTGAAGCATCGTGGCTTTATGGGTAGTCGGCCCCACCAGTGGCCGAGAGGTTCTGCTCTCGAAGCTGGTAGACAGGAGGTGCTGGGTTCGATCCCAATCGCGCCCGTCGGCCTAATTGTTCGGAGTTTTCGTGGTTTTCTTCGAGCCGTGGATATTCCATGCGTTAATACGGATTAGGTTCCCTTAGAAAGACCCCCCGGGCCTATATCCCTCGTGTAGATAATTGGCCGTCAAAAATCAACCCAACCCAACCTTTATGGGTAGTCTTATCGCCCCCAAGGTTTATTACAGCAATTTTCGAGGTAAATTATTATTTTTATTAAAATTTAATCCAATGTAAATAATTGTTTCTAAAAATCAATGAACATTGTGGCTACCACTTAGTCTTAACATGATGTGCCTAAAATAGGTGGTAATTTACCTTACCGTTCCATCCACACCGTCCTATTTTTCCCACTTCGTCCCTGTTTTCCCATACCGTCCCCCTTTTTTTACCTTACCGTCCCTTCTTTAACACCTCTTTAAGACAATGTTATACCAAAATTTTGTACTAAAACTAATACATTGTTATTATTTCTTATTTGAATGTTCTGTGGGTACTATGTAAATTCATAATAAGTAAAAATTTAGAAGAAAATAAAAAGCTTTAGTGGTCAAATGGTAAGGAAAAATAAACTCGCAAGTTTAACTTAAACCTCAGTTAAATAAAAAAATTTTCGCTGCTGACCATTTTTTCTTTATTTTGAATCATTAAGGCATTCCTCTATCAGATTAAAATGTTATTTTAGCAAGTTTAATTTCACCAGATTTTTATTCCCGAAAGTCAAAAGATTGTGAGAATGCCCCATATGTATAAAATGATTATAGTAAATTTTTTACCTACTTTTTTTACTACTTAAAAGGCGTAAAATTTATTTGTTGCCATTAGAACGTGTTTTCTGTATGTGATACACCTTTAAAAAGCACAACCTAACACCCTCCGCCCCCCCCCCCAAAAAAAAAAAAAAGAAAACGCGTCGTTTAACTGACACAAACATTGTTAGAGTATGTAGGTATAATCATTTTAGAATATACCTATATTCCAAAGAAATGATGATCTATCTGCAAACTATTATTATTATTATTTTCAATGTATATAAGTAGCAAAAACACAGTTTTGGGGAAACATACCCAGAGTTATCAATCGGAGTCTGCGTTAAAGTCTTGCATTTTTAATTTCAAATTGATCTGTTTATAATTCGAATATTCTTATGTGGTTTTTGTTTTGCTTTTTAAAGAATTTAAAACTCACGACTCACCAAATATAAAATTAATACATGCTACTTATTAGTACTACTCTGTGGAACAATGGAACAATAAAGCAGGTGTATGGATTCCCTAGTTGCTTGGCAACTTTACATCCAGGCTAAGAATATATCGTGTTACAATGCAATGAGAGCCTTAGAAAAAAGAGCGTTTAAACGCGGCTAGTAGCCACGAAAAAGAGAAATTAAAAGCTAAGAAGATAGACAATTTTTAAGAGTATATTCCAAATAATAAACATAACTATTCTAATAAAATTTCTTCTTTCAATAAATTAATTATTGTTATTGTTGTCCTATACCATGGTATAATGAATGGCGTTTAATTTTTGGATCACAATGTTATATATTGAGATTGATATTCATTATAAAATTCAGATTTCAAAGATAGAATTAAATATGGATATGTTTATCTATTTTATAGTCTTTTTAAATAATATCTTAAATAATTAAGAATAGCATGTGTAAAAGTTTATGAACGAATAATTTACGAATATTTTAAAAATTGTGTGAAAAAAGTCAATAATTTGAACAGGTATGATGTTTGGGGGGGGGGGGGGAGATGAGAATGCTCGCACGGGCGCCAAAATTGTCTTGGGCCGGCCCTGTATATATCCTCCACTGTTTTTAATTTTTCTAAGTTTGTATATATGTTTTACTTTCACTTTTGTATGAGAAATTAATTCTTGGTTTTATTTTATTTCTTTAAACAATACTTTAACCCTTTGAGGGGCAAGCAATTGCGTTTGTGTAATGTTTATCTCACACCGGAAAATTTTGCTTCAAAATAAGGAAAAGAAATTTTTTTATATTTTTCCACCAAACTTAGAATTGTAAATTTTAATTAAAAGTTTCTGATGTAAATCTTGATTACAATTATATGGGATACAATATACAAAAGTTGACAGCTATGTTATCAATGTTGCCAGTGGGCTGCTCTTTTTACAATTCAGATTGCTAGATTGGCACTACTTTAAAAAAAAATTAAATTCGCATTGTTAATGATAAGTTGATTAAGGCGAAAACTATTGAAATGTTACAATTGGCATGGTATAATAAACTTTATTTTCACTGTCATTAAATAAGGCTTACGGAGCCAATCTTTACCTGGTGGGGTGCGGTAGAAAGGGGAAGTCTCATCCCTCAATATCGTGAGCTTGCTTTGCATTTTGGCCCAAAATTTCCTATGGTGATACTTGTCATTCAGCGGCACTCAATGTTTTCTTTTTCCCTTCCTCTAAATTGGTTCAAGAACCACTTTTCACGACAAGTACCCACCGCCGATTAGGCATCTAACATCCAGATTTCCCTACTCCCCAAGCTGGATATGTGTGTGTAATGTGCAGGAGCCAAATCAGTAAAGTCAATTAGTTAAGCAAGCGGTACAACAGAGAAACCAGCAAATTACAGGCTCTACAATTAGGTCGGCCGAGACATTGGTCTACTGGATGGCGGTCATGCGGCGACCAAGCGAACAACCGCCCCGATGCCAGACAGGTATACTCGTTCGGCTAGGGAAATCTGGCAGCTAGGGGTTTTGGTCATCGGTCTGGAGTCAGCCGATGTCCGCCATGTACGCTAATGGCACCTGGTGCATGTAAAATCCGTCGTGGGTGCAAAGTCCTCCAAGTTACCTGTGAATTATACCTCTGGAGGTGCCTTGCCAGGAGAAGGTCTCGTTACCTGTTCAATGTTCTAAATTACGATGCCAACTTGAGTAGCAAAGCGCAGGCACAAGACAACAAGATCAAAATGTTAAGTAACCGTTTTAACTAAGTTCACAGCTAAGCAGTAGGCACAGTCGATAGGATGAAGATCTACGCCTTCGTCAGATTTATTGCCGCTACGCGGCAATTAGGCAATCTCCGCCCCGATACCAGGTATCAAACCCGTTCAGCTGGGGAGACCCGGCAGGTAGGGGCCTGGTCATTGGTAAGAAAGAAAAAAAGGTGAATTTCACTATTTTAAGAAAATTGGTGGCAATCAAGCAATATAATTTTTTTTAAAAATTAACTCACTGGCAAAACTGATTAGTATCTGCAACAAGAGTACATCTCTCTTATGGTAACACAAAAACATATATATATATATATATATATAAATATTTCATAAAATTCCTTTTAAAATGTTTTCAGAAATACCTTTAATATAAATATATGTGAATTTTAAAGTACAAAAAATACAATCGAGTTAAAGTATCTGAAAATATTTTAACACTATATAAACACATGGAATAATATAGATAAAAATTTATTTTGTAACTGTTTAAAAAAACATAATTTTTAAATGCCTTATTTATGATGCCAACGTAAAAAGATCTTAGAGCATTCAAGACGAATGAAAAATAAAAAAGATTTCATTATGCTTTTCAAATAAAATCTACGCCAATGCCCATTGTTCGGTTAAAGTTTTAATCATATCAGCCTCAAAAAACGGACTTACCACATTTGTTCTAGCTGCAAAGACAAATTTCTATAAATAAGCAACATTTTTCCAGGAAAAGCAACATGTTGATGTACAAAGTCTTGCACGTTTCTCCACATTCTTCTGGTATCAGTTCACTTCCTCGATTTATCCACCAAAACAAGATTCCAGTTTTACATCTTCTTTTTTTTTTTTATTTAAACGCATTTGCTATAATTTTACAAGCATATGAATTATTTAAATTTCCACAATACCTGTTTTCGACATCCTATAAAAACATCCAGCTTAGTGGAATTAGGTATCGTAGTAAAATTCATAAAGCCCAGTAGCGTAGTGACCAGCGCGCATTTACCATACTACAGGTCTCCAGTTCAAATCTGCGCAGTTGATTGGGCGAGGTTCACTCAACCTTTCATCCCTTCGGAGTCGTTAAAATGAGTATCAAGCTTGTTCGCAGATTTCATAGATAAAATATTCAAAATTCCCTATTAAATTTTAGCGATTGTAAAATAAGAGTAAAAATAGGCAATATATCCTCATGAAAAATTTCTTTGTTAGCATCTACAAGAAGAAATGACCTTTCCGACTGTAACACAGAAGCATAAAAAGCATTTATTTCATAAATTCTCTTTTAGAAGATGGAGAAGTTTTTAATATAAAAATATATGAACTTTTACAAATATTCTTTGAAAACATTAAGAATAAGCAATGATAAATTCAACGGATATGAAGTAAATCATGAAATAAATCTCTTTTTTTCTTTCTGATAATTAATAAGTTTTCTTATCGTTTAAATAATTTTGTTATCTTCATTAATTTATTTTCAAACTTTTCTTTTTTATAGTATTTTAGAACTTTCCGACTTTTATTTGCATAATAATAATATAGATAAAATCTCCCCGTCCCGCCTTTTATCCCCGCTCTGTATAGTTCTATCAAAATAAGACTTCCATTTGTTTTCCGTTTCTTTTTTACTTGCAAACCTATGTGGGTGTAGTAGCTGCAAGCATTCCTTTTCGATGTTTCACTTCCCTCTGCTGTTGGCACTTTGTATTGCTTGGAATGCCCATAGAAATAATAATAAATAAAAGCAATTAAATCTCTTATACGGAGTTTTTCAATGAAACTGCCTCACTGATGTACCACACGTTCCAAATTTGTTCCAAAATCTTTTTTTTTTTTTTTTTTTTTTTTTTTTTTTTTTTTTTAACCCATACATGGGCAAGGTACTTCTATTCGTAAAATGCTGAAATGAGTCACTGACGCCACAATCCTCCGAACAAATTTATTTCAAAATAAACAAAAAATTTTCTTCACCTACACAATAAAAGGAAAGTTTTCATTCCAATATTCTGGTGCCAATGTGACATTTAGAAATTTAAATTAAGCGGTCCAAAAATGAACCACCGCTCTTAAAGGGATTAATTTAAATTTTGATTCCATTTACTTTAAAACACGGGTGTCCAATTGTGGCATTCCGGACACCACTAATTTTTTAAAGAAATAGCCGTCTTCTTGAATCGCAGAGATTCGATGATTGGATAAGGCAATGATTATTATAAAATTTTCGTGTGGTGTGCAGCGTGTCACAGTTGGTTACCACTGATTTAACCCCTTAACGGTTGCATTAAATTACGGTTTAAAAATTCATATTGCTTATCGGCACCACTTTTTTGAAAAAGAAATATTAACCTTTTTTAATGACAGATAAAATTATACAATAATAAAGGCGCAATATTATGGTACTATGTTATGGCACAATTATATAAAACTGGTGGGAATCAAACCATCTGAATAAAATACACAGTCCGTGAATATCACGGGAGCGAGAATTAAGGGGTTCAAAGAAACAATTTTACTGTTTTTAAAAAGTTTCTTATTTAAAAATAATCGCATCGTTGAACAATTTAAATAAATGGTTTCCAACATTTCTGCCTGCAGTTCTCTTGTCAAAAGATTATCCGAATAGTACGTTTCGTCTTATTTAATACCAGAATTTCTGTCATTAACACCTTGCCGATGGGCAATTTTTATCAAATCTGAATTTTAAAGCAGTAGAAGCTCCTCCTTGTTCAGAAAGTCTTTCGTAAATTGGTGTTCTAGATAGTTTTCCCAAGTTATGAATCGGTAAATATCTTTCAGTATACGAATTTAATATATAATGTCTTACTGTCTAAAAAAATATGGATAACATGATATAAATGCATTTTCTGTAAGATCTAAGTCACGACCTTAGTCAATGATTTTTTTAAATTAAAACAAAAATTCTTGTTTCCGAAATAAGTCGAATCTTAACTCCTCATTGCTGCCAACCTCAAACTAATCTTCCGTAATACTTGTGTTAATTTGACCCTTCTTGAATATGTTTCAAACCAGAAATTTTTTTAAGAAATGAAAATAAATTTGTTCCACGTAGAAACCTGGTATTTAATAAGTATTCATGAAATAAATTTTCTGGTTCTAAATGTGGTTAAACTGGGTTAAATTAATCCAGACATTACGGAAGATTATTGGAAGGTTGGGAGCTATGACTCCTTATAAAAGCTGGTAGCCTAGTCTGAGAATTCTGTGTCTTAAAGTTTGTTTTAGACCATTCAAATTAAGGCTAATAAGACCTTTATTTTTCACACCTTAGATCTTTATTTATCATCATAAAAAATTTTTTACAAATAATATTTGAAATAATATATACAGGGTGTTCCGTTAAAGGGGTCCAATATTAATAGGGGTAATAGAGGAGATCACACGGAGCATAAATCAGTATATAATGCCTGGCCGGATCTCAATAATTTTCAAGTTACAGCAAATAGAATGAAAAATCGGAAATTTGTAAAAAAACCCTCATTGCTAAACTATTGATAATGCTACATAAAAATGAAGCACATATTTAGAAAGAGCAGAAAAAATCCTACGAAATGACATAAGTTGTTTTAGAATATTGAGAATTAATGGCGAGTTACAAGCTCTGAAACAGTGAAAAAATACAAAATCAAATATTTAGCAAAATAGTTAATCGTTAATTCCAAAAATGCAACTCTACCTACATCAAGGAAAATGTTATAAAATTTGGTCCATTCCGAAAGCTTTCGAAGAAGCTGACAATAAACCATATCAGTTTAATTGTATGGGAGAAATCAAGCAGTTCCCTAGTTACAACTCTGTACTGTTGAACGCTCGGAAAGGGCGAAACTCCGCCCATGACGATTGTAAACACCCCGTTTTAATATCTTTCAATTATACATTTCTGATCAACCTCTATCAATACCCTTTCATTATTCAGTCTGGTCAAGTGAATGACATATTGTGCAGCTCTCGCCTTGTCTTAAAGCAAACTCCGTGACTGCTGCGTTTCCTTCATGAACTTTCAGGATGATGAAGTACTTTTTATGCAAATTTTCTGTGTGTATAGGAAGAAAAGTGTAATAAAACAGCAGTCATCAGTGGGCGTTATGTTAAAGGGAGGCTGTTGTAAGTGGGATTGTAGTAAGTTGATGTATAATAATTATGCCGTAATACTCTAACGAAGAATATGCGGACATGCATCTGATGTACGGGCAAGCTCATGGAAATGCATGTCTAGCACAGCGCATGTACCGTGAGCAATTTCCAAGGAGACGTTGCCCAAGTTCGAAACTCTTCATAAAAATCGATAGACGATTACGGGAGACTGGATCGTTTAATACAGCAAGCATTGATGCAGGGAAACCTCGACATGTACGAACACCTGCAATGGAAGAAGATGTACTGAATATTTTTAAAGATAACCCCTCCACGAGTACACGAGCTGCTGCGTCTGAAGTCGGTGTTTCTCACCAAAGTGTGTGGCGTGTTCTGCGTGCAGAAAACATGCACCCCTTTCATGTGCAGCGGGTACAACTGTTATCAGTAACAGATTGTGCTCAGCGGACAGAATTCGTACGCTGGTTGCTTAATGTAACAGAAAATAATCCACAATTTCTGGAAAATATTTTATTTACTGATGAAGCAACATTTACGAGAGAGGGCGTGGTAAACACGCACAACATGCACACATGGTCATATACAAATCCGCACACTGTTTTCCCGTCGAACGCACAACAAAAGTTTAGTGTGAACATATGGGCAGGTGTCCTCGGCGATTATCTCATAGGACCATATTTACTCCCAGATGTACTCAATGGCAGTACGTACTTGGTTTTCCTACGGGATATCTTACCGCAGTTACTGCAAAATGTGCCAGCAACATTGCGCCACAATATGTGGTTTATGCACGATGGCGCACCGGCACATTTTTTCATAGGTGTTCGCAATCACCTCAATTCAACATATCCTGGGAAATGGATTGGACGCAGTGGACCTGTTGCGTGGCCTGCAAGCTCTCCAGACCTCAATCCGTTAGACTTTTTTGTTTGGGGACACCTTAAATCGCTGGTGTGTGAAACGCCTGTGGATACACCGGAGGATTTACTAGCGCGAATCGTTGTCGCTGCAGGAGACATTCCCAACTCCGTCGGAGTTTTTCGGCGTGTTCGCCAATCTTTACGACGTCACTGTCGGCTGTGCGATTCTGTTAATGGGCGCAATTTCGAACACCTATTATAATAATGTCCGTTCGTCTGCCTTCCGACATTGAACTGTGCAGCGCAGGCCAGAAGACTATGCTTCACATATGTCATAAAGTACGTGGAATGTAATTCTTTATTTGTCATTTTTCTTTTATTTTCAACACTTTTTGGCACAGTATTTTGTAAGTCACAGACTGTGGTGTACTCAAATTGTAAATTACAAAGTTTGTATGAATTAATTTAAAATTTAGTGTCTTTTTAAAATTTATAATTAATAAAATTATTATGCTATTTGTTATTATTATTTCCTATCATAAATTATGATGCACATATACATACAATAATTGTCCATGTAAAACATGTACTGAAACTTCTTGCATAGTTACAAATCGCAATATTTTTAATTATTTCCGAATTTTCACCACCAGTTTAATTTTAAAGAATTTAACTTAAGCTTTATATCAATAAAAGACCACTTTAAAATGTAGACTATTATTGTAAAGTTATTTTGGTTCATTCAACTCTTGAATAATTAAAAATGTTGCATCTCAGAAGAAGCATGATCGAAAATGTATAGTTGAGAGTAATTAAAAAGGCGGTGTTTCCAATCGTGATGGGCGGAGTTTAACCTTTGCTAGTGTCAAAGAAAGCGGAGTTGTAACTAAGAAACTGATTAATTTCTCTCACACAATTAAACCGATATGGTTCATTGTAAGCTTTTTCGAAAGTTTTCGGAATGGGCCAAATTTTACTACATTTTCCTTGTTGTAGCTAGAGTTGTCTTTTTGGAATTAACGATTAACTATTTTGATGTATATTGGATTTCGTACTCTTTTCACTGTTTCAGGGCTTGTAACTCGTCAATAAATATTGCTATTTTAATACAATTGATGTCATTTTGTAGGTTTTTTTCTGCTCTTTCTAAATATGTGCTTCGTTTTTATGTAGCATTATCGATAGTTTAGCAATGAGGGCTCTTTTACAATTTTCCGAATTTTCATTCTATTTGCTGTAACTTGAAAACTATTGAGATCCGACCAGGCTTTATATACTGATTTATGCTCCATGTGATCTCCTCTATTACCCCTATTAATATTGGACCCCTTTAACGGAACACCCTGTATATATTAAATTTTGATTATCGCAATTTCCTGCGTATCGGCCGCGGCTTAGGTAAGTCTTTTTCAAACCGGAAATTTTACTGAAAAAAAGAATTGAAGAATAAGTGCTAAGCAGAACTAGGTCACATTTTATTTAAAATAAATTATGGTAGGAAATCGAGTTATCTGAGGTGCGGCGGATACGCGCGAAATCACGGCATTAATAATTTTTTTGAGAGCGATAAATTCGAAACATGCAACACAAAGTCCAGCATCACAATCCGCACCTAAAACCAAACCTGATCGGTCATATTCAAAGACTTCACACGGAAATGCCAGTTAAATGTTTCTGGTTTTAGAACTTTTTCCAGCAATTAAATCTCCAGCCCAGAAATATGACGGCACGAGAAATAACGAACGACACCTCAGCCCGTGATATTGACGGGAGCGAGAATTAAGGGGTAAAAAAATCTTAATATTTCAATAATTCATTATACTGTAAATGAGCATAGATAGCACCTTTTACGCTTTTTTGTAGTAAATTTTACTTTACCATAGCTGCCAACTTTTACGCTTTTTTCCTACCACTAAAATTTAATAGAGATTTTTGCCTTGTTTAATCCTGACATTTCGATGATTAAATAAGACAATATTTACTTTAAAATTTTAGTGGTAGGAAAAAAGCGTAAAAGGTGGCAGCTATGACTTTACCCAAAAATTTCTATTAAAATTTTGTTGTACAAAAAAGTGTAAGATGCTAGCAGCTATGACGTGTCTCAAAAATTGTTACTGGTTAATAAATATCCGTCTTAACCTCTTCGTTCCCAAAGCTAAAATAATATTACAAATACTAATTCATTGGTTTTAAACAAATAAAATAACATCATAGATGACAGAAAAAAGAATTTTTCGGAAATTATACTTTAGGGGGCTAGTAATTTAGGTTTTCAATTAGAGATCTAAAATTACATATTCCGTTAATATCAATTTAATTATCACTAACCCAAATTCACACAATCACAAATTCAAGGCCTTTAATCAACATTTTATCGTAAAGGATTTAAGTTAAGTAAGTATGCAAATTTCTCAATTTCTTTCTTATAGGCGTTTTGCAAACTCAGATGAAAATAACATCTATTTTATGAGGAAATCAGAATAGATTTTGCCATTTATTGGTTTGTTTGTAAAGCAAAAATCATTTATCTTTAAATGAAATGAATGTTTATAGTAAGAGTGCAAATCGTTTGTTTTCTAAATATTCAGCATGAAAAGTACAATCTAAAAGAAGTCATTTTGCATTTACTGTAAGCATTAAGGCAGTGGTGTAAAAATCTAGGCACCAGCAGGCAGTCTCTGACACAAAATTTCATTTGTTATTTTTCGTCTAAAACTTTGTAAGAATGCTAATAAAATTTAAGCGAAGGAAACTAATAAAGTTTAGTGGTGAGAGACTGACCGCTGGCGCCTAGATTTTTACACCCCTGCATTAACGTTTAACAAATTGTAAAAGAATCTCATATACAATTAATCTGTAATTATCAACTACTACTACCTACAATTATACACAGAAAGAGTGAATTTTCATTTTTGATTTTGGCCAGAAAAATTTAAGTTTGCTTACGTTTAACGGTTTACCAGGGTTCCAACAGGTCAGATAAACACCAGTTTTTTCTTACGTGCCTTTTGGAATCGCGCGATTATGGAAGTCGATTTTTTCTACACAAAAATACTGGTATGTCAGATAAAAGTATAGGAACCCTGTTAACGTATTGCATTTATCATTTAGTTTTTTTACCCGTGGCATCTTCCGGTACCGGGTCCGTAACTGAAGGAAGGGAGGTCCGATCCTGCATTTTTGGGAAATTACGCAACTATTTCTTTTAGACATTCCAATGCAAGCCCTAGTTAACTTCTAGTTTTCTACATTTTTTAAAGTTTTTAAAGTTCTTGATTTTTTGTAATTAGTTTAATATGCATTTTTCCGGATTGGACATGTATACATCCGCCTATGCTTTTCGTATCTCCTATGCGGTAACTTTTTTATATTATGTCTGAAAGCTTGTGACAAACTTGCTTTTCGTAACTCCTATGCAGTAACTTTTTTATATTATGTCTGAAAGCTTGTGACAATCTTGCTTTTCGTAACTACTATGCAATAACATTTTTATGTTATTTCTGAAAGCTTGTGACAAACTTGCTTTCTTACAATGCACCCAATGTGCAAATTCGTACTTCCATTAGCATGTTAGAATTCATTTACACTATTTGAAACGAAATGTAAAGACTTCGAAATACCACAAATAATTTTCAGCCTGGTATGACTGTCTTCCATTTAAAGCATCATGAAAAGCGTGGAGCAAACTAGAATTACAAACTCTTGAATAACTTAGGCTAAACATGAAAATAAACCGGTTGTTCACGAATTATAAGGTGGGTTTGAGATAAACCCTGTCTTTGGAGAATACACATTGATATAACTGGGTTTTTTCGCTTCTCTGGATCGTGGGTGACAGACTGTGGCACGCTAGACACAACTAAAATTTTCTAGTTATCATTGCCTTATTTAAATATCGAATCTCTGCAATTCAAAAAGTCGGTTATCTCTTTAAAAAATTAGTGGTATGCGGCGTGCGACAGTTGGCCACCCCTGCTCTATGTGAAGTAAGTCGAAAAGGATTTTAGTTTATAGCGGATTATATGTCTGCAGAGCCTGATTACCAGCGAGGCCAGTGTTGCCAGAGGGCTTCAGATATCTTGATTGGCACCACTTTTCTGAAATGGTAAAATTCACCTTGCTTTCGCCTTAAATATTATGTCATTAAATAAGGCAAATTTTACTATTTGAAAAAAGTGGTACCAATCAAGAAATCTGAATTTTAAAAAAGTAGTCCTCTGGCAACACTGAGCGGGACAAAATTTCAGCAGTAAAGGGCATAGGCGTATAAGCATTGGAAACATGCCTTAAAATAAAATTTTCTGATTTTTTTTCCCAGATGTGGCTACTGATCTGACAATATATTTCCCCTATTATCCCCTTATAAATATTGATATTTTATGAGACAAAAATGTTTCTTTTATTTTTAAAAAACTAATTTTCTCACAAACTACTACACCGAATTCCATGCCATTACCCGAGGTTATATAGATACCGAAGATTCATATAACTGGGAATTTTTGTATAATTTTAACTTTATAAAAACTGTGTGAAATAGCGATAAAAAATGACAAAAATTAAAATTATATCTTATGGTTATACGAAAATTACCATTTTCTTGTTAAAAATTCTTCATACTATATTCCTCATATTATAGGGGAGACTAGGGAGGGTTGACCATACGCGAGGCTTGACCCACCCATCAGATTTCATATTTAAAAGAATTTCAGAGTTTTATCAATAGATGTCAAACAAAGCTACTGGAATGTTCATACAATAGTCTTTGTTTCATACAAATAATCGAAATAGGTGTGGAAAAAATCAATTGTGAAGCGTTTTCGACCTAAAAGTTGTGTTTTTTCGAAATAATGTGTAAGCTTTTTTTAAGATAAAATATATTACAGAAATTTAAGTAAGTAGGATTTAAGTAATGCAGAAATATCGAGCTTTTATTCCAGGCATAAAGATTGTACAGTAAGTTAGGCTTAGCATAACAATGTGCTATTTTTTAGAAAAGGACCATGTGGGGAGGCTTGACCCATTCAATGTGAGGGAGCGTTGACCAGATGCTCAAGGCTCTCCAAACCCCTTAACGGTCGCATTAAATTAGTTTTAAAAATTCAAATTGCTTATTGTCACCACTTTCTTGACAATATAAATATTCACCTTATCTAATGACAAATAAAATGATACCATAATAAAGCAAATTACACTGTTTTAAAAAACTGGTGGGGATAAAAAAATCTGAATAAAAGACACAGTCCGTGAATATCACAGAAGCGAGAATTAAGGGGTTAAATAAGTGGTTTTGGAAATATTTTCTTTTAATACACAGTGCATAATGTAAGGCTAATGGTTATATATAAAAAATAATGTAAATTCATTCTGTAAAGCTACAGTAAACAGGGGTGATAAAAAATGTGAAAATTTTCTATAGTATCGACTGCAAGAAAAAAATTAATGAAATATAAATTGGAAAGTTAATAGGAACTTTCTTCCATTTAAATGTTACTTACAATAGGTAAATAGAAACAGTCGAAAAGACTAGAAAGTATGAAAGCACCAGACTTAATCATTCAGGGGCAGTGGTATGTTTATGAAACCTCTTAAATTTAATTCCCAAATGCCACGTTGGGACCAGAATTTTGGTACAATCTTTTCCATTTAATATGGATGAGAAATATAACCTTTAAGAAAAGGAAGAAACAACGTATAAAGGCACAAATAAAATGTGTTTAAAAGCATACAGCTGTTTCAAAACCTCTAAGGTTTCCTCATCAGTGCTTAAAATAAAAGTTAAAACTAAGACATTGCGTAAACAGAGGGGGGGGGGGTGGACAGAGAGTCAGAAAAGCGTACCTTTCAGCTCTACTGCCAACGGTTAAATGCGACCTACGGCTGACAAACAGTTACGGAGTTGATCTCACGCGCATATTCAGGGAGACCAATCAAAATACCCAATTGCTCTGGAAGAGTCCAAACCCAGAAGGAGAAAAAGGGGGAGGGAGTGGAGGGAATTATAGAAAATTAAACCATACCTTTGAAAAATTGGGCGTACTAGATAAATCATTAACTAAACTGTTTGAATTTTTCCATATGTGGTAAGCCTCCCAGAAGTCCAGGTCATAGATTGAAGTACATTTCTGTATTATGGAGGCTTCGGAAAATTTTAAATTATGGTTGTTGGACCAGCAGTGGTTGGCAATAGCGGAACGTTTGATATCACAATTTTTAACGCAAGTTTTATGCTCCCCCAAACGGATCTTAAAGGCACGCTTCGTTTGACCAATGTACATTTTGTTGCATTCGCAAGATATCCTGTAAATACCCCAATTTGAAAAACTGTCAATTGGATGTTTCAGATTTGTGAATTGAATTTTATTAAAAGGAGTATAAACTACTTTAAAGTCAAATTTTGACAAGATTTTAGAAATTTGATGGCTTATTTTGGGAAAATATGGGAGTATAATTAAATTTTCATTACCGACAGTATTAGCTCTGGATTTTGTACGTTTACTTAGTTTGTTATGAATGGAATCGACGATTTCAGCTGTAAAACCTCGATCAATGGCAATAGATTTAATGTAGTCTAATTCTGTTTTTAGTAAACTGTCGGAAGAACAAATATTTAAAGCCCTGTAAACATAACTGTTAAAGGCAGCCAACTTTTGATTAGGTGTATGGGATGAAAGGCGATGTGGGGGTAAGAATACTGCGAATAGTTTACGGTAAACAGTAGTGTGAAACAAATTATTTTCGCGGAAAACCATAATATCAAGAAAGGGCAAACGACTGTTATTTTCGAGTTCGAAAGTGAACTGAATATGTTCATCTATAGAATTCATAATATCGAGAATATTAGTAAGATTAAGATCATCAGAGTTTAATAATGCAAAGCAGTCATCGACATAGCGGATGTAAAATGGAAAGGATAATATCTTGAAAAGGTTTGATTCGTAATAGTGCATGTAAATATCACTGAGGATGGGGCTGAGGGGGGAGCCCATGGACAAACCTTCAGTCATGCAATAAAAATTACCATTAAAAATGAATGTGTTTTGCGATAAACAAATGCTAATAAGATGTATAAGCTCATCAATTTCGTAATATGAATAATGAAATTCTTGTAGGCGTAATTTAAGACAATTTAAAGCACCTTGAACCGGTACGTTAGTAAATAGTGATTTAACGTCGAATGAAACCATACTATTGTTTTGAGTACCACTGAAGCTACGAAGCTTATTAACAAACTCATAAGAGTTCCTGCAAGTGTAGATATTGTTAGAGAGCAGGGGGGAGAAAATAGAGGTCAAATATTTCGCTAATTTATAGGAAGAGGTACCAATGTTCGAAACTATTGGTCTGAAAGAAATGCCTTGTTTATGGACTTTTGGGAGCGTATAAAATCTTGCGCAGTGTGACACTGAAGGAATGAGGGATAATTTAACGTTGTTGGAAATGAGTGGAGAGTGCTCGATAGCCGATTTTATAGTTTTCAATTCTTTTTGAGAAGGATCAGATTTAATCTTTTTATAAGGACCCTCGTCTATCAAGTTTTGTGTTTTGGATAGGTAATCAGACTTGTCCATAACAACAATCTGGCCACCCTTATCAGCCTTGCTGATAACTATGTCAGTATTAGATTTTAGATTTTTTATGCAACTTGATGCAGCTTTGCTGATATTGGATTTAGGAAGGTTATTATTGAAATTCACATTATTGGTGATTAAGTGTCTAATTGAATCCTTCTGAGAAGGGTTTAAGGCACTGAACTTGAACGCTCTTTCGATGGGGGCAATCACATGAGGAAAAGACGGTTTAGTAGTAAGTGCAAAATTATTATTTAATTTAAGATAATGGATTTCATCCTGAGTAAGGTTAGCACTTGAAAGATTGATAACGGCATTCTGGTTAACCAGCGGTAAGGTATTGGGTAAACTATTGTTATGTTTACTAGAGAGTAAATTAAATTTCGTTTTCAAAGTAGCTATATGTTTGGTAGACTTGCTTCTTGCACTAAACCAAGACTGGTTAGTGCAAGTTTAGGCTTATTAGATTTTAGATCCGCTATGTCGATGACTGCTTTGCATTATTAAGCTCTGATGATCTTAATCTTACTAATATTCTCGATATTATGAATTCTATAGATGAACATATTCAGTTCACTTTCGAACTCGAAAATAACAGTCGTTTGCCCTTTCTTGATGTTATGGTTTTCCGCGAAAATAATTTGTTTCACACTACTGTTTACCGTAAACCATTCGCAGTATCCTTACCCCCACATCGCCTTTCATCCCATCCACCTAATCAAAAGTTGGCTGCCTTTAACAGTTATGTTTACAGGGCTTTAAATATTTGTTCTTCCGACAGTTTACTAAAAACAGAATTAGACTACATTAAATCTATTGCCATTGATCGAGGTTTTACAGCTGAAATCGTCGTTTCCATTCATAACAAACTAAGTAAACGTACAAAATCCAGGGCTAATACTGTCGGTAATGAAAATTTAATTATACTCCCATATTTTCCCAAAATAAGCCATCAAATTTCTAAAATCTTGTCAAAATTTGACTTTAAAGTAGTTTATACTCCTTTTAATAAAATTCAATTCACAAATCTGAAACATCCAATTGACAGTTTTTCAAATTGGGGTATTTACAGGATATCTTGCGAATGCAACAAAATGTACATTGGTCAAACGAAGCGTGCCTTTAAGATCCGTTTGGGGGAGCATAAAACTTGCGTTAAAAATTGTGATATCAAACGTTCCGCTATTGCCAACCACTGCTGGTCCAACAACCATAATTTTAAATTTTCCGAATCCTCCATAATACAGAAATGTACTTCAATCTATGACCTGGACTTCTGGGAGGCTTACCACATATGGAAAAATTCAAACAGTTTAGTTAATGATTTATCTAGTACGCCCAATTTGTCAAAGGTATGGTTTAATTTTCTATAATTCCCTCCACTCCCTCCCCCTTTTTCTCCTTCTGGGTTTGGACTCTTCCAGAGTAATTGGGTATTTTGATTGGTCTCCCTGAATATGCGCGTGAGATCAACTCCGTAACTGTTTGTCAGCCGTAGGTCGCATTTCACCGTTGGCAGTAGAGCTGAAAGGTACGCTTTTCTGACTCTCTGTCCACCTCCCCCCCCTCTGTTTACACAATGTCTTAGTTTTAACTTTTATTTTAAGCACTGATGAGGAAACCTTAGAGGTTTTGAAACAGCTGTATGCTTTTAAACACATTTTATTTGTGCCTTTATACGTTGTTTCTTCCTTTTCTTAATATATTGGCACAAAGTACAATCCTTCCCCACTTTTTATGAAATATAACCTTTTCCTTATTTCGAAATGAATTTGTTGGTAAATTCCGGTGCCAGTTATTTATTTCAATATTTTAGAACTGAAAGTACTTTGCCTCTGAAAGGGGGAAAAGTTGATAACGATAAGTGCTCATGCTACTGGAAAAAAAGAAAAAAAAAACATAGCGTTGACCGAAAAACTTTAGGAAGGTATGTAGACAAATTTCACCAGGAGGGTTACAGTGAGATGAAGCCAAACAATGTGACAACTAGAGTTGTCACAAAAAATAAGACAAGGAGACAAAAAAAGCTTAACACTGACTCCTAAATCCTGACATAATAATATATGGAACCCTATGAAAACTGGAACCTGTCTCAAACGGAATGCTGTCCTAAATGTTAAAATTTCATTTTCCCTTATGTAAAATTATACTTGCTCAGACATAATCCTGTTTAAAACAAAAAAGTTCTCTTCTGACATGCGATTGCGTTTAAACTGGTTTGTTTTACACATCATATTTTCAAATCTATATATTTTTATAATAATTAAATCCCGTAGCATAAAGTTATTTTGCTTTTTTTAAAACTGATTTCATTTCTCTTCAAAAATATTTCAATATAAAAGAAAGTGGGCCAAGCCTCCCATATAGTGGGTCAACCCTCCCGTATGTGGGGAGCCTTGACCCATTATTTTCTCATGATTAAAATCAATCATTTTTCAAATTTCTTATATGTTACACTTATGTAGCAATTTTATTTTGATAACTTATTGTATAACGAATAAAAAGACATATAAAACTTTATTCTACGTTTGATATTTAAAACATAAAAAATCATTTTTGTAAAAAGTGGGTCAACCCTCCCTAGTCTCCCCTATATAAATACTGAAATGGTGTGTTTTTGAGAAAATCGTTTTTTACAAAAGGAGAAAAAACACTTTTTCTTATAAGACATCAATATTTGTAGGGGAAATATATTGTGAGATAGGCAGCCACATTTTGGAAAAAATCAGGAAATTTGATTGAAACGTATGTTTCCAACGCTTATTCAGCTATGCTCTTTTACCAAATATTCTGCTCTTATTTAAACTCTATATTCATGCGAAATTATTTTCATGAATAAGGCAAAATTTTCTATTCCTTTTTACTTGTGAAAGTTTGTCCAATTGGTAATAAGGTTGGAATGTATGTTTTTAACAAGCTTCCGATAAATATACATTTTTTTTTTTTTTTTTTTTTTTTTTTGTATGTCCATACGTATTAAATAAAAGTTTGATTTTGAAAATATTCTGCTTGTTAAACTTAAACTTACACTATGTGCAAACTACTTAAAAGATGAGAAAATATTTAAAAAAAGATATTAAGTTACTTTAATATCCTTAGAACTTTCAACTATAAAAAAATAGCCTTCGTCAGAGAAATACAAGAAATACTACTGTTATTAACGTCTTATTTTCAAAATTCACTGAGATGGTGTCGAAAGGAATGAAAGTGGAAGTCAATCTTTTAGATCCGGAAAACATTGGGAAAATAAAACATGGATATAGGGAAGTGGAATATTACTCATTTTATGATTCTTTAAGCAAACTGTGCTAAATTATGGGTATGGGTACGATGTAGGATAAAACGTCATTACAAACAATATTTTCTTGAGTAATAATTTCTATTGATTCGCGGATAATTAAATCGTGATAATTCTTTAAGGGATATATAATTTTTGCGGCTTCGAAATTAACTTGTATATTCTGCTTCTGGTTAAGTCCCAACAGGGCTGTTGTTGGTCGGTTGTACATTAAAACTCTCAAATGTTCTTTAATACGAACTTTAAGTTTACGCGAAGTCATTCCTATGTATTCGAGATAAATATTTTCTGTTGTCAGTGGAATTATATATACACCAGAAATTTCATCTTTCGGGATCGGGTCTATTTTGACACAAATGAGGTCTTTCAGTTTTGCTGGAGGACTGGCGTTGTTTACGTCAAAGCGAAAAAGTGCATGTGTAGGTTTTTCAAAAAGTGCGGGTATGTACTTCATTTTGCAATATCTCTTATTACTCCATGGAGTCTTTTGTATTTTTGGATATTTTTTCTGTGAGTTGATTAGCTTAACAATAATGCGTATTGGGAAACCATTCTCAACTGCAATGTTTCTAATGGTATTTAATTCATTTTCAAGGTAGTTAATAGAGCAAACACTAAACGCTCGTCTTATATAAAAGTTGAACGGCGCAAGTTTGTAGTTATCTTTTCGACACCATCTACGTGAATTTTGTAAATAAGACGCTAATAACAGTATAGTCATTCAGGGTAACTTTGATCCAAATTTTCTGTATTTTCATATGCCACACTCTTATTTTAACCCTAGAACTACCGAAAATTTTACTCAAGTTTTATAAAAACATTTTACACCAGAATTTTTACTTAAAACTATTTAATTTGTTTATTTAACTTATTATTGTCTGATTCATAAATTTAGTTTGTTTTGAAGAAATTTCTGGTTTGAATAAATATTTTGAATGTACATATCGGGTCCATTGGACCCTTCTGGTAGACAGAGGGTTAAGAATATTGTTGCAAATAATGGCATAAAAGAGAAGAAATTATCCTAAATTATTATACGACTATCAAAAATTAAGGAATAATAATGATAAAAGCAATAGAAATGAATTTTTAACCTGGTTCAAAGTTACACAGCCATTTAGGGTAACTTTGCACCATATGCTAAATATTATATAAAATAACAAATTATACAAAAAAGTATTATAGTCAGGGCAACTTTGAACCCCCAACAATGTTTTCAGATATGTAAAGACTCCCAATTTACAATTCCCCACATCACAAGTTTTGTATAATTTATGATATCTCAACAAATATTATGCATAAAAAAAGTGGAAGAAGAGAACCATGAATATTTAGAAATAAAAAAAACTGTTTATTGTCCATATAAAACATAAAAATGCAGTGAAAAATAATTTTCAATGTTTTAACTCAGTAATATATCCATAGTTATAGTAATACATATTAGTACAACATTATTCAAAGAAGAATAAAAAATGTCGAATGTATGAAATGTCAAATTTGAGTTGCCCCGCCCCTAATAACGCCTTTAAATGAATTTTATGTATTTTACACATATTTGTGAAAATATTTACATGTTATATCTAATGCACGATTTTGGCATTTATATAAAATATACGTGCAAATATGGGAAATTTTTGACAGTAGCTCCTATAATCAGTAAATTATAAACATCAGTATAACTTTGAGCCGGCTCAAAGTTACCCTGAAAATGTGGTAAAATGGTAGTGCCTTCTTATTTTAAAGTTTATTAACTATTAACAAATAAATAATCACAAAATATTAACACATTTACAACATTTAGATAATTATACACTGGTTTCCAAAAATTAAGGAAAAATCACAAAAAGAGCGATAACTCGTTCAAACATTAGCCTATCCGTATGAAATTTGGATATGTTGTTAACTAAAAGATGCTGATTAAAATTACAATATGTAAATTAGTAGCGTTGCAATCGGATTGCGTCATCTGTGCGGAGCATAAAAATGCATGCTGGAGAGTAGGGCTGCTGGTATCTCTGTGATTATGAGATAGGAAAACTGAGATAGTCCATTCATTAGTATGACTTCGAGGCATCATTTGTCCGAATAATTGCGATATAGAGCTATTGGAAGATTGGATGTAGGCGAATGTCTTACAGAGGTGGCCAGATGACTAAATGTGAGTCCTTGTGTGGTTCATAGGCTTTGATAATACTTTCAAATCACTGGTTCGGCCTCCAGAAGGTTCAGCGAAGGACGAGCAAGAGCTACGACAAGCACCGATGACCGATATTTGTGGTTATGTGTACGAAGGCATAAAAAAGCAACCCCCTCTCATCTTAAATCCGTTCTTGTTGCAGTCACTAGAAGGTTGGTATCAACGTCTACTGTGCGTAGAAAGCTTCATGAAGGTGGTCTTTACGCGATGCGACCAGATATTTTTGTCCCGCTCACCTCATGTCTCCGGAGGGAATGTTTAAGGTGGGCACGTCAACATGTCCACTGGACGACTGATCAATAGAGGCGTGTTCTCGTCACAAATGAGTTCCAGTTTAGCCTCCAATCCGATAGTAAACATTGTTTGATTTGGGGAGAACAGGGAACACGCTATCATCTATTAAGCATTCGTAAAAGAGATTCGTATGGAGGAAGCAGTGTCTGTGTTTGGGATGTTATCTCTTTGGGCGGGCGTTCAGACCCCATGTCTTTCCACGTGGAACAGTGAATGAAAACGGCTATAGAGGTGAAATTCTTGATGCTTATGTGCACCATTATGCTGGTGAAATAAGTAAAGATTTCCTGTTACAGGACGATAACGCTAGACCGCACAGGGTTCACACCGTAGAAGATTATCTTCAGCACCAAACAATTCAGAGCACGGAATGGCCAGCGCGATCACTTAACTTGAATCCCATTGAGCATCTTTGGGATGCTTTAGGATGATGTGTGTCTGCTCTCAATCTCCCTCCTCAGACACTTGCCACGCTTACAACTGCTTTACAAGAGAAATGGCTCGCACTTCCCAGCAAACTTATCGATAGCATAATTGACATTATCACACTTCACTGTATGTGCTGTATTGCTTCTAGGGGTGATCATACTCCATATTAAAGGAACTTTTCCTATAACAAACTGAGACATTTATTTTGTTTATTTTATAATTGTATTAATTTCTTAAACACCACAATCGTCTGGTAATTTCTTTTAATGTCATTTTATACCTTACTATGTGTTGTAAATTGTGCCTCAGTTTTATTAAAATCTACTCGTAACATTTTGAGTAATCACTACTTTTGTTGTTTTTCCTTAATTTTTGGCAACCAGCGTATGTCCAATAAATTAGTATATTGTTACTTACTATGAAAATTTAATTGAATTACAACAACTTCAAAACAGCATTCAAAATTAACTTGAATATAGTACTTCACAAAAATAGTTAGATGGTGCAATTAATTGCGCATAATGTTGCTAATTAATTTTCTAAAATAAAGAGGAGAAATGCCAGTTTAGAACCTTGCCAACAGAGCACAATTCTGAAGTTTATTTAGTCTTTTGGAGTCAAAAATATTGCAAATTAGGAGATGGTGAAAAGTTACTCCCCATGGTTCAAAGTTACCCTGTATGACTGTAGTATATCTTGTATTTCTCTGACCAAGGGTATGTTTTTATAGTTGAAAGTACTAAGGATATTAAAGTAATTTAACATTTAAAAAAAAAATATTGTCTCATCTTTTTAGTTGTTTGCGCATAGAGTAAGTTTAACTTTTAAAGATGAATTAAGCATTTCTATTTACTTATTCTGCTTCGTTGTTCTTTGATAGGGCTCGTTTTTGTGCTGGTCCTATATAAATTTCATTACGCTCCTAATATGTTATGCCTGTCTCTCTGTTAGATTTCTTGACGATTTACTAGGAACAACTTTTTGTAAAACACGTCTAGTTGTCACAAAATAGGAATATGACTGCAGATAATATAGGAATATGACTGGTACACATTACTAGGTTACGTTTTAAAAAGTACCATTATACCATGTACATACTTTCTTATAGGGACGCGTGGAGAAATTTAGTATAGGATCGACCTTTACTACTAAATATAGGCGACATCGACAACAATGGAATTTAGTAGATGTGGATATCAATACATTATTGCCACAAAAACTCTCTGTTGAGTCAAATCAAACTATATTTACTCTACGTCAGCTGGCATTCAATAAGATCTGAAACTATAACTTGATGTCCTTTTTTGTTGTTTTATTAAAAATTACCTAATATTCACCAAAGGCTAATTTCTTAATTCACCCTTACATAACGCTCACTCCACCTTATCCAATTTTCAGCTTTTTTTTATTTTTACCTTTTTATGTAATTAATTTAATACATTGGTTTTAAAAGTGAATAAAGTACTGTTCACAATCGATTATATTACTATTATACTCCACAAAGACTAATACATGAAAGAAAAGCTGTCAGTGAAAATTGGCTGAGAATGGATGTGTATATTAATAATTTCAAAACTTTTACATATTTCCAATAATTCTAAAAACAATATAAATGTCAAGACATCATTTAAAGGAAAATTAATGGCATTTCGCTGACAACTAAATTTCTTGTGCTTTCCAAAAG
The DNA here is from genome assembly GCA_963932465.1 of Maratus speciosus. Taxonomy (NCBI): domain Eukaryota; kingdom Metazoa; phylum Arthropoda; class Arachnida; order Araneae; family Salticidae; genus Maratus; species Maratus speciosus. The sequence continues at coordinate 30,205,306 of OZ010787.1, read as the reverse complement.
ACTTAAAAAACTTCATTGAAAAATAACAAAAGAATGATTAATGAAGGTTTAAAATAAGTGAAAAAGGAAAAGTAGGAATAATCGAAATATAAATAAATTTAATATGAAACATTTAGTACTAAATTCTTCGAAAATTGTTCTATTGTCAAGATTTTTCAAAACGTTTCTTAAAATCCATTTCACGTGTGAAAATTAATAAATGCAATATTAATTTATCTTTTAAAGAATGAGTTTTTTACAAATATTATTTTTCCCCTTTATCTTATTAGAAATGTACACTATGATATAAAATATATTAATGCAGGTTATACAAAATAACTAAATTAAAAAAAAATCCTATTCTATCAATTTTAAAAAGAGAAGAACTATTATGTTATTACAGAGACCTATAAGCTCTATTTTTGCTATAATTATCATGTTCATTTGAATGTGTCATCTTCGAAAAAAAGGAGCACATTTTTTTATATGTTACTTTTAAAAATATAGTTTTAATAATGTAATAGTGCATAATACCAATTTGAAAATGTGATTCATGCATTCTTTTTCATGGAAAGTTAATGATTATTAAAATAGTAAGATTCTTTTATATAATACTCTAACGTTCTTGAAAATTACAACATCAAGAAGAAATAGAAATCTATTATGTTTATTGAGCATATAACGCATGTTGATTTAAATAAACAATCAAATTTATAAAGCAATTTAGCAAAAAGAAATAGCGAGAATCATTATATGGTATGACCAAAACACGCGGCTGTGTGCACACGATATGGAATCGATTTATAAACATGCCAAAGATGAGGCTGAGGAACTTCATTTTACGGCTTTCTATCGTGAACCAAAATTTATCATAGGACTGTAGTGTATGAGATGTAAATGCGAGTCCGGCAATCTTCCGCGTGCTGAAAAAGGTTTAAACAATCTGCACCACAAACGGTCATCCAAATTACTGCTGCAATATATAGAAGCATTGGGCAATCAGTCTGACTCCTGGTTGCAACATTTCCTGGATGCAGTCCCCCAAATTCAGATTAGCCGAGGTGGTCTATGAACACCTCGGACTATAACTTAGGATGTTTATAGAGTATGGCGCTTTACACTGTACATGCCGCTGACGCATTCATGCGTTATATCACCGCCACCTGAAAACTGAGTGCTGACACCTAAGGCTGATTTTCTTTCGACGTGTGAGCAGTCCCTTGAACTTTGTTACCAATAATTTTTAACACTTTTTCCCGATTTTTTTTCTGAGAATAAACAAGTCATAGAAATATTTTATAAAATACTAGTTTCTAAATTTACCTGACAGTACATACGTAAAAAAATTATCCTACGAGAGTCGCCATTTTTGTGTCAGCACTCAGGCCTAGTATTCAAGATGCGGTGGTCATTAATGAAACTCACGTTAAGAAATTGTAAATTCTCCCCAGTAAGTTTGAATAGTTATTTTTATTTATTTTAATGATAGGTATTTCGTGAATAAGTAACGGAAAGTTAATATTAACCCTTTTTCTACAGAATTATGATCTACTGTAATTGTTTTCATGTAATATATTTTCTTGGTTACTACAATGAAAATTAAAGGATAAACATAAAAAAATACTCACCCGTGAGAAATTTAATTATTTAGAGGTAATTAATTAAAGTGGTACTTTAAAGTACCGTCAGTACACTATGACTAAAATATCGTAACAGAAAACCCACAAGGTATTTCAAATGGCACCAGGAAATATTTTCGATTTATAAGTATGTGAAATATAGTCTTTTTCTTATTTACAAATAAATCGTTTGGCAAATTCCGGTGCCAATCATTTATTTCAACACTTTAGAATTGAAATTCTTTGCCCCTGAAAGGGTTAAAAAAATATTTTTTTTAGGTTTCGATCTTGTTAGCAGTCATCTAGTTATGCGACGTCTATATTCCAGGGACAACATTATCTCTCGCTTCTCCACATATGCAATATATGAATTTACATATACTATTTCTAGCATAGCAAAAACGAGCCGGTGCCACAACTTTTTCGATTTTCTTTAAACAATAACAATGAAACAGAAAAGAAATACCAGGGTAATCATTACTACACTACATATTAGTAATTACATTTTAAAAGCAGATGAAAACGATGGATAACTACACAGAAGAAAAGTAAACAAGTAGTTTCTCTCCAACATCCAATGTACTGCCGGTACTTATAAGTACCAGCGAGTAATTCAACTGTTAAATCAAATAAATACACTATTCACCTAAAATAGCTAGTCAAACTCTATTCTAAGAGAACAATGGACACATAAAAAAACCCCCAACACTTAACTTATATCCTTTACTGTGTTTGCAGCAATAAAATGGCGAGCGTGACAATCTGTACAAAATGTTGGCACAAAACACATCACCTGTAGCAAAGGTAGCTTTCTTCCTCGCTAAAATAACAAACCTAGAACAACTGCTGCCATGTATCCGGATAAAGTGGAGTAAAAAGAGTGTTTTTGCAAAGAGCCATTAAAATATTAGTAATATTCACTATGGGATGAAAGTTTAAAGTGAGTGGTACTTATAAGTACCGTCAGTAGATAAAGGGTTAAAACGTTTCTTGCGTGAACTCGAAATTTCTGAATGAAACTCCCGCCAGATTTGGCAACACTGTTTGCAGCACGTATAGTGTTAATAGCAGTTCCGGCAGCACACAACTCTCTTTGTTACAACTTATGCGTATTCGGCCATGTTTGTATTCAAAATTGTGCCTAGACAATGATGAGAAGATATATGCATCCAATCGAAACCAAATAATCTAAATTCAACTGTAAGCAATCCCTTTGCACACTGAGCCTTCAGCGGTGTCACGCACAGCCATCTGGGGGAATAGCACCCCAATTTCTGATCATCTGAAGTCGCCTAACCACTAATTATAATATAGTGCAACCGGCTGCTATGTTTTAATGTTATACCAACATCTGAGAGAACAATGTGTGGTTCGTAACCGCTACGACGCTCAGATGTCTACCGGCTCGAGATGGCGCCATTTTTCGTTATCAAGCCCCAGAATTTTCTGCTTATGTGTTTCTGAACTCAATTTAATCTCTTGGGTGGCGGTGAGATATATTTTATCCCACCTACGATTAATGAAGATTTGCACCAGAAAATTTTTATGAAATTTCACTTTTCTAACTTTGGTTGAAAAAAGTCGTAAAATTGCTTTTCCTTATTTTGAAATAAAATTTTTCTAACTTTCCGGTGAGAATTCAGCATTACACAAACGCAATTTCTTGCCCCTCAAGGGATTAATAGAAATATGTATGGTTGTCGTGGTATTTAAAACTATCCGGGTCATTAAATCCTCCTTCTTGCCTGCTTAATCTCCCACCGCATCGAGCACCGTTAACTTTAGATATCATTTTTTCCCTCTTTGGAAGTCTTATTGAATTATTATGAAACATTTTTGGCTGCTAAAAAAAGATATAATGCTTTCAAGTCGCCTTCAGATTTCTTTATACCGGATGACGCAGAAGTTAATGTTCTTAAACCGGGAGAACGCGCGCATACCCAGGATATGAATGATTTTTACTTTGTCACCATTAAATACAAATATTAATCGTCACCTTATTACAATTGTTAGAAATTCTGCGATAAAATAAGTTGAAAATTACTTAAAAAAATAGTGATGACAATTATAAAAACCATACGCACTCAGGGTCTATCAGGACGGGTGCGCGTCCTCCCAGGTAAAGAGAGTCTTGTAGTTGATGTTAGTTATTAGCAAAATAAACAAAGATGGTGCTCGTGATCTTACTAGAGAGCAATTGTTGATCCATACGTTTTATTAATAAGGGACGTCATTTATTTGAGCCTGGAGAAACACTACCACTGCTAAAGGAGAGCACATTAAATTATAGTACCCTTCTAAGGAAACTTCTCTGATAGCATCATAATGATCGTATATTGATTTTACCGAAGTTATTTCCGCCATGCTGTTGTAATTCACGCCATGTAAGAAATTTTTTAAGATGGAGTTCTTAAATACAGTGATTGTAACTCTTTCTTTGCTGCAAAAGCTGTACATTTGTTCAGGAAACCGATTTAATGATGTTGTTCTCTAACAATGCGCATGCATAACAATGACACACCGCTATGAATATCACGTGCACAACATTTGATTGTCTGACTCAAAACAAGCACCATTTAAAAGACTTTTGTTTGAACATTACTCTCTGGGCCATAGAGTGTATACTATCCACGCGGCTAGTCTGGAGGTCTCTTGCTCATTCTACTATCTTTCTAACCATTTTAGTCTTTCACTGAAGATGTCTTGTGTAATGTGACTAGGACTGATATATAGATTGGTGAAATTTATCATAAAATTTTATAATAATAGAGTAGGCCAAATGTTCTTGACAGATTTTCAAAGTTAATTCGAAATTAAGTAATTGATGTGCGATCGCACGGTTGGACGAAATTAATTCTCATTATCTAAAATTTCGCTTTAGCAAATAAAACAATTAGTTCCAATACTTGTTCATAGATGTCACTACACATGTAACGCTACCGAAAAATTTACAAAAACCTTAAGGATGTATTTGATCACACATGACACCACTAGATGGGTTCCTACAGAAAAAAATTAAACAAAGAACCCGAAACATAAATTAAAACAGAGATTGTGTGAACTGTGTGATGACAACAAACACACACCCACTGCTGCGAAACGAGGGTAAAGTGCTAGTACAAATTGAACTTGTGAATGGTCTCCTGGTGGTGTTCTGGATGACAAGATCTATAGAAAAGGTCCTGGTTAAGTTTTTATTATTACATTTCCATAAACTATTGGGCTAATATTAACCGCAAAACATTAAACAAATAATTATTAAGAAAAATTTAATTTTAAGACCAAAAAATTTTAACTCAAATTTCAAAAAATTTTAAGTAAAGTAATATTAAAAGTGCCTATGTGTAAACATATTAAAACCAAGTATATATGACAGATTTAATGAAAGAAAAGAGAAACTTTATAAATTCAATTTCTCATTTATTTGATTTGTAATTGTCAGCATTAATTGATACATACCGAAAACTGTAAAGTCTCCGGCTTTGCACACCGCTATTATCTTATAGAAAATGTATTTTTTTTTTTAATCCATTAAATATTCAATTTAAATAAAAGAATATTTTCTGTATTAAAATGCTGAAATCCAAATGACGTAGACTTGGCAACTTTGCATACCAGACTTCCATGGCAACTCTGCATAACCCCTTAACCCCTTGTGGGGCGCCGGTATATATTATAAACCACCTACGATTAATAAAGTTTTACTCCAGAAAATTTTTATTAAATTTTACTTTTCTAACTTTGGTGGAAAAAAGGCCGTAAAATTGCTTTTACTTATTTTGAAATAGAATTTTTCAAAGATTCCGGTGTGAGTTCATCATTACAGGAGCACAATCACTTGCCCCTCAAAGAGTTAACGGTCGCATTAAATTTCGTTTTAAAAATTCAAATTGCTAATTGGCACCACTTTTTTTATTTAAAAGGAAATGTCCAGCTTATTTAATGACAGGTAAAAAAAAAATCATGCCATAATAATGCCAATCATACTATTTTATAAAACTGGTGGGAATCAAACAAATTTGAATAATCTGAAAAAAAGGCACAGCCCGTGAATATCACGAGAGCCAGAATTAACACTAGAACGCCCGGGAGGAGTCGAATCGACTCCGTCCACATGATTAAATGTCCACATGATTAAATGAATTACGTTAAATGAATCAGTTAAATAATTTTAAATAAATATTCTGGGGCGAAATATTCTATTGAAACTTGAGCAAAATTTCCGGGAGTTCTAGTGTTAAGGAGTTAAGAAGAATAGAATCACCTGGATTCCCCATCGGCATTTTTTCCCTCGGCAACGCCAGTTTCGAGTAGAACTGTTTTAAAGTTTTTATCATTTCTCTATGGAAATACCTCTTCTCAAACAATTTAACTATTTTATTTTGGATTCAAACTTTCAATCTATACTAATAAAAGAACAAATCGCTCTGTGTGTGCGTGTGTGTGTCTGTCTGTGTGTCTGTGTGCGATGGCTACCGAAAACTGCTGCACGTAGAAGTCTGAAAATTTAGATGTGAATAGTTCCAGACAGGTCCGGATGCACCTGGGGTTCAGATTTTTATTTTTTTAAGGGCCAGTGCCCCTGTGCCCCTTGAGGTTTTTATGCACTAAATTGTTAAGAACTTGCCCCCTTTTAATCCCATCTTCTTCATTTTGGGGGACCTATATCCATTTAGTGGTTATTGTCTTTCTGCTTTTCAGTTAAGATCCTGGCCCCTTGAAGATTTTGTACGAATAAATTATTAATAAATTGCTTCCTTTTAATCTGATTTTCCTTTTTGGTATTCCCTTTCTATTTAGTTATTCTTACGTTTTTACATCCCAATTAATACTGTGGGCCCCCTGGGGTGCATAGGGCCTGTCCAGGGCCCCTTGGACTTTTTGTGCACCAATCATTTTTAATCGCCTATTTTCCTCATCTTCTCAGTGTATAATTTTAAAGTTGAGTCTTAGAATCTTCTTCCCAGAGCAACACCCTCATATTTTTATTGGTGCCCTACGGCCCTTTTTAAAACATTTACTCCTTTTTTTTGCATTTCTTTAAAATATTATTTTAACGAATAATTCTTATTATTCTCTATGCTTAATTTTGACTAATTGAAGGTCTAAAGTGCTAAATACTAAGACATTTTAACATGTTTTCATGTTAGGGCCCTGTCTTTAACTATCAATTGGCCCCTTTTGGGACCCCTATTATAGCTCCATTAAAAATGGTCCGATTCAGAAGCTTTTTTTTCTAACGTCTTCTTAGGTCCTCCAGCTACAACATGAGCGACCAAAAAATTTTCTCAAGCTTCAGCTACCACCATTTTTCAATATTAATCGCCTTCTAGGGGCCCTTGGTGCAACTTCTTTAAAAATTATCCGAATTGCATACAATTTTCTTTAACATAGTTGTAGCCTCCTCCGATTACTTTAAAATCTACAAAAAATATCTTTATTCCCAACTACATGCCAGCTTTGTCCCTAGCCCATTGGGGCTCGGTACAGGGCCCCTTGAAGTTTTTGCACCATAAATTGTGATTAAATTGCCCTCTCTTAATCCGATCTTCATTTTTGGAACCCTTTTTCCATTTAATTATTCTGACGTTTCTACATTCCTGTTAAGACTCTGGGGCCCCGTATGGTCCCGTAGGATCTGGTCCAGTTCCCTTGAACATTTTGTGTTCCATGCATTTTTCACTCCATAATTTTCTCACCTTCTCAGTGCATAAATTTAAACTTGAGTCTTGGACTTTTCTTCCAGGACCAACACCCTCATACTTTTATTGGGGGCCCTAGGGCCTTTTTTGAAGCATTTACCCAATTTTTGTGTATTTCTTTAAAATATTTTTCTAACGAAAATTCCATGCCTCATGCTTAGTTTTGACTAATTATAGATCTAAATCGTTCAGTAATAAGACATTTTAACATGTTTCAATGTTAGGGCCCTGTTTATAACTATCAGTTGTCCCCTGTTCGGCCCCATACTAAAGCCCCCTTAAAAATGGTCCGATTCAGAAGCTTTTTTTCCTAACAACTTCTTAGGTACACCAGCTACTACGTGATAGACAAAAAAAAAAAAAAAAAAAAAAAAAAAAAAAAAAAAAAAAAACAGACTTTATCTATTACCAATTTTGAATATTAATCGTCTTCTTGGGGCCCTTGGTGCAGCTTCTTTAGAAATTATCCGAATTGCGTACAATTCCTTTTAACCCAGTTCTAGCATCTTCTGACTACTTTGAAAACTACTAAAACGTATCTTTATACACAACTACATGCCAGAAGTCGCTGGCCCCTTGGGTACAGGAATGTGGTACAGGTCCCGGTACAGGTTCCCTTAAAGTTTTTGCACCATAAATTGTTCATAAATTGCCTCCTCGTGCGATTTTTATTTTTGGAATCATTTTTCCATTTAGTTATTCTCCCGTTTCTTTATTCCAGTTAAAACCCTGGGGCATCCTAGGGTTCCATAGGGCCCGAACCGGAACCCCTTGAACATTTTGTGCGGCATGCATTTTTCACCACCTAATTTTCTCGCATTATCAATGCAAAATTTTAAAGTTGAGTCTTGCACTCTTCTCCTCGGACCAGCACCCTCTTATTTTTACTGGATCTATGGCCCTGTTTTAAGCATTTTCCCACCCACACACACACTTTTTACGCATTTCTTTAAAATTCTATTCCAATGATTAATTCATACCCCACACTTAATTTTGACTAATTGAAGATCTAAAGTACTAGAACTTAGACCATTTAACAAGTTTTCATGTTAAGGCATAGATGCCAACATCTCTTAATTATTCCGGAGTCTGATCCAAAATTTGCATGTTCAAACCGGAAAAAAATACATAAGAAAATGTGTGTTCTGTCTATGAGGCACTTTTTTTAAATCATTTTGAAATTTTTGGTTAAATAAAATTTCCGGTTGAAAATACGTTCATCTTGGATCAGACTCCGGAATAATTAAGAGGTGTTGGCATCTATGGTTAAGGCCTTGCTCTTTACCATCAGTCGACCCTCTTTGGAACCTTTGTTATAGGTCCCTTAAAAACTGTCCGATTCAACAGCTTTTTTTTTAACAACTTCTTAAGTCCTCCTGCTACTACATGAATGACAAGAAAAATTTCTCAGACTTCATCTACCACCAATTTTGAATATTAATCTCCTTCTTGGGCCCTTTGTTGCAGCTTCTTTAAAAACTATCCGATTCTATTACATTTTTCTTGAACGTAGTTTCAGCGTCCTCTAGATAATTTAAAACTACTAAAAAGTTTCTTATAATCCAATTACATTTCCAGTTAAGAGTCTAGCCCACAAGTCCGAGTCTTTTTTTATACCTATATACTTTTTCGAACATTTTTTGCATAAACTTACTTTACTCACTGCAGCCGTAAATTAAAAAATCGAGTTACTTTAAATGTAACTTTAGGTAAGGGGTTTCATCCGTTTATTAAACATCGTGTTAATGTTAAAAGTAATTCATGAAATTTACAAGGGAGGGGGCATCTTCCACCGCTTGAGGGCGCATTCATTCCTCGGATTCTAAGGATCCAATTTCAACGGGATTTGGTTCATTCAACTTTGATTACAATTCAGCTACATTCTGTATTATGAAAGTAGTATGTATCTTAGACTTAAGTTACCAACATTTTCTAGCTTTAATGATGCATTCATTTTTTGGATTAACGGGCTTGATTAATACGAGGTTTGGCTCACTCAACTTGGTTTTCAATTGTCTCCGGTACGTTCGGAGCACTTCCGGTACATGCTGCCTTAGGTAGCGTGGATCCAGGTTACCAGTTCGTTCGGAAAGAAGTTTGTTGGGAACACACTAGACGCTGTGGAAGGCAATGGGTGCTTCCGAAATTAGGTTCATTTAAAGGAATTTCAAAAGATATAAAATCATACAAACTTGAGTTTTGTTTAACGTTATTATTTACGGACCCCGGGCAACGCCGTGCGGGTTTGCTAGTAGTAATATAATTTACTTTCGTTTATTTAGGCGTATTTACCCATTTAGTATTTTCTTGTTGTGCTAAGATGTCGGATGAATCTCGAATATATTGTTGGTATATTTGAATATATGGAAAACATATTCAGAATTCTAAAAATAAAAAGATGTATAAACTGGTATACAGAGTTGCCTAGTCTACGGCTTTTTGGATATCAGCATTTTAATACAGAAAATATTCTTTTATTGAATTGGAAAATTTAAGGGAATTAAAAAATATATATATATTTTGTATAAGATAATAGTGGTGTGCAAAAAGCCCGAGGCAGTTTTCGGTATGTATCAGTTAATGCTGACAATTACAAATCAAATAAATGAGAAATTGAATTTATAAAGTTTCTCTTTTTTTTCATTAAATCTGTCTTCTATACTTGGTTTTAATATGTTTACACATAGGCACTTTTAATATTACTTTACTTAACATTTTTTTAAATTTGAGTTCTAATTTTTTGGTCTTAAAATTAGATTTTGTCTAATTATTATTTGTTTTATGTTTTGCGGTTGATATTAGACCAATAGTTTATGAAAATGTAGTAATAAAAACTTAATCAGGACCTTTTCTATAGATCTTGTCATCCAGAACGCGACCAGGAGACCATTTACAAGTTTCATTTGTACTAGCACTTTACCCTTGTTTCGCAACAGTTGGTTTGTGTTTGTAGTTCATCACACAGTTCACACAATCTCTGTTTTAATTTATGTTTTGGCTTCTTCGTTTAATTTTTTTCTGTAGGAACCCATCTAGTGGTGTCATCTGTGATTAAATACATCCTTATCTTAAGGTTTTTGTAAAATTTTCTATAACTTTACATGTGTAGTGCCATCTATGAACAAGTATTTGAACTAATTGTTATGTTTACTAAAGCGAAATTTTAGATCGTGATAATTACTTTCGTACAACTGTAGAATCGTACATCAATTACTTAATTTTGAAATAACTTTGAAAGTCTGTCAAGAACATTTGGCTTACTCTATTATTATAAAATTTTATAATAAATTTCACTAAACTATATATCAGTCCTAGTCTCATCACACAACACAGCTTCAGTGATAACTTAGATTATATTAAAAATGATTCTATTTAAATCTATTATAGAATACGTTATCCTTTATAACAAGCGTATCACATTTTATTCCTGTATCAAGAATAAGATGTAGACTCAAATATAGTGTAATGTGAGGGCGGAAAAATTTTTTATTTCAAAGGAATAAAATTTTATTTAAAAGAAATTTATTTTAAAGGAAATAAAATTTTATTTAAAAATGAAAATGATCTTGTTCATTATCTACAATTTTTTTATCGGCGTTCATTCAATGCATACGCTTATGATGGTGGCGAATCATACACAGTTTTATTTTAAAACAAAATTTAAATGTATTAATCATCAAAAATGACGATCATATCAAACACAATTTTCTTTTTAATTTCTAAAATTGAATTCAAATGATTATATGCAATATATGTTTACTACGATTCTTTGATTTTCTATACATGTTTTCGTAGTTTCACTGTAATGGAAAATTTCATTATAATTTCAATATCATTATTTTTGAATACCTACAGTTCAAACGTAGAACCCGTGCGCGATATCACACATGTCCAAATAACTTGAATTCACATCTACAATCAGGGAATGCGCTAAATATATATTGTATATATTTTTGCTTTTATATCGCTGCCGACTTCTACAGGCCTCCCACCCGCTCCGTGTTTTTGAACACCACTTTTGTTTAAAGAAAAATCATCTTTATAAATTTCGTAGAAACATAAGGTGAACCGTGTTTCTCTTCTTGTTGTTTCAGAAACTTACTACGAATTTCTTTCTAAAAAATTACTGGTTTTTAAAAGACGGACCAATGGGAGCCCTGGTGCTAATATTTTTTGCAATACATATTCTCTAATAGTCTTTTTCCCCCTTTGTTATTTGAAAATTATTTCAGTAAGTTAAGTACGGCGAAAAAAAACATTAGAAAATGCAACGGCGTAGCCATGGTGGGGGTTTTAAATCTCTATGTACCACTATTTATTTATAGTGAATTTCGTAAAATTTAATTGTAAATTTTCTTCGATTAAATAAAGGGAAGAAAACGCTTAGAAAAAAAGTGGAATCCTGCGGCTCTAAACCTCTGCCCTGGATGAACCACTGAGAAAATGCTTGTAAAATAAATTCAAACCTGATGGAACATATGCATTTACCGAGCGTTTTCAAAGCAGTTGTTTTTACCTTAAAAATAGATAACTCTAAAAAGAAAATTACTTTTCATAATAAAATCGCAGAACATCGTAATCGATATTATCCGTGGTGCAAAAATCTAGGCGCTAGCGGGCAGTCTCTCACCACGAAATTTTATTCGTTATTTTTTGTCTAATATTTCGTCAAAATTCTTGTAAGAATGCTAATAAAATTTAAGCGAAGAAAACTAATAAAATTGACTGGAGAGAAACTGCCCGCTGGCGCCTAGATTTTTACGCCCTTTCATAAGACTATATTAATTTTATTGTATTACTGAATATAATAAATGACAAGAGATATATAAGTTAAGTATATAAAAAATAAATTCGTTTGAAACGAATATGCGCAATGTTACTTATAATAAGTGTAGTTTCTTGTAAAATTCATCTGGAATTAAAAGAACACATTTTATCAACTAACTAAAACTTTGTAGTTCAGTCATTATTTAAAATGCTTATATTGACTATGTAGTATTTAGCTATATTTAACCCTTTCAGAGCAAGGTACTTATATTCATAAAATGATGAAATATTTTAATGACACCAGTATTTATCAGAGAATTTATTTGTAAACAAGCAAAAGCATATTTTCGCGTACTTAATAAAGGTGAAATTTCCATTATAAAATTCCAGTGCCAATGTGACAGTTAGGGATTAAAATTATGTGATGCCGTGACAGCATCACCGCCCTTCAAGGGGTTAAAATGACGAACGAATTTGAAAACGAGCACAAAAATAATTTTTTTTTTCCGAATATTTTAAAAAAGTTTAATTTAATGATTTTTTAATTATAAAATTATTTAATAGATCCAATTTTTTCGTCCTATTTTTAAAAGAGATAAAGAGAAATTGGAAGCTTTATTTTTCAAATACGGGTCCTTTTTTCTTGGATACTGCACACATAAAATAATAAATTACTGCATAATTATTATTGTTCTACAACTTATTATTCATTTATTAAAAATTATTCTTTGTTTATTTAATATCAACTTAGTAATGATTGATTATTCTTTTTTCCAGAATTTGTTTAAATATGAATACTAGAAATTAAATTCATACTTTCCACAGTATATAAACATCTCCAGAACCGACAAATAATCATATGTGATTTCTCATGTGCATCGAAACAGAAATTTGAATCAAGAATTTAAATCAAAATTTTCAAATTAAGACCTCCAGGAATTAGTTGCTTGGCAACAATTAATCTTTAAAATATTATGTCATTTGCATTTTGACATGCAAATCTTAACAAACCTAGGAAATGTGAGGGATTAGAATGAAAACTCCAATCTTTTAACGCATGATAAGAATTATAAATGCACTAAATTACACTTTAGGAGAAACATAGTCAAATGCCTTTGAAGTTAATTAATATGTTAAGAGGCCTCTGATGTCTGAATATATATTATCGATATTTGTTTTTCTACCAGAGGCATACTTTTAAATTATATAAAATTCCTGAGACAAATCATACATTTTTAAGTAAAATTACCACACTTTGCTTACTTTTTGTCGTTTATTAGAAGAAACAGAATTTCTTTACTATTTCGATGTAATTCTAATTAGCAAACTCATTAATCTAATAATTTGAATTATATATATTTATTTAACCCTCTCAGGGGCAAGGTATTTGTATTCGTACAATGTTCAAATAATTTGATGACACCAGTATTAACAAGAGATTTTATTTCTAAACATGTAAATGTAAATTTTCGCTGATTTAATAAAGATGAAATTTTCATCATAAAATTCCGATGTCAATGTGGTAATTTGGGATTAAAATTATGTGATGCCGCGACGGCATCACCGCCCTTCAAGTGGTTAACGGAGGCGATGCTGCTATGGCATCACCTAATTTCCAAGTTGGCACCCGAAGATTTGCATGAAAATTTTGCTTTTATTATGTACGCGAAAATATACATTTACTTGTTTACAAAAAAATTTTCTTGCAATATCTGATGTTATTCAATTATTTCAACATTTTACGATTACAAGTACCTTGCCCCTGAAAGGGTTATATATATATATATATATATATATATATATTAAAATATGGTCTTTACCATGTCAAACTATCCAATATGAAAAAAGCGTTGCCAATGGGCTACATTTTTAAAATTCAGATTTCTTTATAGCCACCGTTTTTTTCAAATAGTAAAATTCACCTGATTTAACCTTATTAAATGACATATTAATTAAGGCGAAAACAAGGATAATTTTACCATTTTAGAAAAGTGGTGCCAATCCAGAAATCTGAATTTTAAAATGTAGCCCACTGGCAACGCTGTTTTCATATCATTGTTTGACATGGTACCGACCAGGGTTGCCAGTTTGGCCTCCATTTTTATTTCGAAATTTCACATTCATACCGGAAATTTTGAAAGAAGAATTTTTACTTTATGTAATAAAAAACTTATATCATGAATTAAAGTAAAATATTCCGTTTTCAATTTCTGTCACGAATTCGGATTTTCTGAATAAAAATGCAAGCCAAACTGGAAATCTTGGTACCGACGATATCACCTAATATTTTGTTTCTTCGCGTTAATGTTTACGATTCCGAATTATCATCAGAAAGTTTAAAGACATATTTTTTTACTTAAAGATAGACCAAATAATTAAAAATTTTCTGGCTTAAATTCCGAATCTCTGAATAAAAGAACCACCAGATTTGGTTACACTGAATGTTAGCATCTATGATATTACACAGGTGTTCAATAAAATTGGAGTATTTTTATTTGAGGTAAATTAATAGTGAAGGTTTTAAATTTAATTTGAAATAAAATTTGATGAATCATATTTTATAATCAGCAGTTTTTAACGCTAAAAAGTCTCGGAATTTTACTCAAGTTTTATAAAAATATTTCTCACCAGAATTTTTACTCAAAAAATTTTTAACGTATTTATCTAACATTTTTCTTCTTATTTATTTTTTAAACTTATTTTATAAAGAATTTTTGGTTTGAACCGAAATACATTCATTTAGTAAGGGTCTAATGACCCCTCACGGTCCTTTTAGTGTTAAAAAAATAATGTAACTTGCAAAAAAATCTTATATGATATCTAATCGATGTACGAAAGTATTTTTAATTCTTCTTTATCACAATGTTATTAGTGATAAAAATTCGTATACATTCATTGCTTTAATAGCAAAGTTTCATATTTTCGAAAAATATTTGTACTCTTAAACAAGAAATAAAACCTTATTAGAAAATACATTGTTGCTAAGAGACTGCATTATATCGAAATCACTGATACGAAAATAATGGTCTGTTTTCAGACATAATATAGCGTTGGACGATAGCGTTGTTTGTTCGAGGGAGTAGTTAATTCTGAATGTGAAATATTTTATTACTATTAAAAGATGAATAAACTTGAAACTTTGGTAAATTTTCTTTTCTTTATTTTCCATGTTTGCGATATATTCTTAAGAAAAATTATCCAACTTCTATTAAGATAATAAACGCGTAGTATAATTTATATGCAATACAACATACATGCTATTATTATAGATGAAATTGTTAGATATAAACAAAGCAAAATTAAATTTCGAATTTTATTCACAAAACAGGAATTAAATTTCATTTCAAAGGACGTGTCAGAGGGAAATATGTTAGACCTAAATATACATACACATTTTAGATAGAAGGTTAAAGAATTTTTTTTCCTGTAAAGATGCATTTTAAATATATTACTAACGATATTTCAGACATAATATTAGCATAAAAACTGAATATTCTTAACAGGATATTTATTGGGCTGGCAACAAAGTTCCGGCCGTTTGCAGTGGTGGAAAATTGGCGCAGAGGAGGAGCCTATTGACACCACTAAATTTTAGTGGTATTTTTCGCCTTATCTAATGACAGAATTTCTGCGTTTTTAATAAGGTGAAGAATACTATAAAATTTTAGTGGTGTCAATAGGCTCCTCCTCTGCGCCAATTTTCCACCACTGGGTTTGGTTAAATACACTTTTAGTACTGGAATCCATATTCTGTTTTTTTATGATCGAGTTAATTTATGTTAAATTTCAGATCATTAAAAAATGTAATGTTAACTGTAGACTACCAAATGGGTTGGCAACTAAGTTCCCGCCATGTTTTTAAATACGTTATTTCTACCGAATATACATTTGTTTTTATCGATTTAATTTATGTTAAATTTCAGATCATTTACACTTTGCACTCATATGTCCAGTCTGACTAGACATCATCTTTCTTTGCAAAATTTGTTTTTGGCACCAGTAATAAAGGAAAATAAAATTTGCCATATTTAATTACAGCATTTTTGAAATTGTGTACTTGAAGGAAACTTCTTTTTAAAAGTGGTGCAAGCCGACTAAAATATGTGTAAGAGAAGCCCGAGTAGAAATGGATAAAATGGAATGTCAACTGTGTAATCTCAACTGGGTTAGCAACGAAGTTTCCGCCTTTTTTTTTTTTTTTTTTTTTTTTTTTTTTTTTTTACAAATTTATTTTTCAATAAAAAATAGCAAATAATTAATCAACGATGCATTCTCCTTTGTTGTTTACAACTTCTTCCCAACGTTCAACAAGATTTTCAATACCTCGTTGGTAGGGATCCCACTTTTTCGACTCGAAAAATTCACCCAATTAAGCTCTCAATTCTGCAATAGTATTGAAAGAAACTCCGCGCATAACATTTGATAGAGATCGAAAAAGGTGGAAATCAATTGGTGCCAAATCGCGAGAGTGGCAGCACTTCCTAGCAATGCGTTTGAATGGCTTCTTTGGTCATATTGGCGATATGAGGGTGGGCGTTGTCGTGCAGCAAAAGAAATCCATGCTGCCTATTAGGTCTTTTCTCTTGAATAGCCGTGTTGAGTTGTTCCATTTGTCGAAGATAGAGTTCCACGTTAGCTGTTTGGTTCCGTTCAAGTAATTCGTAATGGATAATCCAGAGTTGCCAAGTCTCCGGCTTTTTGTACACCACTATTATCTCAGAGAAAATGTTATTCTTTTAAATCACCTACATGTTCCAATTAAATAAAACTACATTTCCTGTATTAAAATATTGGTATCCAAAAAGCCAGAGACTTGGTAGGTCTGGGATAATCCCTTCCCAGTTCCACCAAATGCAAAACATCGTTTTACGTGGATGAAGATATTGTTTAACACGCGAATGTTGGTAATTTACCGGGGCGAAGCTATTCCTTGCGCTGCTTCATATTAATGTACAGGTACCATTTTTCGTCACCAGTTGTTGACACCAGTAACGATTCGGTAAAGATTATCGGTAAAGATGCTTGTGTCCATGAGTTGAGCGGAGACGAGAAAGCAGACCAGCGGAAATTGTGGCTCGTTGATTTTTGTTGATGCCACTAATAGCATGCGGAACACATGCTCCATACTTCCGAACCTTTCCCATCGAGTGAAGATGCTTCTCTATAGCAGTGTGGGATAATTTCATTTTCTCTGCGAATTCCCTTGTCGTTTGATGCGAATTTTCGTGCAAAAGTTGGTTTAATCGCTCTTCATCGAACTCAACTGGACGGCCGGAACGAGGTGCGTCTTTGATGTCAAAATTTCCATTTTTGAACTTGGCATACCAATTTTGAGCGGTTCTTTCAGCTATGGCACCCTCGCCATACACACAGTGTTGCCAGATGGGCTACTTTTTTTAAATTCAGATTTTTGATTGACACCACTTTTTAGAAGTTGTAAAATGCGCATTATTTAATGCAATCTTAATTAACACTAGAACGCCCGGAAATTTTACTCAAGTTTAATAAAAATATTTGACACCAGAATTTTTACTTAAAATTATTTGACTAATTTATTTAACGTTAATCTGCGTGGTTGAAATTTAACTTATTTTATGAAAGAATTTCTGGTTTCAGATGATATTTAATCACATGGTCGGAGTCGGATCGACTCCTTCCGGGCGTTCTAGTGTTAAGGCGAAACCGAAGGGAATTTCACCGTTTCAAATAAGTGGCGGCAGTCAAGGAATCTGAATTTGAAAAACGTAGCCCACTGGTAACACTGCATACACAGGACAAATGTCACGAGCAGATTTTGCGGTCTTACAACCTTGATTAACCCCTTGAGGGGCAAGCAATTACGTTTGTGAAATGCTGAATTCCCACCGGAATCTTTGAAAAATTCTATTTCAAAATAAGTAAATGCAATTTCACGGCCTTTTTTCCACCAGAGTTAGAAAAATAAAATTTAATAAAATTTTTCTGGTGTAAAACTTCATCAATCGTAGGTGGTATATAATATATACCGGTTTCCCTCAAGGGGTTAAAAGCAAAGAGGAGGAGGTGTCGAAAACGGTGTTGCCAGATGGGCTACTATTTTTAAATTCAGATTCGTGATTGGCACCACTTTTTTGAAATGGTAAAATGCGCCTCATTTAATGACATATTCATTAAAACAAAGAAAAAGGTCAATTTGCCGTTTCAAAAAAGTGGTGGCAATCAAGAAATTTGAATTAAAAAAATAGCCGACTGGCAACCCTGGCCGAAAATGCGCCTTTTTCTCAACTTGACACCCCTTTATATTGACCAAAATATTAACACATCCAAATTAACTCTATCCAAAAAGTAAAATATAGATTCTGGTAGAAAACTTCTATTTAAAAAAACTGCGGGAACTTAGTTGCCAACCTAGTAATTAACACTGGAACCGCCTTTAGGGGTCATTTTGACCCCAGCCAAAATTGATAATTGACTATTCGAACCAGAAATTTTTTCATAAGATATGTTACATATATAAAGCACAAAAATAGGCTAACAGTTTTAAATAAAAATTCTGGTGTGAAACACTTATTTATAAAAAATGAGTAAAATAGCCGGCGGTTCTAGTGTTAAATGTGATCCAGATCAAACGTATTTTAAACTAAAAGTTTTTATTTTTTAATATAGAATTTATTTTTGTAAGACATTTTAGATACGCAGCCTGGCACCCTCCCATATCCGGCTTGTTATCGTCCGAGTTGATAGGAAGTTGGTGTGGTGACAAATTACCTGGATTCGAGTCCCGACTTGGACGCTTTTACTCTCTGTTGGCTAAAAGCATTCTTAGTAATGAAATGAAAATTCGTGTAATTAAATTATGTAATATTTCGGGTGCAATTTATAACAACACACATGATTTATGCCTATTATAGTTATAAGGTACAGATTAGATTTCTTTTCTAAAAAAATGTTAAAATTTTTCTGGTTTGTTAGATCTCGATCCCAATTTACCGACAGCTGTCGGCAAACTTTTATCTAATGTGTTAAAAGAATTAAAAAATTCAAGGAATTTTATTTGGATTATGGATGTATTACTCGCATATTCAGATTTCCGATTTCATAATAATCCTGAGTTATGAAAAAAATATTTATCTACAGAAGTAGCCATTCAAGACTTTTATTCTGGAAGAAATATTACAGAACTGTGTTTTTAAACTTTTCAATTTGTTATGCTCATAGAGTTGTACTTTAGGGAATTTCGACATAAAAAAACGAAGTTTTTATAACTTAAAAAAATAAGAACATTTCATAGCTGCCAACCTTTACGCTTTTTTGCTAACACTATAATGTAATAGACATTTTTGCCTTCTTTTATCGTGGGATTTCGATGATTAAATCAGTTAATATTTTCGGTAAAATTTTAGTGATAGGAAGAAAGCGTAAAAGTTGGCAGCTATGACATTTTAAAACAAAATCTTAAAAAATATCCAATAAAGTTTAAATCCTGTTATGTAAGCAGTTATATAGGTGATAGGTAAAGAGTTCCGAACCAGATTCCCTCTTTCCGTTAAGGGGACCAGGTAAGCGCAATTTGGGGAAAAGGTCGATTTTTACTTTTTTATATCATTAAATATTTTAAAATTTTATCTTTCCAACGATGAGTCCCACGTGTTTATATATATATAAAAGAAGTGTTGGAATTATTCATTATTTCTAAGAGTACTTCACAGCCTAAGGGCCATTTAAATCTTTAATTGACTTTTTCTCAAAACGTGGATTTTTCATGTTTGTGTTCCTTTTTTCAATATCTATTAAACTTAAGAGCTCAGCTTTTTTTAATACTTATAGTATGTTATATTTTATACTTTAACACGTGGATTTAATGATTTGTTGAGATTATTTATATTAGGCAGTGAAATCATACCAAAAATGCTGATTTAAAAATGACTTTCAATAAATAATTAATAATTGATTTTCAGGTTCACTCCGAAAAAAAAGGTCTGTTAAAATACGTAAAGTATGTTTTTCTATCTACTCTAAAAAATATAGACCTCTATCTTTCACCAAAGAAAAATGGTACTACATAAATTTGGCGAATTTAACATGGTGGAGATAGGGCTTTCCCGTCCCCTTAAGGATTAAAATTCTGAGAAAAAAACAAACAAACAAAAATAAACACTAGTGCCAAGTATGTTATCTACGGCAGTGGTGCCTATTAAATGAAACTAAACTCCCCTTGACCTTTGCCTTTAGGACAAGGTATGTTGTATCGGTGGACAAAGAAGCGTCAGGTAAAACATAACACAATTAAAGGAGATGTAGATGATATTCTGACGCAGTATGCCTCGTGACTGGGTCTATCTCAGGTATTTAATGCATGTCTGCCAAATTTATTCTTTTGTTTCCACTGTTTTTTAAAAGAAATCTTTATTTAATTTATTGGTAGAATGTTTTGCCATTAACCCCTTCGGGACTAGCGTCTTTTACAGAAATTTTAATCTTTTATCACCGGTTTTTTAAAACAGAATTTTTTGCTTCAATGACTCGAGAAAATGCTCGGATTAAATAAGGCAAAATTTACTATAAAAATTTACTGGTGAGAATAATCACTGATTCTGAGCACCTTATGCGGCACGAATACCGGTCGCTCGTCCCCAAGGGGTTAAGGGGTCTCAGGACTTTTAACCCTCTCGCTGCGCAACGCGAGAATTTCTCGGGCAACGTAAAAGTAGCAAAATTTGCGCTACCCGAGATTTCATCGTGGATACATTTTCTCCGTCTAATTAACCCGCCTTGATCATTCCCACCAGTTACTTTTTATTGTAAATTTTGTCTTATCTAATCGGAGCATTTCCCCGATTAAATCAGAGGAAAATTTTTGTTTTGAAAAACGGGTTGCAAAAGAATAAATTTCTTAAAAGACGCTCGTCGCGAAGGAATTAAGTACGCAATTTTTGAAGTTATTTTGATAAAACAATTACGCAGCGGGAGGGTTAAAGCTTTAAAGTTTTCGAAATTATGATTTTTTTTTTTAGATGTGAAACTCTTACCTTTTCTGAACATTTTGATGTAAGTGTTTCCTTGAAATTCCCATTAGAACATTAGTTATGACTTTTAGAATTATACCCGCTCAATGGCTGAAGCAGCGTTTCCAAAACTTTGAAGTCAATTTTCTCCAAATGACGTTTTTGACCATAACGCGCACGATATCTCAAAATATTCTGAATAATTTTTCATGAAATGTTTAAAACATATCTTTCATGTTAGTCTGTATAAACGGAACTTAAAATTTCCATTTTACTGTTCAAAAAAAATATTTTTTTAGGTGATTATTCTGTTGGAATTTTCTAAATTTTGCATTAGCTAAATACAACTTTGCATTAAAAATATGAAAATGCTTTAAATACAAATTTATTAGGATCAGGGTAATTATTACAATCTGAAGTATAAGTAGACACTAAAATTTTATACTTGTGCAAAATTTACTTTGTAATCTTACACGTAATCTGTTATGCCAATTTTATGCTCGTCAAAAGTCCGACTGTTTGGAGCCCCCTGAAAATGCTAATTCTGCACCTTGCAATTTTTTAAATACATGAGTTGAAAGAACATACTGCATACTTGCCGACATTCCCTTAAACGTCCGTAAAATATGGGTTAAATTGACCCAGGTTAAGCACATTTCGAAACAGGGATTTATTAAAGAAATTACATCAAATGGTTTTCATAGAGAATCATGATTTTAGATATATAATGATACATGAAATAATTATTCTGGTTATTAACTTGCATAATCTGGGTCAATATTAACTCACATTTTACAGAAGTTTAGTTAAATGTTGGCAAGTATGATACTCATATCTTTCATTCCAATAAAAATTCTCTCTTAACACTAGAACAGGGATGTCAAACTGTGGCCCGCTGGATACCACTAAAAGTTTATAGAAATCATTGCCTTATCTAATTGTCGAATCTCTGCAATTCAAGAAATCGAACTTATCTGTAAAATTTTAATGGTATACAGCGGGCTACAGTTTGACACCCCTGCACTAGAACATAAGTAATTTTACTCAAGTTTCATAAAAATATTTCATCCCAGAATTTTTATTTAAAATTATTTATCTGATTTAATTAACTTATTTCTGCGTCGTTTAAATTTAACTTATTTTATGGAAAAAATTGTGGTTCCAACGGACATTTAACCATGTGGTCGGAGTCGAATCGATTCCTTCCCCGCGTTCTAGGGCGTAGTAAAATCAAATACATTTTAAGATACTAAATGTTAAAAAGGTCTTTTCTTTAATTTTTCTTAATTTTAAGAGCCCTAAGACCCCTCTGAAAATATTTCTATTAAAAAATTACGGTAATACAGGAATAGATTCTTCAGCCTTGCATTTATTGCCCAATAAAAAGTCAGTCATGAGCCAACAATGTTCTAACCAAACATATCTTTTAGCCAATTGAATAATTTATTAATTTTATATGTAACATAACATGGAAATCTGTCTTTTTTTGGCAGAATTCAGTTAAACTCCAAAATGCGATAGTTTTTGTTAGCGTGATTTTATGGTTAATCTTCCGTAATCACATCCGTAAGCAAGCGGCAAACTCATCAAATGTGATTTGGCACAAGAATGTTTTTAACCCTTTCAGGGGCAAAATATTTCTGGTGCTCAAATGTTAAAATGACTGAATGACACCGGTATTTATAAAGAAATTTATTCGAAAATAAGTAAATGCTTTCCTTCGCGTACATGATGCAAGGGAAATTTTAATTCCTAAAAGGTGGTGCCAGTGTGGCATTTAGGAATTAAAATTAAGTGGTATATATAATATACCGGCACCCTTCAAGGGGTTAAAAAAACTTTAATGGTGTTCACTTTCACTTAGAGAAGATCGTAGGCATAATGGCAACACTTGGAAGTGGACAAAAGTACGAAAGATAATTTGAGTATAAAAAATTAAGAAAAACAAGTCGTAAATTATACATCAAACGTGGAAAATTAGGTTCGTTGGTATTATCACTAGTTTTATAAATATTCAGATCTAGGTGCAATAGCTGTTACATGAATATAATTTGATTTCCGATTACATATATTAATTCGGTAATATGGAAATAATATGATTCCATCTTAAATATGATATAATCACCATGGCAACCTAGATTAATTAACTAGCATGGGATATCATTTAATTAATTACGTATGATAGGATTTAATAGAAGGAAGAATTTTTTTATTAATATCTTTTAAGTTTTCCTTCGATTTCATAAAATTTGAAATGACTCAAAAACATTCTGCAAAGTTTATACAGATTAAATTTCAAATCATTCGTTTGGGTAGGATTTACGATGTTATATGCGGAGAGACGGACGGACCAAACGACAAACATAGGCCTACGTATTTATATAATTACGATATTTCCCCTGATGTAATGGAATCATAATGTAATGGAACTTTTGAGTGTCTCTGTAAATAAACTATGAAAGCTACAAACTTTATTTCAATACCGAACATGGCATAGTAAATTAAATCACAATAACATATATCAATTACAGAGCAATCGAACTGTATTAACGAAAACTAGAGTTCCGATAGACAGTTCAGATAAACCAAACGGACAGAAAAACCAAATTCATAAAGACATTTCATCTATGTTGGAAAGAGTTAAAAACGCACAATAGATTGAAATTTCACTTTCAGCAATTTATCCCAATAGACAGAAGCATACTTGACTACTTTTGTACAGCCCTGTATTTTACCTACTATGTTTATATATACGCCACTATTTAGCTAAAATTTAATTAAGACTAAAACACGCTTAAAACTACTAAAATCACATTTCCAGAGATTATCATCCATATACGGCCATGTATCCAATTCTTTGTGTGATCCTGCATATCAATTTATCTATATTTTAATAAACATATCTAAGTACACTAATTGTTAGTTCAGCGTAAAAATGCGTAACTCATTTAAAAAAATCTTTAAGCTATTTTCGTTCACACGCTGTGACCCTTACAAATTAGTTGTTTAGCCCTCTATATGATATAAGGTCAGTGCGCCTAAATGTGATGACTCCTAAATGCGATAATGTTCGTTTCCTTGTAATATTAATGCAAGAATTATAAATACATGCTGTATAATGAGGCATCCGATCTTAATGAAAAAACCCCGAAACATTTATCTACATTTAAAACGTTTTATATTAAACAAATTCCCATTCCAATGGACATAGCTCATTTTATGGCGCCCCTGTGTTTCCTAAATGCGATAAAAAATTCCAAAATTGGTTCAAGTTTTTTTCTGTTAACTTTGAAGATCAAATAAGACGTCAATGGCTACCTTGTGTGTTTCATTTATCAGCGAAGTTAGTTCGTGAAAAGGCGAAAAGTTTTCAGATTTGAGTTCTAAAGTTTTGCACGCATTTAGGCAACTTTTTTTCATCAGTTGCCTATTAGCGACAAAGATAATGTACTAAATGCGGCATAGCTGCCAACATCTTACGCTTTTCTGTACCACAAAAATTTTATAGTGAAGTTTACCTTTTTAAATTGCGGTAATTTGTCGATTAAATAAGGAAAAAAAAATTCTATTAGATTTTTGTGATACGAAAAAGCGGAACAGTTTCATGTTTGAATGCGGAGCGACTTTTGGGATATAAGCTAAGGTATATTTATATGGTATTTTCATAAATTGCATTAACCCCTTGGGGACAAGCGACCGGTATTCTTGCCGCGCAACATGCTCAGAATCAGTGATTATTCTCACTAGTAAATTTTTATTGTAAATTTTGCCTTATTTAATCCGAGCATTTTCTCGCTTCAATTAGGCAAAAATTTCTGTTTTGAAAGATCGGTGATAAACGATTAAAAACTCTGTAAAAGACGATCGTCCCGAACGGGTTAAAAGTATTTTTAAAGCAAAAATTGTGTTTAAATAAGCTGTGTTGAGTCAATAAATTGAGAATTTCAAGATGATTCTCCAATAGTGTTTTGTTTTACAGCGCACTTAAACGTGTATTCGAAATGAGCAAAATAGAAAAATACCCATCTTTAAAATTTTTAATTTAAAAAATGCCATTTTCTAATTCAGTCAATGCACCTTAAAAAATGATAACGTTCCGCATTTATTCTGGGATCGTTTTCCCTTTTCATAAGTTTTTATAATAGGAATTTTTAATTTTCTTTCTGAAATATTCCTACTACTCGTATGTACGTGTAACAATTAACACGCTAGCACAATGTTGCCAGTGGGCTACTTTTTTCAAATTCAGACTTCTTGATTGGTACCACTTTTTAGAAACGGTAAAATTGCCTTAGTTTTTGCCTTAATTAATATGTCATTAAACAAGGCGCATTTTACTATTTCAAAAAAGTGGTGTCAATCAAGAAATCTGAATTTAAAAAAGTTGCCCATCTGGCAACACTGCGCTAGCACGTGCATTTGCCACCAATGTATCTATCTAATCATTTCACAGGAAGTTCACAGATTTTTCAGTAGAACGTTCCAGAATAATTTAGAAAATCTTAAGTTAGTTTAAAACATTTCTAGCGCTTTCCTAATAAAGATATACAGGGCAACGCAAATGGACCCCCCATATACACAATTCGCGTGGCACAAAGGGTTTCAATATCAAGTACCACGGATTACGGGCGCGTGGTTTTCACCCAGTACAGCATAAATTCAGAGACACAGAGATAAATATATATCGAACAATGATTTTAGTGTAAACTGGTGGGAATATAAATTTTTATTTGTTACTCAAATCCGGGGAAAATTATTATATCGTAAACAATTTCGAAATTTGTTACACATTTTAAATTTCATAAAACAAATCTGCATTTTGTAAAGCAGGGGTGACAAACCTGTTGCCAGTGGACAAACCGCCATCACCATTTTTGAAGAGCAATTTATTTAATGACAGAAATTATAGAACTAATGTTTTAAAAAGAAAAAAAAAGAATTTTTAAGAAATGCTGCAATTCTTATAAAAATGTTTCAAAAGAACAAACGTCTTTGAAATAAATATACGTGGAAATTTATCATTTGTTTTCAAGGATAAAGGTTAAAATCAGTGGCGTAGCCAGGGTGGGGCTGCACATGCTCTGTGTACCAATAGTTTTGTAAAGTTTTCTTCGCATATAAAATCTGAGAATTTTTTGCTATTCATTAATACGAAGAAAACTTTTGAATATTAGTGTATCCAGATCATTTGGATCCCACCCTGGCTACGCCACAGGTTAAAATGTTTATCCGCTTTCAAATATGCTTACAATCTGATGTTTTTAATGTGCTTATTCAAATCTTCATTGCTACCAGTTTCCACTAAATTCAAAGTTAAAATATAAATTTAGTTAACATATTTAGGCGCGTACCAGGTTATGGTGTGTACCTTGAACGTAAACGATTCCGACTCATGCAGTAGCTTGTTAATGCGAAATGCTCGTTTGAATTGGAACCACGGGACATTCCTGCGTTTTCGTACTTCGCGGAAACTAATCCATCCACTGCCATTGAAAGTCGTTTGATAAAAACAATTTCGCACGCAATTCAAAATCCTACCAAAAAGCGAAAATCCGTAGAGTCAAACTTTGCTGCATGTTTAAAAGCTGTAGCATAATAAGTAAAAACAAAATTGGACTGTGAAAAAGCGAAAGCAGCATCAAAAAATATAAAAGAGAGAATATTTAAAGCGTAAAAAATCAAATACAGACTTTCAAAAACAAAATTGCTAAAAACCTGAAGTCAGTCACTAAAACAAACTGGAAGTAAAGCTTCAACAACTTAAACCTTAATCGCTATTAGATCCATACCATTCAGGTACCAAAAAGAAAAATTAAGGCCTACACGGAATATGGATATCAAAAATGCGTTAAACGCAAACTTAAAATATTTGGTAAAACTTGTTGAGTCATTCATTAATTACTTCCTGTTTTATCGATGGTCAAAATTAATATTCTGTTAAATAGGGATTTTGAAGTATGCATTATTTAAATAAAATGCATTCAAGATTATGTACCGTTATGATTTTTTATGTAAATTATTAGTTTACTCAATTGTTCAATAATAAGCTATTCAACATTCAATTTGAAGTATTTCAACTCTTTACAAAGTAATTAAGATATGTATAGCAATAAATGAATATTTTAAGATGAAATGACATGTGTAAAACGCATTGTCACATTTAGGACATTGAATGTCGCATTTAGGATTTAACTACAGTAAATGCGACAAAAATGACCTAAATACGACAATGGTATATTGTTGGCTTATACTAAAAATAATGATTCCATTTTTGTGAAATAAGTTAGTTTTAAACTAAAAGCACAGTATTCAACAATTTTCTACTTATTAAAATATATATTTATTAACAAAATCCCAAATATTCCCTAAATGCGACAAAACTATGGGGAATCGCGTCGCATTTAGGCACAATGACCTTACAGCATATATATCGCAACGTAATATACAAAAATTTAGTTAAAATAAAAAACTCATATCAAAACTAAACATGCACTTCCAGCAATAATCTCAGTTGTGGAAAATTGGCGCAGAGGAGGAGCCTATTGACACCACTAATATTTTATGGTATTCTTCATCTTAATAAAAACTGTCATTAGATAACACGAAAAATTCTACTAAAATTTAGTGTTGTCAATAAGCTCCTCCTCTGCGCCAATTTTCCACCACTGTAATATGTAACATACAGTACTTCGGATACCATATAGTATCCAAAATCTTTTGCGTGTCCCTGTAAATACTATGCTCTTTCTATTATAGAGGCAGAAACTTGTAGTAAACCCAGGGCTCGCACCGTTCCTAAAATTTTCGCACTTTGCTACCAGTATTTTAAATAAGAATTCTTCGTGGTAGATTCCTTTAACATCTATTATAGAACTATACAACAAAGTTTACCGTTTTAATTTAGTGGAAGCAAAGTGCGAAAATTTTAGGAACGCTGCGAGTCCTGGTAAACCCCATAGCAACCTATATCAATTTCATTATATGTGAAATAGTTTATCATAATTAAAATACGCCGCAAACGATGTTTCCCCCTGTACCATTATGAAACGGAATTCTTTTGTGTGGCCCTGTAAATGAATAACAAATATTCTTTGCACCGTATATTCCACAGAATGTATATTTTATTGTACTTCATAAATGCATATCAATTTCATTATGTTCGAAAGGGTGTAACATCAGTAAAATGTACTTGTAACTATTTTTTCCCATTGGCAGTAATGTAACGGAATACTTTTGACTGTTCCTGTAACTGAACTATACATCCGATTTTCATAAAATTTGAAATGATTCGACAAAATTCTGCAATGATAATATATTTTAAATTTCAAACCCCTTCGTTTGGGAAGTTTTTGCGCTGTTATACGCGGACAGACGGAGAGACTAACAGACCAGACGACGACTATAGGTTCGACGTATTTATATAATTATGAACGCACCTAAAAGCAGAAAAGGAAGAGACAATTTTCAATGGTAAAAATTGGTGCTTTCTATTTAGTAGTTACTTTGCATTATTCTAAGTTAATTGTTGAGACAAATAAAAAAAAATATTATACTTGAAAATTAAAAAAAATATCATCCAAATTATGAATTTCGCTACAATTTTCAAACAAATTACGTTTGAATGTATTCTTTTTCTATGTCCGATGATGTAAAATTTAAATTATGGAGTATTTAGCAGTGATGTATGATCGATAATAGCGGAAGCCATAGCCTATGTCATTCCCACCATCATTATGATATCGGCATACGTATTACGCTTTAACCCTTTCCGGCGCGAATTGGTTGGTTGTATAAGTTTTTATGGCACAAAATCCCTTAACCTTCTCGCTGCGCAGCCCGAGATATACTCGGGTATGCATTTCCCACCAAATTAATACTATTTGGTTATTCCCACCAGTTATTTTTTAGCGAAAACTTTGTCTGATTTAATTCGGACATTTTCTCCGATTACGATAGTCAAAAATTTTTCCTTTAAAGAACCGGTGATAAACGATTAAAAATTATGTAAAAGACACTCTCATTTTTTTTTTCGGCATATCTGCGTTGGAGCTCTGTTGTGAGGGGTCATGTGAGGTGATTGCTCCATCGCATGTTATATTTTTCGCAGTGTGAATGGCAGGTGTGGCGGTTCGTTAGAATAGTTTTCGCTCGCTATTTAGTGCTGCATTATGACGGCTACTGATGATCAAGATTATTATATCAAGGAAGTTATCGACAAAATATGTAATGGAACGTTAAACAGTAATTTCAAAGACCAATTTGATAGATTTTCTTCGAACTTTGAGGACTATTCTAAGACTATACTGGGTGATTTTTACACCTTCGTAGACCAATATATCTTGGATATTAAGGCTAAAGCTGGATATTCTGACTCTGCCTCTGAACAGGAAGAGGTAAGAAAAACTTGTCATGGTGTTTTTACTTTGCTTGGGGAGCCAACCCATGATAATTTGTTAAATTCAGCTATCTTTAGTTTTTTTTTTTGCTCTATTAAGTATAAGAAAACTCCTAACTTTTTTCTTACTAATACTAACCTTAAAAACGAAATTTTCAATGCAGTTAAGAAAGGCGTTAAGCGTCCTCTTTCAGAGGAGAGTTCACTTATCCCTCTAAGCAATAAATATAAGAATATCGCTAATGAAGTTACCCTTACTGAAAATATAGATATGGATGAGTCAAATGTTAGTGATAATACTCAGAATACTGTCAAAGTTAAAAAATCTGTTAACCCTTTTTACGTCGAAGTCGACAGCAATTGGGCGGCGGTAGCTCATGAAATTACGGTGTTAAACTTGGAAAAACCAAAAATAACGCTAAAAGGCGAACGCATTGTTATACAATGTAACTCTGATAAGGGCTTTAAATCTACTCAGAAATGGCTAGACCAAAACAAAAAGAAATATAGAACTCTTGATCCTAAAGAACTTCGACCCAAAAAAATATGCATTAGGGGCCTCCCCTGTTACACCGATACTAAAATTATTGAAGATAGTCTCAGGGAGCATGGTTTCGCAGTCACTAGGGCTGCCATGCTTAAAAATCGTAAAACTGGCCAACCAATGCCAATATACATGGTAAATGTTATCCCTCGTAAGAACTTTGAAGAAATTTACCAAATTAACAATATACATTATATTTCTGTTAAGATTGAAGCTTTTACTAGCAAAAATCGTGTAAAACAGTGTTACAAATGCCAGGGTTACGGTCACGCATCAGAAGTGTGTGGCTTCGATGCTAAATGTGTAAAATGCGGAGATCAACATTTAAGTACAGATTGTCACCACAAGGGGCGTATTAAACCCACTTGTGCCAATTGTGGACTGGGGCACCCGGCGAATTTCCGTGGTTGTCCAAAAAATCCTTATAGACTCGAAAATAAACAGAACCGAAAAACAAGTAATAGCGTCAGCAATCTATCCCAAGAAACCCAAATCTTAGCGGATATATTTAAGAATTATAATTATACTAAAAATACTAAAGACTCTAAACCCTCTACAAGTAATGTAGAATTAAACTCTGATAACAATGATAGTACTACCGCAAACACCCATTCCTCCCCTACTATTGAAAATTCTTATGCTCCTACTAATTACACCAATGATATTAAAGACATTTTTAGTACTTTCAACGAAGTCAAACAAAACTTTCAAATCACTAAATTCCTAAAATGTATACAGAACATCTCAACTCAGACTAAGAACCTCGATAATCCGATGCAAAAATTGATGGTTATACTAACTGAATTTGATAAACTTGCTAGTCAGATCAACATTAACGAAGATTAAGCTCTTCATTTGCTAAACTTTTTTCCTTTTTTTTTGTCTGTGTTGTTTGTTTAAAAAGTTATATAAAAAAAAAAACTTCTTTTCTTGTATTTTATGCTCTTCTCATGATATTACTCTTACTTCTTACATTTTCATGTTTTTTTCTCCTCAAATTACTAGACTGGGTGGACGCCGTCCTCTTGCTGTCGTTTGATCCCCCCGGTTTTTGCATTTAACTGTTTATTTGGTTTGAACTCTCCTCACTGTAGCTTTTTCTTACATTAGTATTCTTTTTTACTTAAAGTAATTTAAATTCTCTTGTAAATATGTAAATATTTAGTTTTGTTTCTTTTATTCATCATGTTAAACTTTTTTACTTAACAAGCTATATTAAATGTATATGGTCTCTGAATTGAGTCTTTTTTTTATGGGGCTTCCTTTGGTAGCTTTTTCACCTGTCCTGGACATTTATGTGGATCATATGGAACTTTTTTTTTTTTTTCCTACTAGTTCTACTAACAATTTTTTCTTAAAAATTGTCTATCTCTTTAGCTTTTACTCTCCATTTTTTCGTGGCTACTAGCCGCGTTTAAACGCTCTTTTTTCCAAGGCTCCCATTGCATTGTAACACAATATAATCTTAGCCTGGATGTAAAGTTGCCATGCAACTAGAGAATCCACACACCTGCTTGATTGTTCCATTGTTCCAAAAGACACTCATCGCGAAGAATCACTTACGCAGCGAGAGGGTTAAGGGACATGCTGCTCCAAAAAGTTTTTTTCCGGCGCGGAGTATGTCTGTTTGAAATACGAAGAAATGATGGACTGACACCAGAATTTACAAACGAATTTATTAGAAAATAAAAACTTGCTTATTTGTCAGTACTTCATTAAAGGAAAATTTAAGTAAATATACTTGGTGCCGTTGTCAGTTTTGGAATTAAAATCAGGTGTCCTTTTCCGTGGACACCGTCCGTTAAAGGGTTAACCCCTTCGGTTCCGGCGGCACTTGCGCAAATATTTTTTTTTTGGTTGGCACCACTTTTTTTAAAAAAGTTACGTTTATTTAAACAATCACGAAAATGCTCTAATTAAAGAAAGCAAATATCACTTTTCTTTTTTATTGGCACCAGAAAGAAATTCCGTATGCACAATGGAGTTATGTGTAAAGAGGAGGGGACATATAGAGTATTGTCTAGCAGTTGCAAATGAAGTAACCGAGGAGGTTGTCACAAGATAACGGCTGTTTTTTTAATCAGATCAACTGTTTTTGATTACCGCCAGTGAAAACTTCCACCTGTAAAATTTTGCCTTATTTAAGCGCCTTAATGGTGGAAGATATCTCTCAC
Source organism: Maratus speciosus (assembly GCA_963932465.1). Classification (NCBI taxonomy): domain Eukaryota; kingdom Metazoa; phylum Arthropoda; class Arachnida; order Araneae; family Salticidae; genus Maratus; species Maratus speciosus. Next base: position 30,173,142 of record OZ010787.1, on the reverse strand, counting down.
AAATATGGTGAAAAATTTATATTTCTTTTTACTGGTGTCTGGTTGCCCAGGTATTATAATCTTTTCACTGATACTGACAGGATGTTGTCTTGGTTTTCACAATATGGCGGGAATACTACTGCCGATGCAAACTTCCACCAGTAAAAATGAATATCTGTTTTTGACATTATTTTTATCTGAAATTTTCCATTAATGAGGCGTTTAAATAAAGAGATATTTTCTACTTAAAATTATTGGTGGAAGTTTGCACCGGTGGTGATGAACCCCTGCGAAAGCGGTTACAGTTGAAGCTTCGTTATTTTAAGGTACGTCAGTTCCTCTTTCTTAATAGTTCCATGATATGCACCCTTGGTCCCGAATGGGTTAACCCTTTGAGGGGCCGTAAGATTTATTATATCTCACCTAATTTTAATTAAGAATTGCACCAGAAAATTTTAACTAAGTTTTACATTTATAACTTTGGTTAAAAAAAAAAAAAAAAGGGCTGAAAAATTTCTTTCGCTTAATTTTAAAATAAATTTTCACCAAATTTCCGGTGGGAATTCAACATTACAGAAACACAATTGCTTGCCCCTCAAAGGCTTAAGATACATTTCTCTTATTATGTGAACAGCACAGCTCTGCTAAATACGGAATAGCCAGTAGGGAAAAGAAAACCACATTGTCGCTAATAAGAATTTATACAATTTCCTTGATACGATCCACCTGATTTTCTTTTTGTTGGCCACAATATTATGCTACAAACATGAAGATATTATTATTTAGTTAATATTTTAACAAATATATAAAATAATTATGTGTTTTTGAGAAAGTATTTGTTTTATGAAAAAGAATAATAATAACTGCCGGAATATCAGCTATTATGTAATACTCGCCATTTGATATTAGGAATATTAAGACATGAGAAATAAATATTTAAGCTATTTTATTAGATTTTCAAGAAGAAAACTACTAACAAACACACATTTTATATACTATACAAATATATATATATGTTAAATGCAACATGTACAATTAAAATTAAACTCAACATTTAAATTTATACATGCCGTGAAAGTTATATTAATGCTGCGACTACACTCTGGTTGCAGCTTGCATAGTAATAAGATGCAATCTACATGCAGCGAAATCTTGTGAACACTTTGAGTGTGTTCACTTTGAATCTAAATCTAAATTATTAAGTAATTTTAAACGCATTTTCTGTTTATAAATTCATATTACTTTTTGCAAACAAAACATCACTTAATTTGTATTAAATTGCATTCCACTCTAATTTTAAATATTTAGTAGTAAAAAATTACAAATAATTATGTGACATCTTAACTTTAGATGCATGATCTTCTTTTATTTTTAGAATTGTGTTTCTGTATACTTACATTAAGGATTCGACATCACAAATTTTAACATAGATTTTTAACTTTATTTAGTAGCATATTTATGTTATTTTTACAGGATTAATATATATATATATATATGTATATATATAGTGGTTAAAAAAATCTCGATTTATTTATAAAAAGTTAACCCCTTCAGGGGAAAGTAATTGTGTTTCTGTAATTTCGAATTCACACCGGAATCCGCAAAAAGATTTATTGCAAAAGAAAGAAAAACAATTTTACGACCCCTTTTCCCACCAAAGTTAAAAAAGAAAAAAAAAATTCTGGTGCAAATATTCATTAATCGTAGGTGGGACAAAATATATCGCGCCGCCCCTCAAGGGGTTAAATAAAAAGCGTTGCAAATTTGATGCTCTATGCATTTAAGGGTTAAACCAAATATTTACTAAAGAATTTTTTAAAAAGACAAATAATATCGATAATTTTAAGCAAATACCCAAATTATATTAAAGGTAAAACATCCGAATACATTTATTTCGGATTTACCATGCATGTTGCTTTTGTTAAAATATTTATTTTCAATGCTTACCTTAGCTAAGTTGATCGCCATTCACCATTCGTAAAATAACCATCTTTTGTAGGGACAAGACATTTACGAAGATAATTCAATATTTACTTTAGGCGATATTGCAATATAAGGAAAGACTCTGCAGTTATATGTGCCATAGTAGTTCTCTAATAACGCGAAGTTTCCCGACACATGCTATGATAAACAAAGACTTTTTCATTATTATAGAATGTTATTTAGTTAGTGCCTAGATATATTTATCTTTATTATAACAAATATTTATGTCTCTGAGATTATTGTACCAGAAAGATTAAATTTAATAGAATGTAATTAATATTATTATTATTTTTTAATAAATTGCTTAAATTGTGCTCTTAAAAACTAAAAAAAAAGTAATTTTATAAATGCGCATTTTCTGATTTGAAACATCTTAAGTAATAATACATTAAGCAATCATATTTTAGACAATTATTTGAAGTACTAGAAGCCTATTAAAAATAATGTCGTTTACTTTAATAACTATACAAAAATATTTTTATAGTGTTGAACAGCTCATGATGTGCAAAATCATATTTCAAAAGTTTCCCGAATTTTTGTACTACTATTTCATAACAGGAATATTAGGTTTATTTTATCATAGACACCTGAGCATGCATAAAGCGAGTATTATACGTAGATACTGTTATTCAACAATAGGTTGACTGTGCAAGTATGGGCAAAATACTAGTAAATAAGCCAAGAAAGAAAAATCATGCATCTTCTATAGATTAACTGACATTTTCCAACACTAACGAAATATTGTTAAAGAACCTTTTCGTTAAAGGAAATAATAAATCTAAGTAAAATATTTAAAAAATAATAAGTAAGTAAGAATTAATTTTTCCGTAGTTGCTGTCCATATATGTTAAAAGCATTTAAATACGACTACTCTTATGCAGTCCATTATGTTATCTATGGAATTGATGTACACGACGTACTACGCTAAAAATTACTTAAGTTTAAATATACATACCACAACTGAAAACGGACTTCTAGAGTAGGGTGGAGCGAAAAAAATTAATTTTTGAAAATCAAAAACGGGTAGGTGCCAAAAGTGGCATTTATACTAGTACATAATCTGCGTGCAATATTACCGCTGAAAAAAAAATGGCTTGAGTCTGCGCTTTTGGTCAAAAAGTTGAAATTTTGGGTAAAATTTGACATTTTTTCAAAAATTTAAAAAAAAATTCTATAGAGATGGTTGTTATTTAAAAGTGTTATTTAAACTTTTATTATTAATGACTTATCATATTTGAACGATAAATCTATATCTTTGTTCTGTATAACTGGAACAAAACTGACAACTTTTGGTGTCAAAAAGGCGTTTCCACTCTGTTGTGTCATACAACTAATTGTTATTTGGACTACAGCTCTTACGTAGATGCTTTGAAAACTACCAAGGGGATATCAAGTGGGAGTGGCTGCATTTCATGACACAACAGTGCATAGCTTGACCACCCTCCCATCTGAGCACAATGTTTTATTTATATATTGAATTGTGATTTTTTATCAAAGACTGACATAAGATTCCTATGTATCGACCTAATCCATCTCTTCTTTGTATCCACAGACGTTGGGTGCTGCTGTGACACTTCTTCACGTATATTTCTACTGCTTGTGTATGATAAGGCAAGTAGAGTTATGCAGTGGAATTAATGGAATCTATTCAGCCCTCTAGTATCTTCACCAAAATTGCATCCAGTTACTGCATAGGGATTGGGAGTTCCGTTCCTACAACATTTTACAACATTTAGGTATTTCATCTTTGAGTATGCCATCCTTTACTCTACCTCTTGCATTTTTTATATGCTGATAAACTTGTTGTTTAATGTGATGGCGATAGTCAGCGAAATTGCAATAAGAATATGCTCTCGATGTGAAAAGCTACCATTGTCCTAAATAATTTTTGTTAGTATTTGTTTTTGCCGTTTTCTGTGATGTTTAGTAGCCGAGTACTTTCCCATAAGTTTTTAGATCAATTTTTTAGATGTGAATTTTATTTGGTGTAAGCCATCATGTGGCATAAACTTGGATTGCATACTTTGTGAGTGAACCAGACTCTGATGGTCAATCAGTTCAGTGCTTATATAAAGGCAAATGATTTTAAGCGCCGTTGTGGGCCATCTTGCGTAGGACAAGTTTCTTGGGTTCCTATTCGCTAGTTCTTCTGAGCAATATCTTGATGAAATAACTTTGCAGATATCTATCAGGTATTCCTGATATGTGCTGAGTACCCTTTTCTTTATTTCAGGAAATAATGTTTAAAAATTACTCTCTATGGCTTCAAAAATTGAAATAGGAAGGGAATAAGCACGTGGACAAAGATTTTCCTATTGGTCCGGCGCATCCCTGTGGGTTAGAATCTAATTTTTGCAACGATTTTATCTAATAAATGATGCAGAGGAAATTAACTGGACTTGGAGGAGACATATGATCAATTGTAATTGTTCATTCTAAACATGCTCCTCGCAGAATGGATGACAACGACTAACAGAATTATCCGCCTTCAAATGAGCACTTACTGCCCATCAGAGTCTCTACGTTCACTCAAAAAAGTACTATGTTATCCAAGTTTGGCTTCAGAATAGTTTACAATAAAATGTAATCCACAGCTAAAGAAGGGATCTGAAAACTCGTGGGAAATTGGCTACACAAAAACAACTTGGATACTAAACAACACACAAAACGGAATAAGAAAAATAGTGAAAAAAGGTTATTTAGGACAATGGTTGCTTTGCATACACAGAGGAAATTCTTATTTCAATGCTCTCTGACGATTGCCATCACATTAAACAGCTAGCTGCTCAGCACATAATAGTCGACAGATGAGAGTAAATGATGGCATACGCAAATCGGATATATCGACAATCAACTTTGAAGCGGATAATTATATAAATCTAACTCATTGGAAAAGTGTTGTGGTAACAGAACCTCTAATCAATATGCATTTATCGTGTGCAATCTTGGTGAAGATAATAGAAGGCTGAATAGATTACATTAATATCATCCGCACTGCATTACACTGTTTGTCTTCTCTTACACAAACAGTAGAAAAATACGTAAATGAGATCACAGTAGCAGCATTCAAAGTCTCTGGATCCAAAGAAGAGATGTACCAGGTTGATACATAGAAAACTTATGCCAGTCTTTGATAAAAAAAAATCACAATTCAATGTATAAATAAAAAATTGAGTTCAGATGGTAGGGTGGTCGAGCTATGCACTGTTGTGACATGAAATGCAGCCACCTCCACGTGGTACCTCCTGGGTAGTTTTGAAAGCAGCTAGGTAAGAGCTGTATTCCAAACAACAATTAGTTGTATGAGACAACAGAGTAAAAACGCCTTTTTTTTCACCAAAAGTTGTCAGTTTTGTTCCAGGTATACAGAACAAAGATATAGTTTTTTCGTTTAAATATGTTAAGTAATTAATAATAAAGGTTTAAATAACACTTTTAAATAATATCCATCTCTATAGAATTTTTTTTTAATTTTTGAAAAAATGTAAAATTTTACCCAAGCCATTTTTTTCAGCGGTAATATTGCACACAGATGATGTACTAGTATAAAGGCAACTTTTGGCACCTACCCGTTTTTGATTTTTAAAAATTAATTTTTTTCGCTCCACCCTATTCTAGAGTAAGTCGATAAAATACCGTCCCGTAAGCGAATTTCTTTATGCAAAATGAATGTAAATGGACGATAAATACGACCTACTCTATAATTTAGAAAATACATTTTGAAACATCCCAGTCATTCGTATTAATTCCATTATGTTTACAATATCGTAAAATCCTTAAAACGCACCGAAAACGTATTTCTTATATACAAATTATAATGAAATTGAATTATCTTTTGCGCAAGTGTAAACGAACTATAAATGTTGCTCATTCTGTATTCCACAGAAACCATGCTGTTAACCCAACTTAATGATGAATATCAATATCATTATATTTGAATTATATTAATGTCATCAAAACGCACCGCAAACTATTTTTATCCCACAGACCGTAATGAAAAGGAATTCCTTTGAGCGCTAATCTAAATTAACATTACATGATACACACTACATTTTAAAATGTAAATATTCTATAGTTTATCTCAATATCATATTAAAGTCACATGACAATACGAGTATATTTACGTGAGTTAGACTACGACCAGACGGCCAGATAGACAGAGAAATGGACGGACAAACCTAATTCATAAAAACTTTGCAACAATTTCTGAATATGCCTAAAAAATCTTTTAAACATGAGGGGAAAAATAGCTTTTATTTTTCCTGGAGCAGCATTTTCTCGATACAATAACACATGCGCATTCCCAGATTTACTAAAATGTGATTGAAGAACAAATACAAAGTTATTTATTGCAGCACTTTTAATATTTGTTTACATTATTAAAACAGCGGTTATAACATCACAATGCAATAAAGTAGAATTAAGTACCATATTTTTCAGCGTATAATCCACAGATAAAATAATTCTGTTTGGACCCAGAAATTTTATTCAGTAATTGAAGAAAAATATTTACCGCAATTTAAAGTGTTACATTTGATTTTCAAAAAATTCTGGGCCGAACATAATTGTTTCATCCGTAGATACTCCAAAAATTACAGTACTATTATTTTAAGTAATTGAATAAAAAATATTATATTAAAGTACAGGGTGCCCAGCGAATAACACCCTGATTTCAAAATTAAATATTTAAAAAACAAAGATCAATAGAATTATGCAGTAAACGGTTTGTTTATTAGCTAAGCTGTAAAAATGTTATACAGAAGTTTCAAAATTTAGTTACAAAAACCGTTAACAGATGCCCCGGTTATCGCAATGCCTATAATTTATGCTTGGAAGTCCAGAACACTAGCGTCTCATTCCTAGATGGCTCCCTATGGAAAAACGAAAATTGCGAAAGACCACTTTTTCGTTAAGGTGATGTGCAGAAGTAGAGACATCTGGTCACAGAGTTATTAGGTGATGTGCAGAAGTGGAGACATCTGGTCACAGCGTTATTGCATCAGCTCTAATTTTATAGAATTTCAATAAATAGAATTTTCAATAAAAAGTTTAGCAATCATAATATAAGAACTTATTAAAATATTTTATTTGGGTGATGTGCAGAAGCGGAGCCGGGTGATGTGCAGAAGCGGAAAATCATCGTGTTTTGACAGAATTGAGATTTGTTTCAAATTTTGTTATAGGCTACTTCGGTCCGGGTACCAGTATCCCTGTGGTATGTCTTTTCTCTCCTAATTGGTAGATCTTGGAATCTAATCCAAGTAGAAGAGGATTTGAAAAAATTGGAAATTTTCACTTTTTTAATATTTATTTAAATTGTGAAAAAAAGTTTGAATAAAAAAATCCGAATTTTCGTGTTTTAAAATTTAATGAAGCTAAAAGAAACCTCTTTTTTTTAAATTATCGAGCATTTACAATTATGATTCATAAATCATTTTTTTTAATTGTAAAAAATAGTTTGAATGGAAAAATACGAAGTTTCTATTTTTAAAAACTCAGTTAAGTTTTAAAAAATCAGTTTAATTTTAAAAACTCATTTTCATGTTTCTTTATCATTGAGCACAGAAGTATGGTGCAGTTTCTAGCGATATGATCCGAAGTGTTGAAAAGGAATGCAGCCTCCAAAATACTTTTGCTTCGACATTGATATTATGTGTTGTGCTAAAACCAAAATATTACGCCGTGATTTAAAAATAAATGAAAAGTGCAAAATTACATTTTTTTTTATAATAATTCAGGTATAAAAAATAATACCAAACTATTATGCCGTGATTTAAAAATACAAAAAAATAAGAAAAAAATGTACAAGATTATTTTTCTAAATATATGCATTTTGATTTAAATAATTATATGGTATTAAAAACTGAATTTAATAAAATATTTTAATAAGTTCTTATACAATGATTTCTAAACTTTTTATTGAAAATTGTATTAATTGAAATTCTCTAAAATTAAAGCTGATGCAATAATTCTGTGACCAGATGTCTCTACTTCTGCACACCACCCCAACGAAAAAGAGGAATTTTCCAATTTTCGTCATTCCATAGGGAGCCATCTAAGAATGAAACACTAATGCTCTGGTCTTCGAAGCACAACTTATAGACATTGTAATTACAGTTCCATCTGTTAACGGTTTTGCAAATAAATTTTGAATCTTCTGCATGACATTTTTAGAGCTTAGCTAATAAACAAACCGTTTACAGCATAATTCTATTGATCTTTGTTTTTGTGTTGTTTAATTTTGAAATCAGGGTCTTATTCGCTGGACACCCTGTATATGTAACTTAAATATAAATATACTTAATTTTCCTTCAATATCTTTATACATACCTGCTAACCTTTATGCCTTTTTCCTACCACTAAAATTTAATGTTAAATTTTCCTTTATTAAATTGAAGTTAATCTCCGATTAAATACGGCAGAAATTTCTAATAAATTTTAGTGGTATTCAAAAAGCGTAAATGTTGACAGCTATGCTTTATGTAATACGTGACAAATTTTAAATTTAAATTCAGAAATATAATCTTCAATTGAATAACGACAGTTTTATAACTTCTGTATATGACAGTTCCTTAAGTTGAATTCAAAAATTAAAATGGTCCCGCGTTAGGCTGAGCACCTGACCGGGACGTATGCTATAGAGCACATAATCCTTAACTCTTGAGAGGCGGTGGGATATATTATATACCGCATAAGATTAAGGAAGATTTGCATCAGAAAAAATGTATTTTTTTTTTTTTTTTTTGTAACTTTGGCCTAAAAAAATCGTAAAATTACTTTTCCTTATTTTTCAATACAATTTCTTGAAGATGCTGATGTGAATTCAACATTACAGAAGCACAATTATTTGCCCCTGAAAGGGATAATGGGGGTGTAACGATGAAGGTTTAGATTTTCATTTTATTTTTGCAATTATATCAGAAAAAAGAAACAGTATCTTTGAAAATACAACATTAATGTTGTTTTAACACAAAGCATATTCATAAAGCATATTCATTCAAAGCAAGGTCATTCTCACAAAAAGGGAAAGTTTTGGCTGTTAAAAAAATGTATGTGTTAATCTCCTATTTTTCGTGCTAATAAAATATGTGAATGCCTTTCATTATGGGAAAAATATCACCAGAAATCGATTGCCTGATTTATGGCTTTATCCCATTAACATCCGAAACTATAACATAGCGATATTCAGCTTTTTTTTTTTTTTTTTTTTTTGCAGGATAAGACTTTGCCACCGCAGACTTTGTCAGATAATCTTCAATTCATTTAATGATCAAAGTTTCCGTTATTAAATAAGGAAAAAATTTTTAATTAAAAAACACTGGTAGCTCGATAGTTAATTTAACCCTTTCAGGGGCGCCGTTTTCTGTCTGTAAACGATTAATTTATCCTCTTGAGGGGCAAGCAATTACGTTTGTGAAATGCTGAATTCCCACCGGAATCTTTGAAAAATTCTATTTCAAAATAAGTAAAGGCAATTTTACGGCTTTTTTCCACCAAAGCTAGAAAAGTAAAATTTAATAAATTTTTTCTGGTGTAAAACTTCATTAATCGTAGGTGGTATATAATATATGGAGGTGCCCCTCAAGGGGTTAAAGCCGAAACTGCCAAGTAGCAAAGCAATTTTTCAGTACTATTCCGATCTCATAGTATAGATAAAGAAAAGCTTTTGGTTATTTTAAAATAAATTTAATCTCAAATAACGGCGTAAATTAATTACTTGAACATTTTTGGAGCAGAAATGCCTTGCCCCTGAAAGCTTTAAGTAAGTGCATATATTTTCACAGTTGCGTCAACGCAACACCATTCACCGCTCCTGAATACTAGGCTTGAGCGCTGACATAAAAATGGCGTCTTCCGAAATCAGATGTTTTTAAACGTATATACGGCACTTTAAATTTCGACTCCAGCATTTTACAAAAGATCTCATTGACTCGCTTAATCTCAGAAAAATAAAGCGAAAAAACTTTTAAAAATTATTGGTGGTAAAATTCAAGGGACCGTACACAGGCTGAAAAAAAAAAATTCGCCTTCGGCAGCCGCCATTTTTGTGTCAGCGCTCAGGCCTATTATTCAGGGAGCGGTGCATCAGCGGGTAATGGGTTAATACCAGTACCGCGTGAAATTTTATTCAGGTTTTTAAACATGTTGCACTAGAGAATTTTTATTTGGAACTGTTTTTTGCTTACTTATTTAACCTTTTCTGTTCTGTAGTATGTATTTAACCTTTTTCATATAGAAATTTCTTCTTTGAAAAGAAATATACTGATTTGTTACGAATCACACTGACACCTCATCGCGGTTCTAGTTGTAAAAAATTAACCCTTTGCACTCGAGAGTTCCGCTGCGGAGACATAATCTTTCTTTGCAATATTTGTTTTTGGCACCAGTAATAAAGGAAAATAAAATGTACCTTATTTAATCAGAACATTTTTGAAATTGAACGAATTGACTTGAACGAAACTTTTTTTTTTTTTAAAGTGGTGCCGATCGAATAAAAGTTATGTAAGAGACGCCGAGCGCAAAGGGTTAATTTGATTTCTCATCTTGTATATTAATGATATGGGATTATGCAATTGGATCTTTTTTAATTTTTTTTCACGGCATTTTCTCTCCTTTTATCGTTTTCGAAGAAGTGTTCAATATATATATATATTTTTTTATTTTGCCGATTTTCTGCATTACATATAACGCATACGTATTCAAATAAAGTCAAATAGAAGGGACAAAAATTCAACACTTTTCTTTTTATGTTTGATCTTAAAAGAGTTAAATCAAACTTAGTATATTAAGAAAATCTTCAAATTTCTCATTTGTATGGTATGTTGTATTTACCATGTTTTGAAAAAAACATGTTAATGACTTCCATGGCAATGACATTTTTAATGTTAACTTAGATTATAGGCATAATTATAACGATTGAAGTTTTATAGTATATTTATTTTTAAAACAGTCCCAAAGCTCTTTACAAGTCAATCAATAAACTACACTGTAAAAAATTTTCAGAAACGTTTCCGAAAGTAACGGAGACCTGTGCTGCACGATACTAACGGAAAGGTTTCAGATTCGAGCAGAAAACTATTCCGCTTATAATGCGGAACATTTCCGATTCGCAATGAAAGGTTTCTGAATATATCGGAAACCTTTCATTACTGATCGGATGGGTTTCTGAATACACATGAAATCTTTCTGAAGACTAAGAAATGTTTCTGAATGTATAGGAAACATTTTATTACGAATCGGAAAGGTTTCTGAATATATATGGAACCTTTCTGAAGACGAGGATTATTTTAAAATTTACATAAAAAACCACAAATAACTGTACTAAAATTACTTGCAGGGGCATACATATAATATAAAATCATTTAAAATACATTACAGATATCTCAAAAGTACCTTAAAATTTTTAATGTATTTTTAAGATATTTCTAATATATTTTAAATAGTTTTATATTATGTGCAATGCACCTGCAAGTAGTTTTAGTACATTTATTTGAGCTTTTTTATATGAATTTTAATTATTTACTCAAGTTGAATTGATCACTAGTATTTAAACATTCAATTATTGAAGACTATTTTGTGAAAGGGGCTTAGTTTAGTAAAATGGATTTTGTGAAGAAGCCAGTTTTATTAAATGAATTTTTATGAAAGAGTCTTATATGGAAGTTCATTTCTGAATGATCTTTTTCTGAGTTTTATATATATATATATATCTGCTTGGATTTATTCTGAAAAAAAAAATCAATATTATTATACCTTTTTCATAATTTAGATAAAATTTATTGCGTTTTAACATCTTGCAGTGATATTTTTTAAACCATGCGGATTAACAAGTAACATTAAAGTTCCTGAAGTGTATTATTATTGAAAATGAAATGATAAATTCTTTCGAAAAGCGTTTTATTTATTTTTTTAATCATTTACAGCATTATTTTTACTTATTATTTTAGTTCTTTATTAGCGTTTCTTTGTTGCACAGACATTTAATGCATAACATTATATTATTATTAGTGCATGTAAATAAGATATGATTGCAATTTATGTTATTGTTGATTCAATATCGTATTAAGGGGTCTTGTACCTTTTAAACGCGTGGAAAATTAACGAAAAACTTCAAAGTTTGAATTAGTCTATCTTCAAAGCCCTTTTATGTATAAACATGAAATTTTGGATATTGATTAAACAGATTGTGCTTTGTAATATGCTACCCTTAGAAATTTATTAACCCTTTACAGAATTTGTGTATTGTTGAAATCAAAATAGCTTTTTTTTACTATATAAGTCATTGCGCGCATGGTATCTTGAGAAAGTATGTATGGATTAGCATGAAATTCGGTAAAGATACTAAACATATATGTGTATTTAAAATGATCTACTCTTAGTCTAAAATTATTTCATTAACTATATAAAAAAAATATTTTCGTAAAAAAAATAAAAATATATGTATTTTTAATGAATAAAAATAGTCATAACTAAAAATATTACCATTGTAAATACTTAAAAGTAGATCATTTTAAACACACATATTTGTTTAATATATTTACCAAATTTCATGACAATCCATGCATCCTTTCTTAAGATATCATGCGCGCAATGACTTATGGGGTAAAAAAAAGAGCTATTTTGATTTCAACAATACACAAATTCTGTAAAGGGTTAATAAATTTCTGTTGGTAGTATATTACAAAGCATAATCTGTTTAATCAATATCCAAAATTTCACGTATATACATAAAAAGGTTTTGAAGATAAACTAATTAAAACGTTGAAGTTTTTCGTTAATTTTCGACGCGTTTAAAAGGTACAAGACCCCTTAAGCTTATCACAGCATAATATTAATAAATTAAAATGCCTTATAACTTAAAGCAAGAAATTTTGTGTACTATATTTTCATAAAATAAGCTGATGGTTAATAATCTAGAAATTTTCAATTTTGTTTACTGTAAAGTGCATAAGTTAAATAACAACAATAGTATCTTTTTTTTTTTTTTTTTTTTTTTTTTTTTTTTCACAATTCAGTCTTGCAAAATCAGAAGAAAACATTTTTCTTTTCAAGCAAGAACATTTAGATGAAAAAGTAAAATTCAATCGCAAAAAATGCAATGGTTAATTTTAAGCATTAACAAAAAAAAAAAAAAAAGTATGTGTGTATGTGTGTGTGTGGGGGGGGGGGGGGAGGAATTTACATATCTGAACCTGAGTACTAAACAAGTTAATGATCTTAAAACGATTCTTTTTATTTTTCTATCAAAATTTGAGGAGAAAAAGTTGAATATAAAAAAGAATTTTGGAAAGCTTTTTAGGAAACAGCAAAACAAATGAATCAATTCTATTTACTGTAATGATTTATAAAAATAAATTCTATAACTGTAAGAATAGTTTACTGCTTATTTTTACTCACAATACTGTATTTTTTACATAAAAGCAATCAATAATAAAGAAGTAAAATGACAATGAACCTTCAGCTTGTTTGATTAAAATATAATACGTAAATTTTCTTTTAAGTTATAACGCATTTAATAATTTGTTAAGAACACGCTGTGAAAAGGAGAATACGATACCGCAATCAGTATGAACATCAAGTTTAACTATATTACCTTATTTGCATGTACACATGTATATATATTATAATAAAAAAACAGACAAAACAAAGTCTGATATATTAAAAAATAAATAGGTTATTAATTTCTTTTAGTGTATTGCAACAAAGAAAACTAATAAAGAAGTAAGTAAAAATAAATAATAATAAGTAAAAGTAATACTGTAGATGATATAAAAAAAAAAACACTTACCCAGAATTACGATCGTTCCGTGTTCAATAATACTAAATTTCCAAAGCTCTGAAAAAGTCCACTGATAATATCCAAGGTATATTTCTCGCATAATTTTAAAACGCAATAAAAAAATACCCACAAATTATAACAAAAATGTTATAATATTGTTTTTGTTTTCAAAATAAAACGAATTCAAATACACGTGGTAAAGGGTAAAGTTCCCTACGTCGCCATCTCTTACATACGAATACGAGTTTACTTTCACTTTAGGCGATTACTTACGGTTTCAGCGTAAGGAGAAATAGTGGTGAAATACTTGGAGCGCATGCGTACAGGCGCTTTCACTACTGCAGAGAAAGTAAACTGAAACATCCAGGGACATTCCTGGTTGTTTCGGAAAATAGAAATAGCTCTCACATATCCGATACAGTCAGAGATGTTCCTGTTAGAATAGTAAACGTTCCCACCATTTTTTACAGTGTATTAATATATATTGTTACATTTTAGTAATATGAAGCATGGTGATGACACATAAAAACACATTGATACCGATGTTCGAAGAAAAGTGTCAAAATGAAACAGTATTACTTATTAAAAAAAGGAAAGTCTTCAATCCTTGTAAGGACATGTGTTAATCTACAATGTAGCAACAAAAAGTGTATTTTAGAACGTTCTAGTGATGACTTAAGAAAACAAACTCTTTGTACCATAGTAATGACTATTAACCATTTCAGGAGTAACATACTTCTGCTGCTATAATGCTGAAATAATTGATTGATACCAAAAAAAGAAAAAAAAAAAAAAAAAAAAAAAACATTATATATAAATGATTAAATGCTTTTAGTAGCGAATACTATTACCGCAAAATTTTATTTGAAAAAAAAATATTGTGCCATTTGGCAGATTGGAGATAAAATTCAGTATTCGCGCTTTGCAAATACAGCACTTGAAAGGGTTAATGCCAGGAACAAAGATTTAATTAAAGATAATTAAACTATTTATTTGCATTGAAGTTAAAATGCTAATTTTATTTTAAGTAGAGAGACGAAAAGTCATTATATTGGTTGAATCCTTGCTCTAAGGCTTTCCGACACTTCAAACTATAACTTTAAGCTACCGTAATTCCCCGTGTATACGCCGCGGCATTGTTAAGTTTTTCAAACCGGAAATTTTATTGAAAAAAAAAAGAAGTCAAATCAGTGCTAAGCAGAATTAAGTTGCATTTTATTTAAAATAAATTCTGGTGGGAAATCGAGTTACCTGAGGTGCGGCGGATACGCGCGAAATTACGGTATTAATCCTCTCGCTGCGCAACCCGAGATTTTCTCGGGCATGCCTTTTTTTCTGTCTAAATAATCCTCCTTGATTATTCCCACCAGTTATATATATATTGTAAATTTTGCCTTATTTAATCGGAACATTTTTCCCGATTAAATTAGACAAAATTTTTGTTTCAAAAAACTGGTAGCAAAAGAAGCTATTTTATTTATTTTGAAGCTATTTTAATAAAACACTTACGCAGCAAGAGGGTTAAATTTGAAATTAGAGCAGTGTTGCGAGATTGAGGACTTTTTTGTCCCCAAATTGTTGATTTTCACCGCATTTTTTTAAATAGAAATGTTCGGCCTATTTAAAAATAGATTAGAAATTCTGAAAAATAAAGCGAATTATACTATTTTGAAAAGTGGTGACAGTCAAATAATCTGAATTGAAAAGTCCCCAATCTGGAAGCACTGAGTTAGAGACAGGCTATGGTAATGGCATTTGCAGCTTTTAATTTTTTTTGTATGCAAATTATTATTTTTCCCATGTTCGTACTATTGCACAAATAAGATCATTACAAATTTATAAAAAATAAAATGAAAACATTCATGTTATACTCATTAAATTTCATTTTTTTTTTTTTTTTTTTTTTTTTTTTGTCAAGGATATAGAAGTTTGCTTTTAAGAGAATGACCCACATTCTACCAGTCATTGGTCCTGTACCAAATGAAAATACGTCGATTCGAACCATCAATTTCACCTTAAAATAAATAAAATATAAATCATGCAGAAATCAGATAAATAATATTTTTAAATAAAAGTTTCAGCGTGAAATTTTTTTATAAAACTTGAGTGTAATTTCTGGTAAGTTTTGTGTTAACACTAGAATGACGGAAATTTTTACTCAAGTTTTATGAAAATATTTGATACCAGAATTTTTATTTAAATCCGTTTAAGTTACTTAATTAGCCCCCTTCTTTTTCGTTTGTGTCTTTTTAATTTATTTTATAAAGAAATTTCTGGTTCGAACCGACGCATATCCTTATGGTTGGGACCAAAATTGCCCCTCGCCGTCATTTTAGTAATAAGGGGTCACAGGACTCTTAACATTGGGAAAAAATGAAAAAAAAAGACAAAGGCCATAGCCGGATAATGGAGTTATGAATAAAGAGGAGGAGACATATAGTGTACTATCTACCAGTTGCGAGTGAAGTAACTGAGGAGGTTGTCACAAGATGGCGGCTGTTTTTTTTTTTTTTTTATCGGATATTCAGTTTCTGATTACCGCCAGGGCAAACGTCCCACCAGTAAAATTTAATAGAAAATTTCGTTTTAATTAAGCGTATTATTCACGAAATTTTTTATCAAAAAAGTCGAAACGATTTCTATTTGTTTTTACTGGTGTGAGTATGCCTTGTAAAACTGTCAGTTTGTTTCCTTGGTTGTCACAATATGGCGGAAACGCAGGGCCTAACTACCGCCAAAGTAAACTCCTACCAGAAAAAATGAAAATATGTTTCTACCATTATTTATGACTGAAATTTTGTAATAATCAGGTGTTTAAATAAGTTGAAAATTTCTATATAAATCTACTGGTGGAAGTTTCCACTGGCGGTAAACAACTCCTGCGATAGCGGTTACAGTTGAAGCTTCACTATTTTAAGGATATGTCAGTTCCTCTTTATTAATAGTTCCAGGAGCCGGATAAGCATTGGAAACATACCTTTCAATCAAATTTCTTCATTTTTTTTTATCTAGATGTGGCTGCATATCTGACAATATATTTCCCCTATTATCACAGTGTAAATATTGATATTTAATGTGATAAAAATGTTTTTTCGATTTTTTAAAAAATGGGTTTTCTCAACAACTGTGCGCGGAATTAACTGAGGATATAAAGATACCAAAATGCATAACTGGTAATTTTTGTATAATTTTCTGTTTATAAAAACTGTGTGAAATAGCGAAATAAAAATTTAAAAGAATAAAAACCATATCTTATGGTTATCCGAAAATTACCATTTTCTTGTAAAAAATTCTCCATATGTGCCCGTATATTCTATATAAATGCCGAAAGTTTGCGTTAGGTACTACATATAAATATTTACAAAAATGTACATTAAAATTATTGAAATTCATTTTAAGGCGTTATTTTGGGCGCAGATACTCAACTTCCACACCCAAAGAATTTTTGGAATAAACAGTTTCAGAATTTCTGTATTTTAAATGTTAATGAACACATGAGCAACATTCTCAACACTGTAGATATCAAAATGTACATGATGTTGAAAAACATGGCTATGCTTAATGGAATCTAAAATATATCAGTTGACATATTGTCTGCTGACTTTGTTCCAAAAATTCTTCGGATATTGAAGTTAAGTAGCTCCGTCCCAAATAACGACTTAAAATGAATTTCAATAATTTTAATATACATTTTTTTAAATATTTATATGTAGTACCCAACGCAAACTTTCGGCATTTATATAGAATATGCCGGCACATATGGAGAATTTTTTACAAGAAAATGGTAATTTTCGGATAACTATAAGATATATTTTTATTTTTTGGAATTTTTATTTCGCTATTTCACACAGTTTTTATAAACAGAAAATTATACAAAAATTACCAGTTATGCATTTTTGGTATATATATATACTCAGTTAATGGCATGAAATTACGCAGCAGTTTTTGAGAAAGCCCGTTTTTTAAAAAATCCGAAAAACATTTAATTCCATACAATTACTCTTTACAATTTTAATCTCATAATATACAGGAAGAAAAGCTTTTGATTATTTTCAAATACATTTGTTCGCAAATTGCGGTGTGAATTAATTATTTGAAAATTTTTGGAGCAGAAATGCCTTGCCCCTGAAAGGGTTAAATGTATGTGATTTAAAAACACAATTTTTATTGAGGTATAAACATATAAGTACCGTAATTTCCGGCGTATAATCCGCGGATCAAACAATTATATTTGGACCCAGAAATTTTATTTCATAAAATGTAACTTCTTAAATTACAGTAAATTTTTGACTTCAATTATTAAATAAAATTTCTGGGTCCAAAGAGAATTGTTTGATCCGCGGATTATACGCCGGAAATTACGGTACGTTCTTTCATTTCATGTATTTAAAATATTGAAAGATACTGAATTAGTATTTATAGAGTGCTCCAAACTGCCAGACATTTGTCGAAGAGAAAACTGGTATAACAGCTTACAGGATTACAAAATAAATTTTGCAACTAGAATGAAAACTTTTGTGCCTAATTATACTTCAGATGATAAGAATTATCCTGAACCGAAATAAATTTATATTTAAAACATTTTTATCCGTTTAATGCGAAATTGTATTTAGCTAATAAAAATTTTTGAAATTTTCAACAGTATAATCACCTAAAAAAATATTTTTTTGAACAATAAAAATTAAATTTTAAGTTCAGTTTATACTGGTTAACATGAAAAATATGTTTTGAAAATTTCATGAAAAAGTATTCAGAGGTTTTTGAGATTCCTGTGCATCATACCAAAAAAAAAACGTCCTTTGGAGAAAAACGTCTTCAAAGTTTCAGAAACGCTACTTTAGCTATTGAGCGGGTATAGTTCTAATGGCCATAACTTCTGTTCCAATGGGAATTTCAAAGAATCAATCATACCAAAAGGTTAAGAAAAGATAGAATTTTAACATCTAAAAATAAATAAATAAATAAAATTTCGAAAATGTTGAAGCCTCAAGAGTCCCGAGACCCCTTAAGCTTAGTTTCAAGACTATAATAGACACCATTGCTACTTAACTCGTTGTCATCATGATGCGTGTCATATGCAAATCTATATTAAGTTAAAAAATTCATTTTTACTAAAACATGCATATATGAATGTTAAGTTTGAAATAAATTTCAATGCTATATATATATATATATATATATATATATATATATATATATATATATACAGAAAGATAAAAGTAAGCACATTTTTTATTTCAATTTTAAGCAAGCGTTCGTAAATTATATTTATAGTCCTAGAAAAAAAAAAAAATGTTTTGAGCTTCTAATAATTTTTTCGCGAACAATCGTTTAAAAATGTGGCATGTACTAATCGATTTTAATAATATCTACTAATTAATGCTACAAGTAAATGTAGCTTTGGTATTCGTCTACTTAAAGCAGTAGTAACAAACTTAAAAAACATATATACTAAAGCTTCATTTATACATCACATTTGGTTTCTTTGGTAAATTTTACCTTCGGATAAAAAGCAGAAAGGCATGCTATCAAGAAGCATAATTCGTATTAAGCTTTAAAATTTTATATCTTAATGATAAAATTTTAGGTTCGAACCCAATCGCGCCCGTCGGCCTAATCATTCGGAGTTTTCCGTATTTGGTTTTCTGTTATGTGGTTTTCTTCGAACCTTGGATTTACTTGAGTAAATATGGGTTAGGTTCAATTAGAGATACCCCTACGGAAGGCAACCCCCACCCCACACCCCTTCGGGCCCATATCCTCGTGCAGATAATTGGCTGTCTTAAACAACAAACATCCTAATGATAAAATGATTTTTATTAGTTAAAAAAAAAACAGATTACATGCTGAGAGATAATTAAGCTTAACAAAAAATCGTCTTATTGTAATTATCTGTAATTTCGTATTCGCTTATTTCAAGTTTCTAAAAATCGATTTCTGTTAAAACATGTGTAGTTTACGTTTCGTATTTTCTGACAGAAGAAATTTTAAATTCCTATATTTTTTAAGTTAATTTTCGAAAAGTATATAAACTGTTACATCTGATTTTTTAAACAGAGATCTATTTCTATAAGCTTCAAATAGGCTAATTGAAAATAACAGCCTATTATGGCATGTAGTGTTTGTGTTATGCCTAAAAAAATATCCGCTTAGTAATCTATATTTCATTGATCAAATATGAATACAACATTAAGGACTTTATAATTTCCACATTTTAAATCTTCATAATTCCTAAACTTATTTACCGAATGTCAAATATTATATCTAAATTATGTGTAAATATTGGAACTTATAAATTCATTACAATTTCCCTTTGTAGGTAAAACCTCAATCAAACTTTACTTATAACATTAATTAGTAGGCATTATAAGTAATCTATTGATGTCACTCATATTCTATATAATGATTTGTTACAGATCTAGTAGGGATGATCGCTGTTTTTCCGAGCACAGTTTGTTACCTTTTGAAAAGCTTTATGTGGTTTAAAAACACATTCCGTAATGTAAATTTAGTTAAACTAGCGTACATTTCAAACATTAGTCATCAAATATCTAAAATGTGATGAACTTAGATATTAACCCTTAAATGCATGATTTTTCATTTTGTTTTGAAAAAGTTATACATGATTCTCAGAAAAGTTTATTACACATTAAAATAATGAAAAAAATCAGAAATATATTTTTCATGTAATACGTGAACCTTTCCTTATATTACACATCTGCAATACAAGTAAATACTACTGTCAAAACTAAAATATTGCAAATTAATAAATATTTTAATAAGTATGCATCTAAATACTTTAATAAAATACCATATTTTATAATTTTTGTTTTGTAAAACGTAACCCTTACATTCATGAATTATTCTTTTTGAATTGTGTTTTTTATTCTTATATTAAAGATTTGATACCAGAAATTTTGAGATAAATTTTAAACTTTATTTAGTAGCACATTTTTGTAAATTTTACAGGATTAATATTGCTATGTAAATATGGTGGCTGCTAAGAGTTAAATAAAAAGTGATGCAACATCACTATGCATCAGTGTTGCCAGATTGCGGACTTTTTTGTCCCCAGATCGATGATTGTCACCACTTTTTTGAAATAGGAATATTCGACCTATTTAAAAATAGATTAAAAATTCTGAAAAATAAGGCAAACTATACTATTCTTAAAAAGTGGTGACAGTCGAATAATCTGAATTAAAAAAGCCTCCAATCTGGCAACACTGCTATGCATTTAAGGTTAAATTAACCTATGCTTTTTTTTAACTCTTCACGGACGAAGGACTCCTCCCTGGCACAGGAATCAGGGCTGCCAGATTTGGCCTTTTTTTAATTCTGAAATTTTACATTCACACCAGAAATTCTGCATAGTATTGTTTTCATTATTTAATGACAGATGTTTATTTATTACCTAAAATAAAAATTCTTCTTTTAAAATTTCTGATGTGAATTGGAAGTTTTTAAATTGAACATACAAGCCAACCTGGCAACCCAGACAGAAATCTCTTACATGAATTCGGTTTGTTCACCTTTTTTAAGAGACATTTTTATTTGCACTTTGACAACATGTGTAAGAGTAATTTACTAAAAATGTACTTTTAAGATATAGTGGTGCGAATAGAATATAAAAAAAGATTCATGTATATAAAGCTTGGGCGGCTATTTGCTGACAACCGACCGCAGATTGTTAATAGAATTAAATTTATAAATCTCAAACTTGAAATGAACCCACGTTTGTGTCGAGGATTTATGATATGCCCTATTTTTGAATCAGAGCATTTTGTTTTATTTAATCGGAGCATTCTGCGATTTTAAAGAACAGAATTTTTTCTCTAAAAAATTACTGGTTTGCAAAAAGCCGGAGACTTGGAACTGTGTAAACATGGTCTAATATATATAGGACAAACCAAACGCACTCGAAATGTTAGATTTCCGGAGCATTAATCTATGTTAACTCCAGAACTACTGGAAATTTTACTCAAGTTTTATAAAATATATTCTACACCGGAATTTTTATTTAAAAATATTTAAGATATTTATTTAGCTTACCTACTGTCTGGTTCATATATTTAGTTTATTTTAAAGAAATTCCTTTTTTTTAATAAATTTCTTGAATGTGCCTGTCGGGTCCATTGAACCCATCAGGTAGGACTTGGGTTAAAAATAGAGATGTCAGATGTTTTGCTGTTGCTAACCATTATTGGATTAGCAAATGTATTTTCATTCTATTCGAAGTTCATATATACAAAAATGTTAATCAGTTATTGTGGGAAGCTTTTCTCATCTGCAAAAGTTCAAATAGCAAAGAGTTATAAGTAAGCGAACAAACTTAATGCTGGAATCAGGCGTAAATTAACACAGTTGCGCCACCTTGTGGACGGAGTGATAATTCGCATACGCGGGCTTTTAGTGTGGCGCGTACTTTCTAAATCTTCTGTCACGCATGGAAATGAGTTTTGTTTGCCACATTTATTGCGAAATAATGGCACAGCGAGAGGGGCACCCAGACGCACTTGATATCCCGAAGTTTTCTTCGCCTTATCAGAAGCACTTCAGTTATTCATCAAGGTGAAAAAAACTTTATAATTTTAGTGGTGTCAGTAAGAAAACACTTAGGTATCTACCTGTAGTTCACACTCCATCCGCTACGTGGCGCATGACCTTGATTGATGTGACCTCGCTTTTAATCTTGCGGTTACTTCTCCCATTTAAGATAGGACGCTTACTTATATCGCTTTGTTCAAATAGTTTAGGGATGAAGTAACTTTAGATTCCTACAAGTTTGGAGAACATTTCTTCGACTCATTTTACCCCAGAAAACTTTAATTTTTGTTTATTCTTCTTCTATCCTATTTTGACCCCTTAATTCTCGCTCCCATCAGTATCACCGGCTGAGGTGTCACTCGTTATTTCTCGTGCCCGTCATATTTCTGGGCTGGAGATTTATTGCTGGAAAAAACTTCTGAAATCAGAAACTTTTAACTGGCATTTCGGTGTGAACTCTTTGAATAGCCGAATACGGGTTTGGTTTTTGGCGCTGATTGTGATGTTGGACTTTGTATTGCATGTTTCAAAATATATCACACTCAAAAAATTTTAATAATCAAAATTTAATGCATATTATATTATATCAAATGTTATTTGTAAAAATTGGTTTGAAGAGGATAAATAAAGATCTAAGGTGTAAAAAATAAAGGTCTTATTCGCATTAATTTGTATGGTGTAAAACAAACATTGAAACACAAAATTCTCGCATGATGGCTTTTCCACAAATTTGAATTTGTTCTATAACATCTTTTTTTTTCGCCTTAAATAAAACTAATTACATATTTTATATAGAAACCTTATAATTATTCTATTTCTGTAATAAGAAATAGGTACATTTTTATGGTTTTTCCAAATACTAAGCGACCGTTAACTCTTTCAGCTCTGGGGGTGAATTTCTTCAAAATGCCCAAATGTCACATAGGCACCAGTATTTTGTAAACCAAAGATTCGGCTTATAATATACACGAAAAAATGCATTAATCTATTTTCAAATAAATTTGGTTGAATATTCTGGTGCCAATGTGGCATTTGGAGATTAAAATTAAGTGGGAAGAAATTCACCCATCAGAGCTCAAAGGGTTAAGGTGTTAAATGCGCTACGTCTTTCTAATCGAGCTGACCGCCGCCTAAGTATTAAGCTACGTATTATTAAAATTTAATAGAAATTTTTGCTTTATTTAATCACCAGATTACGGCAATATAAAAAGGTCAAATTTACTATAAAATTTTTGTGGTACAAAAAAGCCTAAGATGTTGGCAGCTGTATGATCCCACGAATTCAGACACTATTATTATCCAAAAGTTTTCCTTGACTTATTTAATCTCAGAAAAGTAAAGCGAAAAATAATTTATACTTTATTGGTATTCAAATTCAAGGGGCCGTATAAACCATGGAACTATTAATAAAGAGGAACTGACATATACTTAAAATAGTGAATCTTCAACTGTACCCGCTTTCGCAAGCCCTGATTACCACCTGTCGAAACTTCCATCAGTTAATTTATGTAGAAATTACCTCCGTATTTAAACGCCATACTAATGCGAAATTTCAGTCATAAGTAATGACAGAAACGTATTTTCATTTTTAGTGGTGAAAGTTTACTTTTGCGGTAGTCAGGTCTTGTGTATACGTCATTAGGGTGGTCACAAGAAATCAATTTTCGAATTTTTTCGGGGGGGACCCCCCAAAAAGTTGCCAATTGACTAGAAAATGAGATTGGCTAAGTTTCAGCTCATTTGGATAATATTAACCCGTGCCTCATTGAGGTTTAAGTTTGAAAAAAAAGTGATTTTGCGCAAAACAAATGCTGTTTTTCCTTCATGAAATGAATACAATTGAACCTAAAAACATAATGCAGGTCTCATTTTATAAAAAAAAGTTTTGCTTTGAAGAACCACACACCATTTTTTTCTAAAAATGTATAGATTTAAAAATATGCGCATTTTTCAGGACCAGACTTCACCTGAATCCTAAAAATTGACTTTTTATGAAAAAGCGAAAAAAAAAATTGTAACATTCCATTTCATCTGCTTTCCACCTTTTGTTTTTCGTTTTTTCGTTTTGTGAAGACCAATAAAGTGTTTGATTAAAAAAAATTCCAAAGAAAAGGAAAAAAATCGAATTTTAAACTGAAAGAATTAAAAAAAAAAGGGAGGGCAAAGGAAGTATAGAAATGAGAGCAAATAATGCTCAATTGCATTTTATTATTAAAGTTGTGTTACAAGAAAGAAGGCATAATAAAGAAAATAAATTATTTTACCTTACAACTGTCACGTTAACCCTTTCCGGCACAGAAAAATCCTGTTCATAAAAGGATGAAATGATTATTATGATGAATTAATGATGAATTTACAAACGACTTTTTTAGAAAATAAAAACACATTACTTTAACCTTTCATTGTAAAAGCAAAATTTTATTAAAATATTCTTCGTGCCGTTTGTAAGTTTGGAATTAAAATCAGGTGGTCCCGACGTGGGACACTGCAACAGAAAGGATTTAAGTGGTAATGGTTTAGATAAGGTGGCTTATGTTGACTTTTTTACCAAAGTATTATCTAAAAATGAAAATGCAACTTGATCCGAGTTAAGATACAGAAGGCGGTTTGTCATTTTAGCAAGTGCTTTGTCTGTAAACTATTTATAAAATTTTCTGTAGTGAACAAGTGATTTTATTATTTGCAGGTCTTGAATTGGGGGCTATAGTGGCAGTGGAAGTATTGACGCACGCTTTTACATAAATATTGATTAAAAATAAGAAAAGATCTCTGATACCTTCTTTTTCTAAATTTGTTATTGAAAGATGATCCCTGAAACAATATATTTTGAGAGAATGAATGGCCTGTGCCGCCATCCATCTGACATGATTAAAAGCACCAGGTGCTCTGAAAAAAAGTCTTTTGCCGGAAGGAATTCTATAAAAATTAAACAAAGTTGGATAAACTCTATATAATCATCCCTGAGTTGTTAATTTTTAAAAGTTCCTGTAAGAAAATTTGAAATTTCTTCTGAATTAACTATTTATACCTAGTATTTCATCTTCAGTAGCATTTGTATACTTACTCTGGTTTAATTTAGACCACCCAATCAGAATTGTTTTTTTTTAATATCTCGCTGAGGCGCAGTGATTATGCTCATTTTACAATCAAGAACTGCTTTTAGGAAAAGGGCATAGCCGGATAAGCATTGGAAACATGCCTTTTAATCAAATTTCCTGATTTTTTTCCCAGACGTAGCTACATATCTGACAATATATTTCCCCTATTATCACCCTATAAATATTGATATTTAATGACATAAAAATGTTTTTTCGATTTTAAAAAAAACGGATTTTCTCAAAAACTTCTGAATGGAATTTCATGCCATTAATTGGGGATATATAGATACCAAAGATGCATAACTGGTAATTTTTGTATAATTTTCTGTTTATAAAAAACTGTGTGAAATAGCGAAATAAAAATTTAAAAGAATAAAAACCATATCTTATGGTTATCCGAAAATTACCATTTTCTTGAAAAAATTCTCCATATGTGCCCGTATTTTCTATATAAATGCCGAAAGTTTGCGTTAGGTACTACATATAAATATTTACAAAAATGTATATTAAAATTATGGAAATTCATTTTAAGGCGTTATTTTGGGCGGAGCTACTCAATTTCCACACCCGAAGAATTTTTGGAATAAACAGTTACAGAATTGCTGTATTTTAAATTTTAATGAACACATTAGTAACATTCTCAACACTGTCGATTTCAAAATGAACATGATGTTGAAAAACATAGCTTATATGCTAAATGGAATCTAAAATACATCCATTGACACATTGTCTGCTGGGTTTGTTCCAAAAATTCTTCGGATGGTGAAGTTATGTAGCTCCGCCCCAAATACCGCCTTAAAATGAATTTTAATAATTTTAATATACATTTTTGTAAATATTTATATGTAGTACTCAACGCAAACTTTCAGCATTTATATAAAATATACGGGCCTTAAAATGAATTTTAATAATTTTAATATACATTTTTGTAAATATTTATATGTAGTACCCAACGCAAACTTTCAGCATTTATATAAAATATACGGGCACATATGGAGAATTTTTTACAAGAAAATGGTGATTTTCGGATAAACATAAGATATGATTTTTATTCTTTTAAATTTTTATTTCGCTGTTTCACACAGTTTTTATAAACAGAAAATTATACAAAAATTACCAGTTATGTATCTTTGGCATCTATATATCCTCAGTAAATGGCATGAAATTCCGCGCAGCAGTTTTTGAGAAAAACCGTTTTTTAAAAAATCGAAAAAACATTTTTATGTCATTAAATATCAATATTTATAGGTTGATATTAGGGGAAATACATTGTCAGGTATGTAGTCACATCTGGGTAAAAAATCAGTAAATTTGATTGAAAGGCATGTTTCCAATGTTTATCCGGCTATGCCCTTTCTAAATTATGGTGGCGGCATGGTAAATACAGAAGACTTTTCCTTTAACAATTGCTATATAAAAATGCAGGTTCCTCTGAGGCGACCTGTGTTTACTGCAGTTGTATCAAAAAATATTGCCTGGACTTTACCAACTTCCTCCCACTCTTCAACTGCTGAAAATACAGCTTTCGCCTGAATTATTCCGATACTATTTTCAAGTTGAGGAACTCGTAGTAACTGTTCCCCACAACTAATTAAAACTTTTATTCACTCTACATTTTCTTTATTCAAAAAATGGTGAAGCTGTTTTCCACACCCGTGAACAACATTTCTCTCTAAACGGGAATTTTAAAATCTGTTTTTGATGAGCTCAGTTTTTTGTTTACGAAACAGTTATTTGCAGAGTCGATGTCTGTGGTTAGCTAGTGGATGTATTCTAAGTCTGATGAGACATGTGGCCAATTTAAAAAATCTTACATTTCTGCCATCATAGCAAGAGGGGGAAGGGGTTTTACGGAATGTTTCGTCAATTCTAAAAATAGATAACCATAACAGATAACAAAAACAGCCTTGTAATAAAAAGAGAAATTCAGAGGTTCAACTGCAATACAAATCGAGAAGCTCTTTCTTACTAGACACAGAACTAGATAACTAATAATCAATTATAATTCCTTAAATATTTTTAAAGTTACAAAAATTGCCCACTTATTTTTACCTATTAATAAAAATAATACAAAAAAATTTATCAAAAGTAATAAAATTTTTAATTTGTCATTTTTTTACCCATGTTTCAAAAATGCAGAGTTTGAGGGTATGGTTCACTAGCTGTCCTGAAAAATACTAAATGTTCATTAAATATAAGTTTTCATGAGAGTAAAAGTTCAAGGCAACAACAGTTTCTATGAAATAAAACAAGAATCAGGTTTCTAAGACAAATATTTTTCATGTAAAGAAAGAAAAACGACAATTGTTTGCCAAAAATTGCAAATTTTCAAGAATTCAACCTCGATGAGGCACGGGTTAATGTTATTTATTTGAGCTCAAACTTTGCCAATCTCATTTTCTAATTGGCAACTTTTAGGAGGGTCCCCCTGAAGAAAACGTTAAAAAAAAATTTCCCCATGTTGCTTGTGACCACCCTAATACGTCATATTGTAACAACCCACCGCCCCCTGAATACTAGGCCTGAGCGCTGGAACAAAAATGGCGGCTGCCGAAGGCGGATTTTTTTCAGCGTGTGTACGGTCCCTTAAATATTCCTACCAATAATTTTTTTAAGTTTTTTCCGCTTCATTTTTCTGAGAATAAACAAGGTAGAGAAATCTTTTATAAAATACTGGTGTCTACATTTAAGGGACCGTACCTACGCTAAAAAAAATCCGCCTTCGGCAGCCGCCATTTTTGTGTGAGCGCTCAGGCCTAGTATTCAGGGGGCGGTGTACAACCAGTGAAACAAACTGGCTGTTTTATCAGGGAATTGACACTAGTAAAAACAAATAGAAATTGTTACATATTTGTCCAAAAATGTTTCCATGAACATGACGCTTAAATGTGACAAAATTACTATACAATTTTACTGGTGGGAAGTTTGCCTCGGCAGTATTCAGAAACTGTAGATCCGATTTTTCAAAAGGTAACCGCAATCTTGTGACAACCTCCTCAGTTACTTCACTCGCAACTGCTTGAAAGTACAATATATGTCTCCTCCTCTTTATTCATAACTCCAATCCGCTTGCGACGGCCGCCATTTTTGTGTCAGCGCCCAACACTGATATTCGGGGGCCGGTAACGAGGTAAATTCGTTTTATCAATTTCCTTCGTCATTTGCCCTTGCCTGTGAGGAACGTTGCTTGCTTCCTCTTTGATATTATCATACATATATTTAGTTTCTTAGGTTTCAATTGTTTTAGTCTGGCACTGAAGATGGTGTTTTAGAAAATCCAAAACGTCTATCTGCTGACCGAATAAGTTCTTCTGTAGCTCAACGCTTCTAACTTTGGCTGCTGATAGCACAAGGCAGTACTTGCTCACAAAACAAGCACTATATGGATAATAAAGAATCTTTATTTAACTGTTTATATGAAACTAATGTTGTGTGCAATAATGATTTTGCTTTCCAAAAATAGTTACCAAACTTTGTATTTTGTTTTAATCAATTGCATCAGAAATTTTATAAAAATAAAATGTTACTTTAACGAGGATTTTAGCTTGGTTCTAATTAAAACAAGAAATTTCTTTTATTTTACAAAATTTCTGGGAGCAATTGATAAAATAAATACAAAGGTTGACAACAATTATTTTTCAATGGAATTATCAACAAAGAGGAGGAGACATACATTGTGGTATCTAGCAGTTGCGAGCAAAGTAACTGAGATTATAGTCAAAAGATGGCGGCTGAAATTTTACATCGAATCAACAGTTTCTAATTGCCGCTAGGGCACACTTCCACTAGCAAGTTTGAACAGAAAATCTTGCTTTATTTTCGCAACAAATTCATGGAACGTTTATCTTACAAATATGTTAAATTTTGCTGTTCACTTTCACTGTTGGAAGCTGGCCCCGTATTATAATCTCTTTCACTGACACCAACAAGAGGTAATTTAGGTTGTCACAATATGGCTGAACACAATATGGCTATACTTCCATCAGTATGAATGTATATATATATTTGCAATAATTGTGACTGAAATTCAGCATGAATAAGGCGTTTTAATAAAGAGAAATTTTTTATTAAAAGATACTTGTGGAAGTTTCCCGCGGCGGTAGTCATCCCCTTCGAAACCAGTTACAGTTGAAGGTTCACAGTTTTAACCCTATGAGTTATGGTGGATGAATTGCTTAAAAATACTCAAATGTCACATTGGCAACAGTATTTTGCAATAAAAAATTCTTTGTATTATATACAAGAAAAAGTGCATTAATTTATTTTCAAATGAATTTGGTCAAATATTCCGGTGTCATTGTGGCATTTGGAGATTAAAATTACGTGGGAAGAAATTCACCCAGCCAAGCTCAAAGGGTTAAGGATATGTCTATTCTTAATTATTCATGGTTCCATGGTTTTTGTGCATCCCGAATAATCCATTCATTCAATCACATCAATATCATTCATTCTGCGCATCATTCTATCAATCTATGCTAACCAAAGTACTTCAAATCATTGTAGAATGTCTCTTTGTTTTTTAACCAGAACTACGAAAAAGGCAACATCACTGGCACTTCTAATATGTGCGTGCACATCGCAATTAAATTATAATGATCGCTCACTGGTCAATTTTCCAAAATTCTGTCTAAAAAGTTTTATTTTTTTCTATGTAAACATTGGATAATTGAAGTTTAAGTGTCACAGAATATGTTTCTGATTATGGCGTTCGAAAAATGCGTAATAGTTTTTTTTAGGTGATACTGCTGATACTGAATATTTAGAAAAGTTAACAGCTTTAAAATAATACGCTAAAAATAATTTATTTTGAAATCTTTTTTAAAGTCCTAACTATTTCGGACGCAGTTTGCCCGGGTCGGGATACCCAATTTTAATTCGAAACTCACAAACGACACAGAGATTATTTTAATAAAATTTTGCAGTAACAATGAAAGTATAAAGTGACAAGTTTATAATTTCTAAAAATGTCGTATGTAAATTCCGGCGTCAGACGATGATTTTATTATTTTACAGCAAAATTTGTCGGTGCCGGAAAGGGTTAAGAAGAACTATGTTTCAAGAAAGCTGTATCAAGAAATATTAGGTGTAAATGTATAAAGATTTTTAAAAAGGCGTCCCAGAATCAGCAAGGGCACATTTAAATTCGTATTTCTACCAGAAAAGGATTTAATTCCGTTCTATTTGGTAGAAACAATAAAAGGAAATGTAATATTAAATTTTGATAAAGAGCAATTTTATTTTTATTTTTTTATAACGCAGTATTTTATTTCACTTTTTCAATTAATAAATGCCCTGAACTACTTCAGTTACTATCACATCTAACTCGCGAGATGTATTTTCATAAAGTAATGATCCATAGTAATATACTAGCACAGTTCTGCATTGTGAGTTTTTAATTAGTTGCGAAAGAACACAGAAAAGCATGAGTCGATTCAACTTTTAACCCTTTGATTACGGTGTTGTGTAGTGTTGCGAAGTGCTCCGTGTAAATCGGGGCTCCAAATGCTCTGGACACTACTAATTTCTTGCAGTTTATTAAAACGTCTTTAATCGCAGATAATTCTGCTATAAGATAACACGAAGAAAATTACTTTAACCCTCTAATGCCCATGGTAGCATACATGCTACACCAGTGTTTCCAATTTATTGGATATTTTAATTCAGATATTCCATATTCAAACCATAAATTTAAAATATCAGTATTTTCTTTATGTAATAATAGACATTACGTCGTTAAATAAAGTGAAATATATTACTGAATTTTTCTGGTAAAACTTCATATTATCTTGACCCCTTCGGAAGGAGCGTCTTTTACTGAATTTTTAATCTTTTTTCACCGGTGTTTTAAAACAGAAATTTTTGCTTCATTGAATCGGGAAAATGCTCAGATTAAATAAGGGAACAATAACAATAAATATTTACTGGTGAGAATAATCACTGATTCTAAGCAACTTAAGCGGCAAGAATACCGATCGCTCGTCCCCAATTGGTCGATTACGGAATTTTGGAGCGTGAACATGGAATTCTACCATGGAAATTACAGGAGTAAAATACTGGTATCCAAAGCATATTTACAGTACCGATTTACGAGGGATAACTGGCAACACTAGTGTTGGGACATATTTCGACCAAACCAAAATTTTTTTATTGTACTCGCACCACTTTTTCAAAAATAATCTCAGTCATACACATATACTACATACTTTCATATGAAATTTATCACAAAGAATTTTTTTTTTTGTGAATTGTTGTATGAGTGAATATAAAATAGTTGTTAGTCCTAACCCGAAATCAAGATGTTAATCTAGATTTAAGTAAAAATGTGCCACTACGCGACGCCGGAAATTGTGAATAAGTGAAATTTTAAATAAGTAAATTAGAAATAATTGAAATTTGAGATTTTTCAATTAAACAACAATCTGTTTGTTTTAATGGCGTTTTGTTCTGAAGCAGGATTTAACGTGGACTTCAATTCAAACAAACAGCGCAAACTGCAAAGTTGTTCTGAGCTGTACCTGATTTTCTGTACCTGAGCGCAGTTACTATTCCTCAAACGCCTAACAAAGGAGGATCGTACAAACCATTTTTATTGATATAGGGGATCGAGACTTTACAAGACGAATATTTTGAAAATTATTAAAATGCTAAAAACCACACATATGACTGAAAACCCAATTGATTAAAAAAAATCTTTTTTAGGTTCAAAATATTTCTCTCAAGACGAAATATACAATATTTTCAACAATATAATGCAATTGGTTTTTTAAACAGTTACTCTTTTTTTTCATCTGTGTTCCTACATTTAAAATACATTTCCTGCTGAAAACGGGGCTAAATGGTAGTGATGCGGCGAGAAAGTGGTCAAGATGCAGAAAAACACAGTTCCATATTTGAGCATTAACCCCTTGGGTACGAAAGACACGTATGTGTGCCGCCTAAGATGCTCAGAATCCGTGATTATTCTCACCAGTAAATTTTTATTTTCAATTTTGCCTTATTTAATGGGAGCATTTTCCCGATTCAATTAGGCAAAATTTTCTGTTTTGAAAAACCGGTCATAAACGATTAAAAATTCTGTAAAAGACGCTCGTTCCGAGCGGTTAAGCGTTCGTTGTATGAAACCATTCTACAAGGAGTTTCCAGATTCCCCGTGATTAAGAAATGCAAAATCAAATGTTCTTTGACATTTTTAACACCTTAACCACTTGCGGGGGCTGTGAGATATATTATCTCCCACCTAATGTTAATCATATTTAACACCAGAAACTTTTAATTACATTTAACTTTTTGAACTTTTGTGGAAAAATGTTAAAAAATTGGTTTTCCTTGTTTGAAAAAGTGTTTATTCGAAAATTCTGGTGAGAATTCAACATTACTTAAACACAACTGCCAGCCCCTGAAAGGTTTAAGCTTTGCGCCCAACGTTGCCAGCTGTCCCGCGTAAATCATTGCTCTGGACACCACTAATTTCTTAATGTTTATTTTGCAATTTTTAATCGCAGATAATCCTGCCATCAGTTAGAGTAAAGAAAATTTCTTTAAAATACTGGTATGCAGATCATTTAAATCCTCACTTTATGAGGGAGAGTTGGCAACACTAATCGCGACTGATAAATGTAGTCTACTTTAATAAAAAATTAGATTGTTTGGCTGCCACCACTTTTTTGAAGTACAAATATTAACCTTATTTAATAGCAGATAACATGATGCGAGAATAAAGCCAATACTAAAAAAACTGGTGGGGATCAAACAATTTGAATAAAAAAAAGGGAGACTACACTGCTAGTGAAAGTCACGTGTGAGAAAATTAATGGGTGAAACTCTTACAGTACCACTGCCCCTGAATACTAGACCTGAACGCTGACACAAAACTGGCGGCTGTCGTAGGTAGATTTTTTTTGGTGTTTGTACAGTCCTTCGAATTTGAATATCAATAATTTTTTTAAGTTTTTTTAAAGAAGAATGAAACTTTTGGAAAATACTGGTGTTTAAGTTCCGAGAACGTGTAAACGCTTTAAAATAGCCACTTACGACAACCGCCATTTTTGTGTCAGCGCTCAGGCCTAGTATTCGGGGGGCGATGACCGTACAACAGCCTCCTGAATACTAGGCCTGAGCGCTGACACAAAAAATGGCGGCTACCGAAGGCGGATTTTCTTTTTTTTTTTTACTATATGTACGATCCCCTAAATTTAGACACCAGTATTTTATAAAAGATTTCTCTGACCTTATTTAATCTCAGAAAAACAAGTGGAAAAAACTTCAAAAATTATTGATACTAAAATTCAAGGAACCGTACAGACGCTGAAAAAAATGAGATTTTGCAGCCGCCATTTTTGTGTCAGCGCTTAGGCCTAGTGTTCAGGAAGCAGTTGAAAGGTACAACGAACTGTCTTGAGAAATAAGGATATTGTAATAAATTTTGCAGTGATTGTATCGCTTATATGCAATAAAAGTTTGTTTTTCTGCATAATTTTTGCGCGTTTGAAAAATAAAATGGGCACTATGAATGAGTGTAAAATTATGATGTGTTTGAAAAATAAATAGTTTCGCCTGGGAATGAAAGAATGAATCATTTTGAAGCCTTGTCTGGCTAAAACATGGAACTATTAATAAAAAGGAACTTACATATCCTCAAAATTGTGAAGCTTCAACTGTAACCGTTTTTAAAGGGGATTGATTACAGCTGGAGGAAACTTCCACCAGTAGATTTAAATAGAATTTGTCTCCTTATTTATACGTCTTAACCCTAGATCTACCGGGAATTTTATTCAAGTTTTAATAAAACGTTCTACACCAGAATTTTTATTTAAAACTATTTAACTTATTTATTTACCTTATTTTTGTCTGGTTTATATACTTAGTTTATTTTAAAGAAATTTCTGGTTTGAATGAATATTTTGTATGTACCTGTCGGGTCCAATGGACCCGTCTGGTAGACGGAGGGTTAATGATGGAAATTTTCAGTTATAAATGATGGCAAAAAGGGATATTATTTTTTACTGGTGTAAGTTTAATTCGGCAGCAGTAGTTACCGTAATTTCCGATTTATAATTCGCGGATCAAACAATTCTCTTTGGACCCAGAAATTTTTTTTAATAATCGAAGTCAAATATTTACTGCGATTTAAGATGTTACATTTTATTAAATAAAATTTCTGTGTCCAAAGATAATTATTTGATCCGCGGATTATACGCCGGAAATTACGGTAATTTGATTTTTATACATGTAGAAGAATTATTCCGCCATATTGTGACAACCTAGACATCCGCTTGTCAGTGTCAGTGAAAAAGAATATAATACCTGGTCAAACCGACACCAGTAAAAAGAAAAAGAAAAGTGCCCAATTAAACTGATGGCATTGAGCTCACAGGCTGTTCCCAGCACTAATTGTATATTATACTTTTATTTTAAAGGACTAGGGGGCTCCGCCCCCTACGAGCTATGCTCGCCAAACCCCCCCCCCCCCCCCCGGTTCAGACACCCCAGATTCTAAAAGTACTCTAATTTGATCGGCTTTAAAAATATTTGAATTATAATTTAAAAAAACAGTGGCGATTTTTCTATAAACTCTGAAACTCTGTAAATCGTTTTCCTTTTATTAGCTAATTTTTTTAATGATTTTACATTTAAAATTAAAAATATTGTAAATTCAAAAAATATGTTACATTTAAAAAGTAACAAATTTATTAAAGTTATTTAGATTTTTTTTTCACTTATTTTCCTAATGAAGTCGCTATTTTGTAGTTACAGTGAATAATCTTATCAAATAAATCTCCTCTCCTCTGAAATTTTTATTTCGCCGCCATTTTCTCGCCAACATATACGTGTAAAATTATATATATATAGTGTTACGTATATTGTAAACAGTTAGTGTTTGTGCTTAAAAATAATGTAAATATATCAATTAAGCTCTATTCATAAGCTAATATTAGTTTTTATTGCATTGAAATATCTCAGTTTGTTGATTTTCTGCAAGCAAGAAAACCCTACTGGATTTCAATGGAGTCTATGGAAATTTTGGCGAAATACTAGAAATAGCGCCAAGTTGGCATCACTTTTGGCGCCTCATTTTGATCGCCAAATTTGACGATATATCGTCAATTTGGCGACAAAATTTTCGACGTTTGGTGACAGACCCGGGTCTCCCCCCTTGGTAACCCCCTTATAGCGTCAGAAAGTTCTGACCAATCAGATGCGTTTCGCGGTATCTACGCAGATTTTCATTGGTCCATTTCTAAAGCGTTACTTTTTTTAAATATATATATAGAAGGATAATGCCTCTAAAAAATAAATGAAGGGATTAGACCCCGTTTCCCCCCTTTATACTTAACCAATGAACCTAAAAAATCTAATCAGGGAAGCTCCTTAACATAATAAACCGGTATACCAAATTTGAAGCAAATCAGATAATTCTGCATGAAAAAGCTATATCGCTAAATTAAAGGAGTGTCTAACCCCCCTTTATACTTAACTAATGAACCTCCAAATCTAATCAGGAAAGCTTCTTATCAGAATGAAAATAGAAAAAAAATTAAAGTAAGTTGGATAATTCTGCATTAAATCCATTTATCCAAATTAAGAGGGGAGGGGACTTGCCCCCTTTCCCCCTTTTATATTTAACCAATGAACCTCCGAATCTAATGAAGGAAGCGCCATATCGGAATAAACCGGTATATCAGATATGAAGCAAATCAAATAATTCTGCATGAAAAACCCATTTATCTAAATTAAGGAAGGGGGCTAACCCCCCCTCCTTTATACTTAACCAATAAACCTCCAAATTTAATCAAGGCAGCTCCTTAACATAATAAACCGGTATACAAAATTTGGAGCAAATCGAATAACTCTGCATGAAAAACTCATTTATTTAAATTAAGGGGGGATACCCCCTTTCCGCCCCTTTTATGCTTAACTAATGAACCTCCAAATTTAATCAGGGAAGCTCCTTAACATAATAAACCGTTATACTAAATCTGGAGCAAATCGAATAGTTCTGCATGAAAAACTCAATTATCTAAATTAAGGGGGGGGGGGACTAGCCCCCTTTCCCTCATTTATACTTAACCAATGAACTCCCAAAACTAACCAGGGAAGCGCCTTATCAGAATGAACCTAGAACAAAAATTTGAAGCAAATCGGATATTTCTATCAAGGGTTATCGCGTTACGTACATACATACAGAACGGGCAGGCACATTAGCTCTTAGGCTTTGATAGCCTGTGAGCTAACAAGTTGAAATTTTTACATCATTTCTGAAAAAATATTTGCAAGAATAAGGTGCTTAAATGAGACGAAATTTTCTATTGAAATTTACTGGTGGGAAGTTTGTCCCCGCTGTAATCAGAAACTGTTGATCCGTTTTAAAAACACAGCCGCCATCTTGTAACAACCTCCTCAGTTACTTCTCTCAATCTGGTGGACAGTACACTATAGGGCATTTTGGTATGACGTCAAAAACATGGACACCAAAATCTCCTATCTGCGCAATCTACTGCCCATCTTGTGAGCATCTTTTCAGTGTATTTCTGTTTACCATATTGGCTTCTTTATCTCACTTGATATCATTGCCAAGTGTGCTATAATTTATCCACATTTTACGCAGGCTTAAATTGTCTTGTCATTGTTATATTGTCAGCGTTTTTAGTAAATATCGTATTTCTCGACTCCTTTCAAAGCAGATGTCGAAGACTATTCAAGAGTTATGAAATTCGGATAAGTATTCGGTTAAACAATGGTAAGGTAACAGTTGTTGGGTGTAATAATAATGATAATACTGAAAATAATGTTTTTTTTTGCTTTTCCTGGGATTAGAAAAAGTCACTATGGAATAACGTACATCAGACATTCAACAAATTAAAATAATACAGTCGTCATTGTATTATAATGTACGCGTACGGTAATGACATTTTGTGAGTAAACTTATTTCAGGTATTTATTTCATATTATTCTATTTCAATGCATTTGTAGTAGTGGCAATTTTTAACTTTATCCTAAAACTATTAACAAATTTTTAGCCATAAAATTAATTTTGAATTAACTGCTCAGCTTTCTTCATTACTGTTACATAATCGATTGATCATAGCAAGCTCATATCATATTAAACACTCTGTACATGATTTGCATTGTTGTTCATCAGTTTTAAATTTTAAATGTATTAATTTTTACAATGAATCAATCCTAATATGGTATCTAAAGTGTTGTGAAGACTTTGAATTGTATTTAGCTTCTTATCCCCCCCCCCCCCTTAAAAAATTTCATGAGATATAAAATTTAACTTTTGTTAAAATGAACAAACCTGTTTTTTAAATAAACAGTTTTTACTTTTAGTTATTATTAGGTACTATTAATACACCATCCCTTATTATTTTTAAAAATTTGAGATGCTATTTTTCTGAAATTTTCTTTAATAATTGTTCAGTAGTAGTATAATTAAAACTGTAAAATCTAGAATATGAATTTTTTCACCCCTCCCCGCCTTTTTCCAGACCAAGGGTGGCTTAAGTTGGAAAAATTCATATTTTTTTTTTTTTTTTCAGAATGAGTT
Organism: Maratus speciosus; assembly: GCA_963932465.1. Classification (NCBI taxonomy): domain Eukaryota; kingdom Metazoa; phylum Arthropoda; class Arachnida; order Araneae; family Salticidae; genus Maratus; species Maratus speciosus. Next base: position 30,135,209 of record OZ010787.1, on the reverse strand, counting down.
TGAAAAACTTTCAAAATCCATAAAAGTTTTAATACAGAGTGTCTGATGAATCTGCTGGTGTCAGGATAGATGCACATTTTACGATGTTTTTTGCTCTCAGGGGAACACAGGTGTGTAGTTCTGTATAATAAGTGACTACCATTTGTGGTCTTCTGCAAGAAAGTGGAATTTCTTCTAATGCCCTTCAACTATGTGCTACTTTTGAAACTCTTCAATCAGGAACAGTTCTAAATGTTTACTCGACCAGTAAGTATTAACTTATATGACTGACTGTAAGTATGTAATTTTTTAATACATTTTCTGTTGCATAAGAAAAGGGAATTTTAAAATGCATTCTACGTTGTTTATGTTGTTTTAATCAGTTTATTATGATTCTTATAATTTATTTAAATTATAGAATGTTTTCAATGGGACTTTTTCAAGAATTATGCGAATGCTCGTTGATTACTACCTGTTGACCCCACTTTCACTTTTGTAAATATCCTATTAAGGGACTTTTTCATGCTTGTTTTTTATGATATGAGTTTTCAGTAATAGGTACTTGTAAGTATGATGCTTGTAAGTAAGTTACTTTTCTAAACACTACATTGTATATTTATAAATGTTATTTTACATGAAGTCATGTTGTTTTTTTATAAAGTCACTTTTCCCATAAAATGGATCTGCATCTTAGAGAATCACTTAACTCAATTTGTAACACAATAATTATAATTTATTATAATTAATTTTTTAACCAAGGTTTCTTTCGCATTAGCTTTCAGATTTATAAAATTGTGTTAAATGTTTGTTTTTTTTTTAAGCATGTAGTTATGTATAAGCAAGCTATATTTTATAAAAACATTAAGTCGTAAAGGTCAAAATTAGCACTAGCCACCGGCCACCTTATGGCCACTTTCCTACAAGGAGAGAGTAAAATTTTTGCATTTCATCATGTTATTCTATTTTTTCTGGATGCAGTATGTTTATACAGTAGACTCCCTTAAATCTGCGACCCTAAAATCCACGTATTTTTCAGATGTAAACAATGAAATTTCCAGTTAAGTTGCAGGAAGAAAATTCAAGATGGCGCCGAAATCGGCAACTACTGCAATGTTTTTTTTTTACTAAATTTTTTGTTAATCATTCTCATTTGGCAATTACAGCTGATTTATTACTAAATAAATTTACATTATTTTTGATTTTGATATAAATTAGCATATCTATATCAAAAATCCCCAGGGTATGAAATGGAAAAATCCACGAACCGGAACGCTATTTTAAAATTATTGTTCGTGGATTTTCTTTTTTTTAAATTATAGACAAATTTATTTCTAAACATACAAAGCAGTATAAGAAAAGCATTCAAGACTCTAAATAACAATGAAAAAAGTTACAGTGAGCGCTATAAGCTATATATACTGATAATAGCATTAACACTGTTCTCCTTGCTATCACTAGATGGCAGCATAGGACTTTTGGAATCGAATTGAATCGATTTCATTCGTAATATTTTTATTTTACATAATTATTTTAATAATTACTTACTTTTAAACTAATAAATTATTTTAAAATTTTCTTATTTTAATGTTTCACTTTATTGTAAGCATTCATTATAATTTCCCTTGCTTAACTACCAATCAAATTAATTTTACAAAAATTTAAACAAATCAATGACCAGAAATCCACAAAATTCTAAAATCCGCACAACCTCTGGTCCCAAGCTGTGCGGATTTGAGGGAGTCTACTGTATTAGCATATCTTTTTGTGCGATTCAATTTTAGATTACTACTAATAGAAATTTTAACAAAAGTTTACTGTTTAGTATTTTTAAATAAAAAAGTGGCCGCTAGTTTAAAGAAAGTGGCCACTTATAAAACTGGTACTACTGGCCACTGGCCAGTAATGAAATTTCTCAGTTTTGACCTTTAATTAAGTGTATGAGTATTACATTAGAGGGGAGCAGTTAATTTCCTCTCTCCCCCCTCCCTGTGCACACACACACTTTTCAAGGAATTTGATGTTTCAAAAAATGTATCACTCAAACTATAAAAAAATATTCTGAAATTACACTAAAGCTAAAATAACTTATATCAGATTTGTTTAAAATAAGATCGTAGCATTAAATAAGAAGTTTAAGCTCAGAAAATTATTTGATAAACCCTTGATATAACAATATTCTGAAAATCGGGTACTTTTATCATCTAATGACTGCTTTGGCTAGTTAAGAAAATATATTTGACTATAATTATGTAGATTGCTTCTTAGTTGTATACTACAGTAGAAGATCTTTGTAACGCAATTCTCCATATAATGCACAACTTCTCAGACGTAAACAATGATTTTTGCAGTTAAAAAGCACCTGCACTTTCACATGGTAAAATATTGCTACTCTCTAGAGGACTAAATTTGATGCATTAGTTAAACTTTATCTTCTAATTTAAGACCTTTTTACTGAAAGAAATGCTATTATTACAATGAACATTTTTGAAAATGCCTAATACAGTAGAAAATCTTTATAACGCAATTCTCCATATAACGCACAACTTTCAGACGAAAACAATGAATTTTGCAGCGAAGAAGCACCTAAATTCCCACATTGTAAAAAATTAAATCTAATACATTAGTTCAACTTTATCTCCTTATTTTAGAAATTGCTATTAAATGTTTTCGGAAATGAAATGAATGAATAATTAATGAATGATTATAATTATTCATTCATATAATGAATGATTTGGGTCCAGGTATATTTGGGCCATGTTTATAAAGTATATTTAACAATATGTGGAATGATCTGTATAATGCAAAAAATTTATAATCTGGATAAGGAATGTAGTATAAAGACACTCTAATGTATTTTGATATATTTCAGACATATTTGGCCATATTAATGAGGTAAATTTAATGATTTGTGAAATGTGATCCATATAACGCACAACCTTGCATTTTTAGGTTTGTGTTATAAAGATCTTCTACTGTATAAGGGATGGTAGTGTCAGTTATATTTGGATCATGTTTATAGAGTAAATTTAACAATGTCTGACCTACATTATGCAAAAATTTATAATTTGGATAACTCTTGGTAACAAGGAATGCAGTATAAAGATATTCTAATGTATTTTGATGTGTTTCAGACATATTTGGCCATGTTTACAAGGTGAATTTAATGATGTGATCCATGTAACGCAAAATTCTATATAACGCACAACCTTGCGTTTTTAGGTTTGCGTTATAAAGATCTTCTACTATAACATTAAATTATAACTCTCCTCATTTCAATGAAACTTTTGAAATGGTGTCCCTGGATAATTATAATTTAATATCAGCTTAGTAATTATTAGATTGCATATACAGTAGACTCCCTCAAATCCGCACAGCTTGGGACCAGAGGTTGTGCGGATTTCTGGTCATTGATTTGTTTACATTTTTGAAACATTAATTGGATTGGTAGTAAGCAAGGGAAATTTTAATGAATGCTCACAATAAAGTGAAACATTCAAATAACTAAAATATTAAAATAATTTATTAGTTCAAAAGTAAGTAATTATTTAAATAATTATGTAAAATAAAAATTTAGAAAAAATATTAAAGTATTACGAATGAAATCGATTCCAAAAGTCCTATGCTGCCATCTAGTGGTGGCAAGGAGAACAGTGTTAATGCTATTATCAGTATCTATAGCTTATTGTGCTCACTGTAACTTTTTTCATTGTTATTTAGAGTCTTGAATGCTTTTCTGATACTGCTTTGTATGTTTAGAAATAAATTTGTCTATAATTTAAAGAAAAAGTTCCGCGAACAAAGTTCGTGGATTTTTCCATTTCGAACCCTGGAATTTTTTTATATAGATATGCTAATTTATATCAAAATCAAAAGTAATGTAAATTTATTTAGTAATAAATCAGCTGTAATAGCCAAAAGAGAATGATTAACAAAAAATTTAGTAAAAAAAACATTGCGGTAGTCGCTGATTTCGGCGCCATCTTGAATTTTGTTCATGCAATTTAACTGTAAATTTCATTGTTTACATCTGAAAAAATACGCGGATTTTAGGCATTCGCAGATTTTACGGTCGCGGATTTAAGAGAGTCTACTGTATATAATAATCATTTAATATAACTAATATTGAAATGTATTATGATTATATCAAGGTTATAATTTCATTTGCTTAATAATTATTAAGCTGCATATATAAATCTATTTAATATTGAAATAATCTAAAAAGTGTTATCTATATTATCAACATTATAACTTCATTTGCTTAATAATTATTAAGCTGCATATGTACCTAATAATGCATTTGATTACTAATGTTGAAATAAGCTAAAATGTATTGCCAAGGTATTGTATCAAGGTTATAATTTGGGTTGTTTATTTACAATTTTTTAAAGTGAGATGAATTATTTATTTAATTAGCATAAGTTATTGAAATTATCAGAAGCATATGTGTAATTTAGAATTCTGTTAAAATGCATCAATATCAATCTTGTAATTAATTTTTAAAGATCTCAGCTCAAAAATAAAATTTAGTGACATTGTTTGTTTTGCTCGGTCAATGTTTGTAATTTACTTTTCAATGTCTCCCCAAATTAGAATTAATATACATATCCAGCAGTGGTGCATCCAGGATTATGCTTTGGAGGGGGCTACCATATTTTAGAGGCCTATATGTGCCCAGATCTGGCCTGGCCTGCTGCCGAGCTCTTTTTTCATTTGATTTGATGAGTCGTGCCGGATCAGCTCCTGACTTAATTTTTTTCTGCTGACTTGAGCAGAGTCAGATAAAGCTCTGGAAAGTTTTGGTGGGGCTAATTCTGAATGCTTTTAACATGTTACATAATAACATGCTGTACTAAAATATATCTTAGTTTTTGTGATTTTTTTGGTGTGTTTCTGCATCTGAATAGTTTTACATTGTGTTTGCAATCAAACAATTTAAAGTTTTATTATTAATTATCAAAATATTATGAAGGTTAAAGATAGCAATAAGTTGCACGGAATATTAAATTTGGTACTTCTTAGTTATCCCGTTGACCAAATTACTGTTGCCAAATTGTAAGATTAAATGCCAATAATGATTGCCATTAATTAATTGTAAGATTAAATGCCATTAATGGCCATTAAAACCATTAATTCGATGCTTTATTTGTATTTTTATTACAATTACCAATGTAAATTACCAATATTCCGAATCGGACATTAATTTTGAATTTGGAAAAAATTTAATAAACTGAAATTTTGTTTTAAACCGTATAATTACGATAATAAAATTTTAATATATACACATATAAAGGTATATGACAAAACTGTAGTAATAAAAATGTATTTATTACGTTAAATTTAATCTAACTATCTTCGTATGAAGAGTAGAAAAAGGTTTTACTTAAAAATTATTTATCATAAAAAAAAGTATCATTCAAAATTTATTGTGCCGCCAACCAGCATTAAATCGCCAAAAAAATTAAATTTTCATTATTTTTTTACAAACGCTAAATCGAGGTTCTGCGGATTTTTTTTTTCTATAAACATATTATATGTCACAAGAAGAATATTCTATATATTCCTCATGATACATTCCTCATGAGAAGATATTATATAATTTTTTCAAATATTTCTGAGCATGCACTTATCGAAACTTCCTTGATATCATTCTATCAATTTTTCAGATGCATTTTTCTTAACCTGACGCAAAAGATAAAGAGCCAAATCTTATTTCAATTGCAATATTTTAACTGAGTAATTTTTTAAGCATTACTAACATTCCCTTTTATGTTTAAATTAAATATTTTCATTTTTTAATATTATCACTCATTAAAACAAATTTTTTTCTTCTTTTTTTCTTCCTTCTTTTTTTTTTTTAAATTAAAATTCGTAACAGTTTTTTCTTTTATGTTTCGAGGTGTAATAGCTGTTTCAATTTTTTTATCAACGATAAATTTCGCCAAGAAATAAAATGGTAAACCTTATCGCCAAAATAACAGAACTTTCCGTCATAATTCTATAACTAATATAGGTAGAATGATGTGTTATAGCTTAAAACCTTCCCTGAAATGATACCTATCTAACGGTATAAGTTCCGTAAAATTCCATGCAGTAGAACTCGAAATCTAGGCGTTCAGAACGAAATTTCCATTTGGATTTTATATATATAATAGATTAAATGGATGCAATGCGAATGATGTTAGTTATGCAACGATGCTCGCAAACTAATATTAAACCAATGGCAACTTTCTTTATAAATTTCTTGTTTACATTTGAATATTTTTAAATGATTTTTGTTTTGCATGGGATATTTGAGGTCAATGTCTAATTTGGTATCTTTTTACTCTTTATTTCAGGTACAGTTTTTCAGAGGAAAATTTCAGTTTCAGATCCTGTTCCAAAATTAAAAGTGCCCTGAGAGAAAAAAAACTGCATATAAAGAAAAAAGTAAAGATATTTGATTAGACATTAGCCTCAAGTAACCTAGGCCTAAAAAAAAAAAGAAAAAAAATTCAAAGTATCGAAATGCAGATAAGAATTTTGAAAAGAACACTGCCATTGGTTTAACATTTAGTTTGTGTTCTCACGTTACTACTATCATAAACTCTTATTGTAGGGCGACTCATAGCCATTTCAACATGAAAACTAGCATCACTTATGATTTTTCTTATTTGCATTACATTGTTTATTCAGATGTAGCCCTCTTTTTATTCATGACCTCCCCACTGCCTGAAAAAAAGTAAGTTGTACCAGTTAATACTTTTAAATAATTTTTACTTTGTACTTATTTGTAATTTTTACTGTTTATTTGTACTTTATAATAATTTTCTGATTACAATAAATGAGAGTGTGTTCTTAATTTTCCTTTAAAAAGTTGCAACATACATTTAAACAATGTTCTGGGGACAAATGTAAGACATTTACTTCTATCTTTCTTCTTATTTTTTAAAAAAATGTCTTCAGGTTATATTACACTTTCAGATATCTTCAGGTTATATTACATTTTCAGATATCTTCAGGTACACTTTCAGATATATCATACTTTTTTGTTATCTCTTGCCTTATGTGACACAATGAGATATCATCATCATCAACCGTTTTCAATCCACTGCTGGATGTAGGTCTCCCCCAGATTTTTCCAATGTTTCTTCTTTCCTGTCTAGTGCTTTAGTCATCCAATTTACACCGGCTACTTTTCTGATTTCATCACTCCATCTTACTTGAGGTCATCTTCTTGGCCGTTTTACATCTCTGGGATACCACTGTAGGATGATTGTATATAACATAAAACTCTGTGGAATTTATAATTAGTTTGAAGTTAAAAGTTATTTATTCTTTCACTCCATCCTAAATACAGATACTGAATAATTTTAAGCTCTGTTTAGATGTTTCTAATTATATAAATATTTAGCACCAATAGTCCAAAAGCTATTTTGTCTTATTTATATTCTGCCCACACAGTAAGTTTTTCTTATTTATGAGTAGTAAATAGAGTATTTTAAATGTATTATTGAAATATTTTTAGAAATTTTGATGTGTAAACCATAAAGGTTTTCTTTTTAATAGAACAGGAGTGTAAATCACTTGTATTTCTGATGTCTTCAAATCTGCTGATATTCTTAGCAGTTTGAATGAGACTTACTTCATTTTGTCTCACTAAATACTATTTACCAATTATTGTTTATTTCAATTAATCAACTGAAATTTTCTTTCATTCCTCTTTTTTTTAGGGTTTCGTTCATCTGACGAAACCCTATTCGTCTCGCTCCTCTGTCTGTCTGTCTGTCCGTCACAGAGCCCGTTCTCAGAAACTATACATGTTGGAGACTTGAAATTTTGCATACTTATAGCTGGACACCTCAGATCGAACGACAAATCATAAAATTTTGAAAAAGTCGTTCATTTAACCCTTTGGGCTCCCGCATGTGTATATTAAACAATTCTTTCTATGTGAGCCTCTAATTAGGTTGGAAGCGTGAAATTTTGCATACTTATAGCTGAACACCTCACATCAAAAAGCAAATCATAAAATTTTGAAAAAGTTGTAAATTTAACCCTTTGGGGTCTCACATGTGTATTTTAAACTATCCTTTCTAAGTGAGCCTCTAATTAGGTTGGAGGCGTGAAATTTCACATACTTATAGCTGAACACCTCACATCAAACGAAAAACTATAAAATTTTGAAAAGTCGTGCATTTAACCCTTTGGGCTCCCACATGTGTATTTTAAACATTTCTTTCAACGTGAGCCCCTAATTAGGTACGAGTCATGAAATTTTTCATACTTATAGCTGAACACTTCACATCAAATGACAAACCATAAAATTTTGAAAAAGTACATTTAACCCTTTGTGCTCCCACATGTGTATTTTAAACAATTATTTCTAATTGAGCCTCTAATTAGGTTGGAGGAGTGAAATTTAGCATACTCATATCTGAAAACCTCACATCAAACGACAAATCATAAAAATTTTGAAAAAGTCGTACATTTAACCCTTTAAGCTCCCCCATGTGTATTTTAAACAATTCTTTCAAAGTGACTCCTTAATTAGGTTGGAGGCGTGAAATTTTGCATACTTATAGCTGAACACCTCATATCAAACGACAAATCATAAATTTTTGAAAAGGTCGTGTACATTTAACCCTTTGGCCTCCTACATGTGTATTTTAAACAATTCTTTCTAAGTGAGCCCCTAATTAGGTTGGAGGCGTGAAATTTTGCATATTTATAACTGAACACCTCGCATGAAATGACAAACCATAAAATTTTGAAAAAGTCGTACATTTAACACTTGGGCTCCCACTTGTGTATTTTAAACAATTATTTCTAAGTGAGCCCCTAATTAGGTTGAAGGCGTGAAATTTTGCATACTTATAGCTGAACACCATCATGCAACAAATCATAAAATTTTGAAAAAGTCGTACATTTAACCCTTTGGGCTCCCACATGCGTATTTTAAGCAATTCTTTCTAACTGAGCTCCTTATTAAATTGGAAATTAGAAAATTTGCATATTTATAGCAGAACACCTGAGGCCAGGTGACAAATCATAAAATCTTGAAAAAGTCTCACGTTTAACACTTTGAGCTACCACATATGTATTTCAAGCAATTATTTCTAAGAGAGCCCCTAATTAAGTTGGAGACATGAATTTTTGCATACGTATAGCTGAATATCTCAGACCGCACGACAAATCATAAACTTTTCAAAAAGTCTTATATTATTTACTCCTCCGGGCTCTAACTTGTGTATTTTAAGCAATTTTTCTAATCTCCGCCCTTTTCACCCGGGGAGCACTTTTCCAACTTTTGTCGACGCTCCTTTGACCATTCTTTCACATTATGCACCATAGCCTTACATATTTTAGTTCCACTTTTTACCGCCAGGAGCACCTACTTGCCTCGCGTGCTATGGGCCCAATCCCCTCGACTAATATATCTACAGATAGTATGTAAAACGGAGTTTCGTTCGGATACAGGTTTGTTTAGAATAGAGTGCGCCCCTGGTTGCAAAATGTGGAACTAACAGATTTTTCAAAAGGATAAAGTGTTTTGAAGGAATATTAAACGAAACCCTCTGTGCTATCTGCGATCACACTTACCCACTTGTTTTTGTTTAAGTATGTCAAGAAACATGCTTTTTAATTTTGATGTACTATTTATTACTTCTTAATTATTATACGAACTGAAAATTATTGATTATCCTACTTCTTTATAAAAAAAAAAAAAAAAAAAAAAAAAAAAAAAAAAAAAAAAACCTGTCTTAATAGTTCACAATTTCGCTTGTTATACAGTCTATTTGGTACTTTTCCGTTATATGGACACCATGCCAAAATGTATGCTAATGCGCCAATTATTTCTATCCTGGTCTTTGATCAATGAATTGTTTACTGCAATGCTAAAAGATATTTTTAATTTTATACCAGTAGTTTAATATGAGTTTTATTTTATTACTTTATTGTATAACAGTTATTTGTTCACTTATTTTAAGTATATATTTGTGATTTAATAAAATAGTTCTTAAAAGTTTGTAATTTTCAAATGTTATATTTTAAAAAAAGCTCACTTTACTATTGACAAGGTTTTTTCTTTTATTTTTCAAATGTTTCAATTTATGTGATTTTCATTTTGCGTCAACTATTACACTTGGCGACAATGGTGTCCGTATAACAGAAAAGGGCCGTCTATTTTTACAAATGCTTTATCTTTCTTTCAAATTAAAATATAAATATCTGTTTCTGCAGATCAATAAAGTTTTCAGCAAAGCATTATGTCAATGTTATTTTATTTATTATATGTAGTAATCATTATATTCAATAATAAATTTTGTTATGTAATAATATTTATAATATAAAGAAGTTTTATTTTGTTTCTGTAACTTGTACTGTCAAATAAAAGAAATTTATTAAAAATTTGTTGTTTTCATTAGACTATATGATTTTATTATAAATGGTATTTCAAGTATTTACTTGCTTTGTTTATCATGTAAGAAATGTTTTTAATTATCTATTTATTTTTAATAACAAAATGTCTAAGATATAAAACAATGAGAAAATACCCTCATTTTTAACACTTTCAACATGGTTGAAAAGTGTTTATTCAGTAAGCTGAATAGTTTTGGTTTGTCTATTTTCCCACTTTCTAACTCTCGTAAATATACTGGGATCGCCATGTAATTATTTAATGTTAATGAGGTCTGCTGTGTGCTATTTAAATGCAAAATTCAATAAATATAATTCATCAAAAAGTGTTATGCGACCAACAAGTGCTGAAAATGGATTTTTACTTATTCAGTTATGTTTTTTTAAATGGCTCATTAATATATTTCATTTCATTGTATGAAAAAAAATAAAGTTCTTATTAGATTTGTTGGTGAGAATTTCATAATCTATGCCTAATTTTTCATAATTATTATTTGTGTGTATATATTCCTTATACCAGTGGTGCAGCCAATATACTTATTTGGAAGGGGTTTTGGAGAATTGTTACTCCTTGCGTGATACAATATCTGACAAATAAAAACCAGTGTCATGAAAAGCAGAAACAAACAAAATAAGTTTAGCATTTATGTGTTTAAAGGTTTCATAGAAAAGCCGCTTTAATCTTCAAAGAGAAAAAAAAAGAGTGGGAAAGAACAATAGCATTAACATACAAAAATAAAAAGGATTTTTAAACATTGATAATGATATCATTATGGAGGGAGGGGGGGGGGGGTGTTGAGGAATGATAACATATGATACTGTAAGTGAGGGGGAAGGGGCTAAAATTACCTAAATATTGCTAACATTATACATGTACAACCCCATACACATTAAGGTACCACTTGATTATCCCGTCCACCAAAAAACTGTCATCAAACTATAAGATTAAATGCCAATAATGGATGATCGTAAATATCACATTCACTGGACATTAAACATGATACACGTGTTTGTTATGTCATCAAGTGATTTTTAATTCTACTTTTTTTTGTTTTTTTATTAATGTTTTACTAATTTATTTTTTCTTTCGTTATTTAAAATAAAATTATGTAAATTTGTATAATTTGATGAAATTGGTCGACGGGATAATCAAGTAGTACCCACATTAATAACACACTGATAATTACTCCTCACATTAGCCATATATTGCTCTTAACTTTTTCTTTCATTAAATTTGTGTTGAAATAAAGATTCCTTTTATAAAGCCTTGAAACAAATGATAAACGTTTTGTGCTACATGTGCTTTTCTTTACATTGGTTTTTACATATTTTTATCGTGACATAAGGTATTTTTAATACATCTTATCAGTTTTTTAAATACTCTGGGAGAAATTTCAATTTTGAAATGCAACCCTTTTTTGCTGCTGCAGTGTTTATACAAATCTACATTTTTTGGCTGATTTGCATGAAACTTGATATAAGAGCTGTGCATATATAATCATTTTAGGGTGGGGGAGAAGTCTGACACTTGGTTGTCATAAGATATTTCTGGGGAAAAGGGGTATTGTTTTTTGAAATTGTTATTTATTTATCCAAACAATATATTTTTTTGTTATTTTTTTTTTTCTTTACATCAAAATATTCATACCTTTTAAATAGTAACTACCTCTTTTAGATGTTAATTAATATAAAGTTATTTAAATGCAAAATCATATCTTTATATCGCTGCAAACATACAAAAGTAAAAAGGAAAGTTTAAAGCAATTGTTGAACACTTAAATCAAAAAGAAAAATCGTCTCTGCCCTCCTGGACACCCGTTTAAGGTAATTTTTGCACACAAAAAGAAAAAGCAAATTTTATTTTGTGGAAAGGAGGGATCATATCCCTCCCCAGTTAATAAAAAAGTAGTTTAGTTTTTCTCAGTGTTTCACTATTTTAAGTATTGTTTTTTTTCACAGTCAGAGAAAAAGAAAATTTAGCTAATAAAATTTTGAAAATTCAGGGGACGGCAATTGCATTTTCTTGTTTTCCTTGTAAACAATCATGCTTGAAAAACGCTTTATTTGTATTAATTTACGTGTAATTAATGTCAATGCAAAAGAAATTACCGTGCAAACAAAACTGGTACATTCATTTCGATACGAATGTAAACAATCAAACATGACTGTTCCCCACCTTCCAACCTGCAAATATACGCAGGAGCAAGCCAAGTTCTTATGTAATGCCGTAGTGTAAACGCAATTTTTTCGATCCTTGGACCTGAAAGACCCAAAGGACCTGACAGGCCATATAGTGTAAATGCAGCATAAGTGTACAGCCTCATCCAAAACAGTATGTGTACATGACATATCAAGGTCTCGACTGAGTTCATTAGCCAGCTTCATTCATCATCTTGTTTCAAAATGATGTCCATTTCAATAAAATTTAAAAAAACAAAAGAGCTCAAAAAATTAGAAATTTTAAAAGTCTTTTCTTTTAAGTTTACCCTGAATCCCTGATACAAGGATTCTGTCAAATTTTTTCATCTTTATCTTAAAAAATATCTCGGACATAGCAGTTTGAAATTTTAGGGTGGTTGAAATTTTGACATAACTAGTTTTGTGAGGTAGCAGCATTTGTATATATAGTGTTGACTCTAAGCCGCTTTGATATTGAAATAACATGTCTTGATTTATAGTATTATTTTTCTTTTTTAGGGTTCCGTACTTAAAAAGTAGAAACGGAACCATTATAAGATCACTCGTGTGTCTGTCTGTCCATCTGTCACAGACATTTTACTCGTAAACTATAGAACATGGGAAGTTCAAATAGGTGTCAAGTAATAAAGACTATTGTTGACCCAGATATTTTGAGATTATTAAACATTTACAAATATTTTTATTAAAAAATGTAGAGGGGCTAACAAAGTTACTTTAAAAAAAATATTTTCTTTGTATATCGTGTGTAAGCTTCTGTAATGCTGAACCCAAAAATACATTTCTTTTAATTTTAGGTATTATATTTTCAGAGATATAGTCGCAAATGTAGTGTAAAAATATGTTCCCCGCCCCCTCCATTTATTTCCGAATCTACTAAAACTAAAATTATGAAAAAATTTGAAGTGGTACACGGTAATATAAACCTTACAGGAAAATTATAGCAATTACCCTAGGTCACATAGTTTTTGAGAAAAGCGTATTTTACCGTTACACACAAATTTCAACTTGCGGGCATTCAGCAAAGTTGTTGAGGAGAACTGAAGGTACCTATCGTAGCAGAAGTAGAAAAGCATTGTTGATAATAATTTTTTTAAAAAATCATCGGTAATTAGTCAAGTTAGTCAAAAGGTCCCTTAAAGAGACACTTTGGACACATAATGACAGTCGTGGCGTGCTCTATGTACCATCGGCTTTTAAAGTCTAGATAACAACTTTTAATGATACATTTGTGTAATACAATCTCCAGTAGCAGTATAAAAAAAAAAAAACGTTAAATTGTTAAAAACAGACTAATTTAATTAGATTTAACCACATAAATACTATGGGATTCACCAGTAGTTTGCATTGAGTAGATCTCTCAATACGCTTCCCGTGCCTTTAAAAGTTAATTAAAAACCTATCTGGAAAAACGCGGCACGGACCAAGGCAGCATTCCTACTTTGCAATCTCCTTTCGAAATTGAACTTTTACAGTATACCCATTCATACTTTTCTAGTATATATACAGCTATACCAAACCCTACGTTGTATAGTTTTTTACAAAGCCTTATTTTTCTTTTAGTAATGATTTTTTTAACAATAGAGTTAATAATTCATAGATTTACTGTACGGAATCCTCTGAGCATGAGTAGTACTCGCACTTGACCATTTATTTTTGAATAAAATAAGTGTAATATTTATATTTTAAATGAAATGAATGCAGTACAAACAAATGATTGTGACAAGAACACTATTTGTCAATTCATCAACTGTGCCTGACTAACAAAAAATACACTTTTTCTCAAAGAACTATTATTATAGTAATAAAATACAGCCAAGGATCTATAATCTGCAATTTTCTATAATTCACATTGCTTAATGAATGTAAACAAATTTACAAATTCTTGGTCCAAAAATGATTTTTTAAAAGAAATATCTAAAAATTTAAATATAAAAGTAAATATAATCAATTTTTTAATAAAAGAGTTTGAAAAATGCATTTTTTGAGATAGCATATTAAATTAATTATTATATTTAACATTTTTATTTTCATGTTATACTGAATATTGAATTAAAACAGTGTCCAGAAAAAAGAAAATGGCATATAATCCATAATACTCCATAATCTGCACAACCCTTGGTCCTGCAGATTAAAGAACTTTGCCTGTACATCAGAAGGAAGTGCTACGGATTTTTAAAAAGTTGTGCTTTAGATATTAATTTAAGCATGTATAATGTTATGGTATTATTTTCGTTGGGGTTTGTGATATTCTTTCATTAGTGCAGGATTTTGGTAAAGACAGTCCTTTCATTACATACAAAAATTTCATTGTTCTGGCGAAAGAAATACCATATAATTATATTTGCTGAGTGAAATGTATCTAAAATGAAAATTTCCCTTCGTCCCTAGCGATTTTGTCTTAACAAAATTTTAGTACATTAGTTTTCTATTAACTTAACAATTAATAATGAACTTTAAAGTAAAATAAATCTGTGAAAACACAACAAACATAATCTGTAAAAAGTTTCAAAATATTTTTCAGAGTTTCAAATGTGCCACCAGATTTATTTTAAGAAACATATCTACAGCACACATTCAATTTGTTCATGTTAATTAATATTAAAAGAATGCTTAATTTTAGAGCAGTGATAAGTGCTATAAAGGGAAAGCTAAAAGGCTGACATTTTATGACTTCTCAATATTGTTAATGAATATTAATGTATGCTCAATTTTTTGAATTATATCATTTATTTTAAGCATTGATTTTACATTAGTATTTAATTAGTTTTGTAATTTGATAAATTCTAATACAGAAAAATAAAGAAATTTAAATATAATAATGAGAAAAACAATTTTTGTAGAAACGAAGAAATTGCAAAGGAAGCAAAATTTACGAATAAGTTGTGATAATTTCTAAAATAATCCTTTCATGCTTTTATTAATAATAATTTAAAAAAAAATGCATCCTGGTTTGACATTACAGCCTAGTATATTAAAATACGGTTATATATATAGATATATATATATAAAATACATATATAAAATACATATATACAATAGGCGTTACGATTGAGATATTTAATAAATATGGAAGTTTCCGTTCGCAATATGTCAATCGATCGTTATATTTTTTGTAACTACAAATTTTCATTTACTTCATAATAAATAATCTTGAGTGAAAAATCATTTTTTTATTATATGATTATAGCTGCTAATGGAACCTTTTTATCCACCGTATATTCAATAAATATTTAGGTGATAACTTGTAACACTGATTTTATTAATATTCTTAAATATATTATCTTATATAATGTTTTTTATAAGCTATTATTCTGGTTAATAAATAATAATAGCTTTTTGTTTACAATTTTAGTATGTCAACAAATGTATACGAGGTTGCCAGAAAATCGCCAAGAAAATCACCAAATCTCCCGCTCCATTAGCGGTGATGACGTCAAAAACATGGAAAAATATGGACATCACGTGACTCGTTGCCATCTAACGAATTGGTCTATATGTCTCCTCCTCTTTATTCATAACTCTATTGGCTAAAAGGTTGGGTGCGCTTAAATGGGGGGACGAACGCCATCTTTTCCCATATGTGCTTAGCTTGGTAGGTCACCTCAATAACGGGGGTACCACTGGAACTGTAGAGTCATTTTCAAGGAGTTTTCAAAGTGGCTTTTAATACTTTCAATAAAGGGAATAAGAGTGATTCTTCAGTTCCAGAGTTTAAAAAATATAATGTTAAATTTGAATACTTCGATATCGATTTTAAATCAGGTGCTGATTGTTTTTAAATATATTCAGTTTAATTCTATATTTCCATATAATTACGAATGGAAGTGTTTCCGATAAATGGAACAAATAACAGTTTTCTTTCTTTAAAAAAATAACCTATCATAAATTTATATTTCTGGCATATTTTTTTAAAAAACAAACAAAATATTGATCTTTTAATTATTTTCCAATGAGAAAACTCTTAACAATAGCTTAAAAATTCGAAAGTATTTTGAAATATCCATTTTATAAATGAATTCAGCGTCTTGATTTACATTTTCCGATATTATTCAAAACATTTAAGGTAAAATTTAACGACTTTCATGATTTCTAACCTAAAATCAAAGTCTTATCAATTTATGCTTTTTTATTCAACAAAATATTTTTGTATATTCTACATTTCTTTTAATAGTGTGTTGATTTAACCCTTTTAGGGGCAAATTAGCTCTCTTGAAAATACGTTAAAATGATTGAATGGCATCAGGATTTAACTCTCTGAGGGCCAAGCAATTGTGTTTCTGTAATGTTGAATTTCCACCGGAAGTTTGGAAAATTTTTACTTCAAAATAATTTGAAGCAATTTTTTCAGCTCTTTTTCAACGACATTATAAAAGTAAAACTTAATTAAAATTGTCTGGTGCAAACCTCAATTAAAATTAGGTATGGTATAATATATCCCACCTCCACTCAAGGTGTTAAGAACAAATGTATATGCAAGCATGTAAAAGTTTCTCTTCGTGTTCATTATAAAAAGCAAAACTTAATTTTAAAATTCTGGTGCCAATATGGCATTTGGGAATTAAAATTAAGTGGTATATATAATATGCCGCCCTTCTTCAAGTGGTTAAAAGTGTGGTAGAGATGAAAAAATTAGCATGTCAATTATTGATAGAATTATAGAATACTTTATGCTTATAAGTGCATTAGGTTATTAGCCTGGCTTAAACAATTCGAAGTATACATGGTGTAAGTTGAGTTGCGGTAAGAGACTTGGTTCATTCATATTCAGATAAAAGGAATCCAAAACTCAAGTTTGTTTCAGGTGGCTTCCATGCATGCAAAGAATATGAGGTTTGAAAAGTCATGCATAATTATGTACTGATGCTTGTAAACTATCCCTACTTTGTGGAAAAGGCGCCCGCATGCCCTTCGGACGATCTTATAAACTTTCAACACTTGGCCGGAACGGTAGCGTCATTCCCGATCACGGAAAATTCTAACGAAAAAATGTTAAACCAAATGCCACCTGCATACAGTGTTGGCCAAAATTGTGAAAATATTTTGAAATTTGCATGTTTTATAACGTTATGTGCTTTCAGAACATATTAATTTTGACTTCAATACAGATGTTTACACATCACAGGAATGAAAGCGTTCCGACCCAAATGACCGTTTATTAACACTAAATTTTAATAGCATTCATTGCTTTATCAAATCTCAGAAATTCTGTCATTAAATATCCTTGAAATACTATTAAAATTTAGTGGTAGTAATCGGCCATTTGGGTCGAAGCGCTCTCATCCCTGATGTCAAATTCAAGGCAATTTAATGTAGAATTTGATAAAATACACATAATTAAAATATCTGCATTACAAAAAAAAAATTATGTACACTTACTTAATTTAAAATACAAATACAATTTTTCATGAATGCTGAAGTGTATTGTAATAAAAGCTTCCTAGCCAATCACAATGACAGTTCTGCGAAGCAATAAAATGTTAGTAACTAAACTGTAGTATGTTTTGATTTGTAAAAGCGGTATTTTGCTGAAATGAATTTCGAAGAAGGGTGAATACTAATTAAATAGAATTATGATTTTTTTTATTTCTTTTTTCTCTTAATACAAATAATTAAAAACAATGTCATTAACAACAATAACTGATTGGACACCTACAAAAAGAAGCAGAATTGTCATATTGAGAGAAAATGGTTTCCATTATGCTGAAATTGCAAGACAGGTTGGTGGATCAGTCACTTTATCTGACGTACGGAAGTTGTGCTTACATTATGAAGAAACTAAATCAGTGATAAATAAGGCAAGATCCGGCCGGAAAAATACACAAGTGCTTCTGACGATAGAAACATAGAAAGGATATGTCTCAAAGTAGAAGAATTTCATCAGATGCTGTTATGTGAGAAGTGCATGTAATGGGTATTTCAGTTAGTTCAAGAACAATAAGGAGAAGGTTAGCCGGTTTTGGACCGAAAGGCAGAATTCCGAGGAGAAAAACATTTTTAAATCTTCAGCAATGCAAGAAACGAGTGGACATATTAATTGTTCAGAAAATCGGTTCAAGCGAATAATCTGGAGCGATGAGAGTAAAATATCGCACTTTGGTAGTGATGGACGAAATTATGCGAGACGTAGAGTAGGGGAAGAGCTGCATCCTGAGTGCATTGAAGCAACTACCAAGAAACCAACAAATGTCATCATTTGGGCCTGTATTTCTGCAGATGGTGTGGGCGTATTCAAGTGATTGGTAGCATTCTAAATGCAAAAAATACATCGAAACTGTCGTGGAACCAAAATTGATACATTCCATCAGGGATCTCTTCCCCAATACATCACCATTTATCTTTCAGCAGGATTCAGCTCCATTGCATACGGCAAAAATATGCAAAGAATTGTTTAAAAATAAAAGCAGAGAATTATTAGCCTCGCCAGGAAATAGCTCTTATCTGAATCCTATAGAAAATTTGTGGCGACGCACAGTGGTCCCATATCATATCTGTCTTTTCTAGTGGTTGCATATGATATATTTTTAATTTTATAACATTCTAAATGATATTACATTGTGAATTTAAATTAAATGTAATTGGGGTTCCGGGGGTGGAGATTGGGGGGGGGCGCAATAGAGGGGGCAAGTTTTTAATAAATTTAAATTTTCTTTTTTTACAGGATTTCTTTTACAGGAATGGGGATTTTCCACTTTAGATTATGGTAAATATTTTCACTTTTTAAAGACAACTCATGTAATTCAGTTCCCCCTGAAATTTTAACAACGCCCCCTCTCTCCCTCCCTCCCTAAAAATATATAGGTTGAGATCTTAGTTTTTTATCTTTCTAATGTTATTGCAAAGTAACAATGACGAGTATAAGCAGTCAATAAAATACATAAATAATCAATCAGCTAAGTTTTGCCCCCCCCCCCCCCCACACACACGCACGTGAATTCTCCCCTTTTTCAATTTGCCCTTATAGCAAGAAAAATCTAAAAATATTATTATTATTTTTTAAGTTTTCGACATCTATTTACTATGAATTAATAATAAAATCATCAAATTCATTAATTAGATTACGTTCAAAATTTTAGTTCCCCCCCCCCTCTTTTGCCTCTCTCTATTACGCAGAAAATAATACCTTTGAAATTCCAAAAAAAAAAAAAAAAAATGAAGAAACTGCCTTTGTTACTTTATTTTGGTAATATTAAATAAATAACTACCTATATAATTTTCTAGTATATTTGAAATTTCCGCTGCTTAACCATTTGAGGGACAAAGCACTTCTGTTGCTAAAATGGTAAAATGATTGATTGGCACCAGCATTTACTAGAAAATTTATATGAAAGTAAGTAAAAGCGTTTCTTCGAGTATGTAGTGTAAATCAAAATTTAGTTTTAAAATGCTGGTGCCAATGTGGAATTTGGAAATTAAAATTAAGTGATATATATAATATACCGGTGCCCTTCAAGGGGTTACTGTTCCTTAACCCCTTAATTCTCGCTCCCGAGATATTCACGGGCTGTGTTCTTTATTCAGATTGTTTGAATCTCACCAGTTTAAAAAAATCGTGTAATTGGCTTTATTATGGTATCATTTTACCTGACATTAAATAAGGTGAATATTTCTTTTTCTAAGCAGTGGTGGCAATAAGCAATTTGAATTTTTAAACCGTAATTTAATGCGATCATTAAGGGGTTAATATTTCGTCAAAGAAATTACAGACGTTCATTAGTTTTCTTTAGAGAATGTGTAGGAAGCTCTCCCCTTCCACAGGAAGGAGGGGGTGGGGGATGAATGAACATCAGACATAGGGATAGCGGGGGTGTGAAATGAAGAAAACCCATTGACTACTCAATGTGGAGTTATATTTCTAGACCCATATCGAGTTTGAGGTCAACACATTTCTGTAGAATAGTAAAAGAGCAAAGGGTGGACTGTACTTATTCTTTAAAAAGTATTACGAGACTGGTTATTTTTTAGTGAAAATAAATGTAAATAAGTATGAAATCCATATAAATAAGTGTTTACATTAAAGTATTCGTTAAAATTTAAATGTAAAATATAAATTAATATAAATAAATTAACATTCATATAATAAACTGAAAGAAAAATACCGTTAATAATTTTTTTAAAATAGATTTATATGACGATACGTTAAAATTAAAAAAATACATTTAATAAAATTTATTTGTAAGTAGGTCAAATATACTTTTCAAATAATCAGGAAATTTAAATCCTTGAACGATGTTTTCTAGTTGATTGAATTTCCCATACATGCATGTTGGTAGAATTTAGTATATATATGTATATATATATATATATATATATTTGTTACGTATTTTATATGGATGTTGATTTGATATTTTATATGTAATTGGAGAATTTCATTAATATTATAATTAGCTTAATTATGATTAATCTAATTTACAATTATTTGTTATTAAATTTTAATTTACTAAGGACAATATCATATTAATTACTAATAGTATGCCATTCTTATAGTGAATAATATACATATAAGTATGTTTAATATAAATATAGTTATACTGTATGCATTAAAATTTAATTATTTTTATTATTATTCCTCTATTCTTTTTAATATTTATTATCGATTTAATGTTTTTGAATGTCCCACATTCATACTTTATGGATTTTTATGGATGTCTGAAAATAATCCACACTCTATATTTGTGCTTTTTAAGTAATGGGAATTTAAGTATCATTTAACCTTCTATATACTTCCACATGTTTTTTATTTCCTGTTCATTTTATAAATACCTTATATATAATTCATTGAAAAATAATTTTTATATTATTTTTAATAATTATTTATATTAATTATTACTGAATTTATTTTGTTTTATAGCATATAGCTATATGCTATATATTATCAATGTTCTAGAATTATTTAAATTCTTAGTTTAGTTTAAATTAGTTAGCTAATAGAATATATTGTATGCTTTAAAATTTATTAACAATAGTTTTTAAATACATTGTGTGGTTTGTATTAGGTTTATAATTCTCTATATATAAGGATATGTTTGGTTTTGCTGTTTAAACAGTTATTTACATTCAAATGCTTACAAATATTTATCTTGCGATAGATTTTTAAGATAAGTAATAATAGATGGCAGCACCAAATTTGTCTCTTTAAGATAGCTCTAATTTTTAATTTTTCTAGCTCCATTTCAGTTATAATTTATACACCAGGAGGTATTTTTAGCTAAATTTTGACGATATTGTTAAACTGTTATTAATTAATTTAATAGTGCATTTTAAATAGTGTAATTAATATCTATTTATTTTATATTAGATTAAATTGTTTAACAAGGTATTTCAAATTTTATTTCAAAATGTATTAACTGCATCCTTTGGTATCATTTACTGTGATTTCTTAACTGTTTTATTCACCTTAATCTTTTTGATATACTGGTAGACATGTGCGCATGGATTTTTGTAAAATACTGAAATATTAATCGGTATGGTGTTTATTATTTATATTTTATATCCTATAAATATTTAAATACGTTTTATTGATTCTTCCATTTCATATTATTTGTTTCTATTCTGCTTTCATTTTTAATCAATTCACTTGATTTTAATGGTTGTTCGGGCACAGGGGAAAATGATTTTTAGCTTTAGCTTATTTTTCCCACAGAAAACAACCATTTTGCTTATATCATTGAATTCTGTGCCCTTGATAACGTAATTCAATGTATAAGCTTTTCAATTTTTGTCGGTGTCCACTTTTTTCTTTTTTCTTCCATAATAATTCTTATAATATATATATATTTTTTTTAATACTTACAGCTTTAATTCATAATAATTGACGGTGGTAGGTTATGTTTAATTAATGGTTATATATATATATATATATATATATATATATATAAACTGAACTTTAAATATGTACTTTTAAAAATAAGGTAAAGTTTAATTATAAGGTAAAGGTAATATTATTTTTCATATAAACAAAAAAAGCAATGGAAAAGTTGTAAAAACAAATGAAAAAAATATTCCCAACTCTTACGCCCCCCCCCCCCCCCCGTGAATTAAAAAATAAAATTGCCAGTGTTATGTTAATTAGCTTGTTGGATTATACAAACACGGAAGAACTTTTTTATACATCACTTTTTATGTAAAAATTTCCTTAAAATAATGTATTTTTTTAAAAATTCCCCATTTTTTTTTATTTTTGAGATTTTTGTAAACGAAAAATCAAATTAAATATGTAATCTAATATTGTTTCAGAGAAGTGCAAAGAAAAAAACGACAAACTATCTGAAAAGGTCTTCTTTAGGGTGTGAATGCAGCCAATTTCCTGAAATTCACCCAACAGCAGAAAACACTCAAAACTCCTAATTTCACATAAGCAATGCAAAATCATGTGAGATTATGAAACCAAAATATTAAAGAATATAAATCTTCAGATATTTCTAATTACTTATGGAATTTATTTCATTTCGAAATACGAGCTTCGATTTTCTGATTTATGGCCACATAATCTCGATTTGGGTCCACTGTGCGACGTTTGAAAATCTTTGTACAAAAATAAGCGTCCATCTAATAAAACGCAACTTATTGAAGCTATAATTGATACTTGACATCATGTAATTAATAAAAAAGAAAAGTGCCCAGCTAAACTGATGGCATTGAGCTCACAGACTATTCACACTAATTGTATATTATACTCTTATTTTAAAGAATAATGCCACTCAAAAAAATAAGTGAAGGGGAATTACCCCCCGTTTCCCCCTTTATACTTAACCAGTGAACCTCCAAATCTAATCAGGAAAGCTCCTTATCATAATAAACCGGTATACCAAATTTGGAGCAAATCGGATAATCTTGCAAAAAAAAAAAAAAAAAAAAAAAAAAACATTTATCTAAATTAAGGTGGTGGACTAACCCTTTACCCTTAGGGGCTGTGCATATATAACGTTATCACTTTTTTGGCAATTTTGGGCCCCCTCCCCTCCTTACGATATCATACGTTATCATCCCTCGAATCCCCCCCCCCCCAGTAATGATATCGTTATCAATGTCTAAAAATTCTTTTCATTTTTTAATTTTTTTATTTTGCTTGGACTGATATACAAATATATGGATACATGTATTTTTCACATACTTCATTGATTCATATGAAGAGAACTCTAAATATCACTTTATATATGAAATAACTTTTTATCAAATAACACTTAAAAGAATAAGTTACTATTTAAAAGTATTTTATAATAGCTTTTTGTTACATAATACATTCAACAGTAATAATGTTTTCTTGCACTTGCCCCTCACAGGGGGGGACAGAGCTTCTTATCACCAAAACAGGTAGACAACATTATTTCTCTTTTATTTACTAGTAAACACAGGTATCATTTGAAACATACATCGCATATGGTTTCTCGAACAGCGAATTATATACACATACACATATAACAGAAGAAATAGGAAATTTGGAATTAAATAATTTTATAATCATTTAATTATTTTAATAATAATTTTGCATTTTCATAAAAATAGATAACAGACTAAAAAAAGATAACATTCTATTTTGATGTAAAAGCCAAGTTATAAAAAAAAAGAGAGAAAATTTTGGTTGGATAAAAAATGATAACGATATCAAAAGACGAACTCCCCCTTCCCCTAGAGATAGCTAACGCTATCATTTGCCAGACTCCCCCTCCCCCCTAAAATGATAACGTTATATATGCACAACCCCTTAACCAATGAATCGCCAAAACGAATCAGGGAAGCTCCTTAACATAATAAACCAGTATACCAACTTCGGAGCAAATCGAATCATTCTGCATGAAAAACCCATTTATCTAAATTAAGAGGGGCGGGCTAACCTCCCATTTCCCCCTTTACCCTTAACCAATGAACCCCAAAACTAATCAGGGAAGTTCCTTAACATAATAAACCGGTATACCAAATTCGGAGCAAATCGAATCATTCTGCATGAAAAACACATTTATCTGAATTAAGGGGGATGGATTAACCCCGTTTTTTCCCCTTTATCCTTAACCAATGAACTCCCAAAACTAATCAGGGAAGTTCCTTAACATAATAAACCTCTATACCAAATTCGGAGCAAATGGAATGAATCTGCATGAAAAACCCATTTATCTGAATTAAGGGGGTGGACTAACCCCCCTTTTCCTCCTTTATCCTTAACCAATGAACCCCCAAAACTAATCAGGGAAGTTCCTTAACATAATAAACCGGTATACCAAATTCGGAGCAAATTGAATGATTCTGCATGAAAAACCCATTTATCTGAATTAAGGGGGGTGGACTAACCCCGTTTTTCCCCCTTTACCCTTAACCAATGAACCCCCAAAACTAATCAAGGAAGTTCCTTAACATAATAAACCGGTATACCAAATTCGGAGCAAATCGAATCATTCTGCATGAAAAACCCATTTATCTGAATTAAGGGGGGTGGACTAACCCCGTTTTTCCCCCTTTACCCTTAACCAATGAACCCCCAAAACTAATCAAGGAAGTTCCTTAACATAATAAACCGCTATACCAAATTCGGAGCAAATCGAATCATTCTGCATGAAAAACACATTTATCTGAATTAAGGGGGTGGACTAACCCCGTTTTTCCCTCTTTATCCTTAACCAATGAACTCCCAAAACTAATCAGGGAAGTTCCTTAACATAATAAACCGGTATACCAAATTCGGAGCAAATCGAATCATTCTGCATGAAAAACCCATTTAACTGAATTAAGGGGGTGGGGGGTGGACTAACCCCGTTTTCCCCCTTTATCCTTAACCAATGAACTCCCAAAACAAATCAGGGAAGTTCCTTAACATAATAAACCGGTATACCAAATTCGGAGCAAATCGAATGATTCTGCATGAAAAACCCATTTATCTGAATTAAGGGGGTGGACTAACCCCCCTTTTCCCCCTTTATCCTTAACCAATGAACCCCCAAAACTAATCAGGGAAGTTCCTTAACATAATAAACCGGTATACCAAATTCGGAGCAAATTGAATGATTCTGCATGAAAAACCCATTTATCTGAATTAAGGGGGGTGGACTAACCCAGTTTTTCCCCCTTTACCCTTAACCAATGAACCCCCAAAACTAATCAGGGAAGTTCCTTAACATAATAAACCGCTATACCAAATTCGGAGCAAATCGAATCATTCTGCATGAAAAACACATGTATCGGAATTAAGGGGGTTGGACTAACCCCGTTTTTCCCTCTTTATCCTTAACCAATGAACTCCCAAAACTAATCAGGGAAGTTCCTTAACATAATAAACCGCTATACCAAATTCGGAGCAAATCGAATCATTCTGCATGAAAAACCCATTTAACTGAATTAAGGGGGTAGTGTGTGGACTAACCCCGTTTTTCCTCCTTTATCCTTAACCAATGAACTCCCAAAAGTAATCTGGGAAGCGCCTTATCACAGTGAACCTAGGAAAAAATTTTGAAGCAAATGGGATGTTTCTATCAAGAGTTATCGCGTTACGTACATACGTACGTACATACATACAGAACGGGCGGGCACATTAGCTCTCAGGCTTTGATAGCCTGTGAGCTAAAAAGGATGAACCTCAATCACTCTCTCAATGAAAAGACGCTGTGAGGTTGTAATAAAAAGCAAGGGTTATCCGACTAAATATTGAATATGTAAGTGTAACTTTAAAATACAATTGAATCTAAGATAGACCTTATTATTTGTAAGAGGTTTTTTTTTTTTTTTTTTTTTTTTTTTTTTTGTAATGCAGATATTTTAATTATTTTTTTTTCTTATTAAATTCTACATTAAATTACCTAGAATTTGATATATAAACAGTTGTATTTTCTGAAATTTATTATATTCTTCAAGCACACAAAGATATAAAACATGAAAATTTCAAAAAATGTCTACAGCGTATGTGTTATGTGTGTATGTATGCTGCATGTGTTAAGACCGATTTGCGCGCGTATTCCCGACAAACGTCTTCAAATTTGTGAAAGCTATTCTGCAAAAGGGTGGGTTTACGCGAGAAGAAGGGTAAGAACTCGAAGAAGTCTTTCATCTTCGGCAACTGAAAAAATATGAAAAATTTCATCCAAATCGGTTCAAAAATTCGAGAGTTACAGCATGACAAAATTCAGATATAAATATATATATATATATATATATATATGTGTGTGTGTAATAATAAAAATTTTCGCTCTTTTATCTTTGTAAAACTATTCCAAATTCTTAAAATTTTTCCTTTTTTACCTATGTTTAATAATATCTTAATATCTTTTGTCTTTTATTTCATGCATTTAAACCTGCGCATTCTTTATTAGTCTAAAAACATTAATCCATTAGCCTCATCTCATAAAACCCATAAAATTACTTTTTTCATTTTTTCGAATGTTTTTTAATAGAATCGTTCGATGATGTTCTTTTTTCCCACAATTCCTTGCAAATCCCGCCAACCATTGTTTGCGCAATAATTCTGACGCTGAAGCTAAAGAGATCGCATCGTCGTCACGCGTGCCTTGACCCCTTCCCCCCTGGATCTAGTGATATCGTATTCTGCTCTTATCGCGTCCTTCCTCCTACTTGTGCGGGATTTGTCATTTATCGTGTATTGTATTCATACGCATGCAGTTTTCGCAAGTATATAACCCGTTGTATGAGCTAGGAGAGGTAGGATTTTACGATTATTGAGATGCTTAATTAAACCACGCCACCTGGAGTGTTTTTTTCTGAATGTTCATCATTTGTTCTAATACGTAACATCTAGTGGTGCACTTTACTACGTAGCAACTGCCCGCACATGGATCACCTATAACTAGTGGAATTTGGTGCATTATATGGTCGATTAATAAACATTTTGATGCATTTATAGGCTTCGATTATTATGCTTCGGAAAACATTCCAATGGACGACAGCCTGACCTACCACTCTTCCGTCACGATTGTACGACTGTAAAAATCCATGATTTCTTCATTGAGTACATAATGTGGGTATGCTGGTGCTTAAGATCTACATGTTTATATGATATGAGTGAAATCGTTTCACATATAGCATATATATAATTTTATTAATATTATTAATATTTATTGTTAACTTATCAACCCTTCACTGCACGAAATTTTCTATCTTTATGAAAAAATTTATTTGACATCCATATATCGGCCTAATAATGGGAAAATAATACAAAAATTTAAGTTTTAAGTATTTAGCTAAAATTTGATATTTTATGCTGTGTTCCATACATACAAAATTACGGTTTTTAAAATATTAAATTGCAATATTTGGCATATAAATGGGCTTAAATTAATCAATTTTATCTGTCTAATACTCTGCATTTTATTTTATATTGATATTTTTAAATATTCAGTAAAAATAATGAAAACAAATTTTACCGTTAATAGCTTGATCGAAATTTCTTTTATTTCCGAAGAACAAATTATAATTTGTTGTCTAGTGTACGCGTCTAACATGTTCAAAATAAGTATTTTTCCATACTTTGGAATGTTACTGTTCAGGGACAGCGATTACGTCCGCTAAATTCATGGCGCATAATTAAAAAAGTCATGTTTTTAGGTATGTGCCAGATATGGTACACCGTGCTGTGGAGGATTAAAATTCTCTAAAACATTGAAAATGGTTAAATAAAATAAATGATTGATTTTTCTATTTTAATATTCATTCCAATTAAGTGAATTATTATACTTGTCAAAACACTTTTGAGCGCTACTCTATATTGATAATAAATAAGAAGTAAAATAAATGTCTGGCATTAAATGAATGAAAGAATACCATTCTTAATATCTGGTATGAACGATAAATTTCTCATTAAAAATGGAGGCCAAAGTGGCCAAAGTTTAAATTATGTGAAAATATTTTCTATCGTGAATCATTTTGAAAATGTCGCCGTTTGTGAGATAAAACTATCATCAATCTTAATAAAGATATTTCATCACTTTTTATAGCATTATTTAACTTAAAAAACAGGCATCTGAAGTTTATTTTATTTTTATTTTAAAAGTTGTTCGCTTTTGATGTAGCAACCAAAATTCGTCAATAAATGTCAACTGTACAAATGTCTAAAACATCCCAAACTGAATTTTAATAGTTATTGAATTAACCCGTTCAAAAGGCAAAGTACTTTTGTTGCTAAAATGTTGAACTAAATTAGTGATAGAAGAATTTACGAACATTTTTATTTAAAAATAATTAAAAGGTTTTCTTCACGTACAATTGGCCAGAAAAATTTCACCGAAAAATTCTGGGCTTCAGTTGGTGATCTGAAAGAAAATTTAAATTTCCGTGCTATGGAAACACCGTCCTTGAAAAGGTTAACTGTTTATTTTCGAGTTCAGATTTTGTTTATGTATACATAAACTACTATGATTGGTAAATACTACTTTTGTTCAAGATGTTATTTTGTTTAATAGTTTTATTTAAACATGGAAAAAGACTTTCTGTTTAATGTTTGGACATACAAGCCTTCTGAAACAAAACATTATATTGACTAAAGTTAGACAACGAAATTTCTGTATTTATTATTCTTTAAAAAAATAAAGGTGATACGATCCTTTCAATTTCATTATAAAGAATGTTTTAACCAATGAACTATGAATAAAGCGGAGGTGACATATTGTCCAAATAATACACCGTTTAGGAGTGGTTCATTATCGCCGGGGAAAACTTCCGCCAGTAAATTTGCATAGAAATTTTCTTCTTATTTAACCCTAGAACTACCGAAAATTTTACTCAAGTTTTATAAAAATATTACACATCAGAATTCTTATTTAAAACTATTGAACTTATTTACTTAACTCATTATTGTCTGGTTTACATATTTAGTTTATTTTAAAGAAATTTCTGGTTAGAATAAATATTTCGAATGTACCCATCGGGTCCATTGGACCCGTCTGGTAGGCGGAGGGTTAAGCGCGTTATTAATGCTGAATTATAGCCAAATACATATATTTATTTTTCACTGGTGAAATTTTAGTTTTATGTCATAATGACTGCGTTTTTGTCATATTGTGACAGCATAAACAATCTCCTGTCAGTGTCGGTGAAAGAGATTATAATAACCAGGTCAATTTCCAGCAGTAAAAACGAATAGAAATTTGTACCATATTTGTGAGAGAAGTTTTGCAGAAATAAGCCATTAAAATAAGGCGAAATTTTATATTCAACGTTTACTGGTGGATATTTGCTTAGGCGGTAACCAGAAACTGTTGATCCAATGGGAAAAAACAGCCGCAATGTGAAAAAAAAACCTAAAATAAAAGTTACACTTTTAATTAAATCCGCGCACAACATATCCAGCTTATCTTTTGGGTTACTGAATATTTGGATAATCAAAAATCTTTATTGTTGAGCTAAAAATAAATATTTAAGAAAAAAAATTGTCTTTTATAATGAATTCTGTTTAAGGAAAAATGTTTTTTTCTGAACTGACCATAGGTAATATTATTTCATGAAAAGCTACTACATATTAAATTACTTCATATTTCCCTGCATATCTTATTGGAAAAAGCTTTGAAATTCCATCATATCCCACAAAAATAATGAATGCAGGGGAAAAAAAAAATATATTTCACCAATGAAGCTTTGAAAGTTTTTAATGCTTTGTGGTATTTTTCCTGCATAAAAAAGTTATAATTTGTTATAATTTCATTCATTAGATGCGCAAAAATACTTTAGTTTTGCACGGAAATTCGTAGTATATGGTACCTATGAACTTTAAATTAAATAAAATATGCACATCCAAGTTGTTTAAAAATGTAATTTTCTAACCTGACAATTAATGGCTTTCCGAAGAATACACAGAAAAACAAAAATACATTATAATTTTAGTCAGTATGTCCTAAAATCAGGGATGAGATTCCTACTTTTTGCATACCAGTACAACCTTAGAGATTATCAGAACACTTTTGCGATTTAGATGAGAGACATTTTCTCTAAGATTATACTGGTATGCAATAAGTCGGAAATCTCATCCCTGTAAAATTTTGCCACTGACTAAAATATCGTGTGTGTGGGCATGCTGCTTGAAGTTGGTTTCATAATGCGACAGATGACGACCACCGTAAAAGATGCCTGAAATATGACATAACGCTTTGCTTTTGTATACCTTTCTCTGAGAAAAACAAAATGCCCATTTTAAGTTAACACATTAAAGACGGTTAACCCTCCCGCTGCGTAATTTTTTTTCTAAAAATATGTTAGAAAATTGTACATTTTTTTATTACATATTTAAAATCTACATTTATTAAAAAGTTAAAATATGTATACAATTTTCGTAACAGTGTTTTATTTTTTTAATATAGATTTAGATCATAAAAAAAGGTTGTCAGAAAATTGAATATGAAGAATAATCAGATAAAAGCGAAATTCTGAAAATTAATCTTGGTTAAATTGTGATTTATTTTTTGAAATACAAAGGTAAAATATATATACTAATGAAAATATGCAAAATACAAAAATTGTACTAGAAATGAAGTATAGTATGATAAATTTCGAAGCAAGGTTCGAGACAAAGTCCTACTTTGCAATCTTTGCAGCAAATTCGCATTTCTTTGTGAATTTTTTTTTTTTTACCAGTTTCATTTATTTTAACAAACAGCACACTGTCTATGAGTCTCTTTGTTGAAGGGATTGGGGAGTATATGACTAGCAAAATGTCGATCGATTAATCTCATAGTGTGTAGACGTCTTTGAGCTTTCAACAGAGTGTGTGGAATGCTTGCAAAACAAACTTGTTAAATTTACATAAATATGGACAACTAATGCCATTTGTTAATCTAGACCTGAATCAACAATTAAACATAGCAAAAAAACCGAAATGAACCGTTGAATGAGAAAAGGATGGGTCGTGTTTTTAAATTGACGGAAAAAATGCACCCCCGTGGAAATCGCGGGTTGCGCAAATTTTTCTACTTTTAGGTTGCCCGTGGAAATCGCGGGATTAGCAGAGAGGAGGTTAACCTGAATTCCAGAATTTTGTATATGTGAAATTCCGTCCCCGGGCGGTCCTTTCGTATATTATTTTTCAAAAATTTACATAATATTCGTATTTTTCCAATGAGTATACTATGCATATAAATAAATCGCTAAGAGACAATGCCATTATTATACGCATCATTTGTAATTTAAAAACGAATGTAGAAAATCGTTTTATTACAGGATGCAACATGGAAAGCCAATCCTTAACCCTTTCAGGGGCAGAAGACTTCTGTTCGTAAACTGATGAAATAACTGACTGACACCAGAATATTCAAAAGAATTTCTTAGAAAATAACCCCCCCCCACACACACACACACACTAATTTGCACTTTCATTACAAAAGCAAATTTTATTAAAATATTGTTGGTGCCATTTGTCAGTTTTTGAATTAAAATTAGACCGTCTAGCTACCGCCATTGAAAGGGTTACCCTTTTCAGGGGCAAAGTACTTCTGTTCCTAAAATACTAAACTGATTGACTGACACCGGGATTTACAAAAAAATTATATGAAAGTCAGTAAAAGCTGTTATTCGCGTACATTATAAAAAACAAAACTTCATTCCAAAATTCCGGCGGGAATGTGCCATATGGGAATTAAAATTAAGTGGTATATATAATATACCGGTGCCCTTCAAGGGGTTAAAGCCAATTGGAAGGGCTTCCTGTTACACGACGAAAACTAGACATCAGCAATGCGTTAACGTGGCTTTAATCAATATTCTTACATAGATACATAGATGCCAATCTCCTACTAATCTTCCGTAATAGTTGGATCCAGGTTTAATACCTTTCGAAGAAGATTTTTTTTTAATGAAATTTAACAAGGTCCACGTATAAACATGAAATTAAAAAAAAATATATTAATCAAAATTTTTTTCTAGTTTCAAACACGGTTCAAACTATTACAGACTATCAGCGGCAGCTTGGCAACTATGTAGGTATCAAGAGTTACGGATTTTCAACAATGCAATTTTTTTTTAAGTTTTAATGTTTTATATAATCGCAAATAGGGCGAATAATATTTTTTAAAAGTAGTGATTTTCGTAGTGGTAAATGTCATTGTCTTTTTTTGTATTCGTGGTATTTTTAACCCCTTGAGGGGCAAGCAAAAATGTCTCTAAATATTACATTCTCACCAGAATAATCAAAATTTTATTTTTAAATGGTGAAAAGCAATTATTCAACGGTTTTCCTCCACAGTTAAAAATATGAAATTTAGTAAAAATTTTCTGGTGTGAACTTTGTTTAAATTAGGTGGGATATATTTTATCCCACCGCCCCTGAAGGGGTTAACGCACAAAAATAATTTGAATTGAATAAATACTATTATAGAACCTTTTTTGGCTGAATCCCAAAACAGGGATGACAGGGATGAGCGCCGTGGGAACCCAGCTTTCGCTTTAGAGTATAAGTGCAATCCCGGGGGGAGACCTGAATCCCAAAACAGCCGAGACACTTGACATCGTTCAATTTGGCGAGGCGATAAATGGATCTTTGTTGTTACC
Source organism: Maratus speciosus (assembly GCA_963932465.1). Taxonomy (NCBI): domain Eukaryota; kingdom Metazoa; phylum Arthropoda; class Arachnida; order Araneae; family Salticidae; genus Maratus; species Maratus speciosus. The sequence goes on along the minus strand of OZ010787.1, from coordinate 30,102,167 downwards.
AGTTCGTTTCGTAAATTCTTTCCACGCTTTCAGTTGTGTGATCTTGAATTTGGATTGGTTGATTTCTTGTGTATTGGATGGCTACGCCTACCTTTGACAACTCAACTCCGCATGTTTTGTAATTTGTGTACAACGAGGTGCGAGACGAGGTGTAGAAGAAAGACGTTTTGTAATTGTAAAATTAAATGACGGTGAGGCTAGAGTTTGTTATTGTTAATATATTTTGCTGTTTTTAGTTGTAAAATTTGAAAGTTAAAGTACCTGTGTAATTTAGTTTGAAATTGTGAGTATTTGTTCATTTTTTTTTTTTTTTTTGCTGGAAAGTTAAATGAAGTTTATCGACGACTATAAATTTACAAAATTATGGCAATTTAATATTTTATAGAGTTGGTTTTCAAGAAAGGAGATGTTTGTGAAGGTATGTTAATAATTTTATGTATTTTTTATTATAGTATTTTATATTAGCAATTTATTGTATATTTCTCATGTATGCTGACCTTACGAGTTTTGTAGATTTTGATATTGCTACGCAACGTGAACTGCTGAATTTTGATATTGCTACGCATTGAGAACTGCTGAATTTTGATATTGCTATGTAGCGAGAACTTATGAAATTTTGAGATTGATAGGCAGCGAGAACTGCTGAATTTTGAGATTGCTACACACCGAGAACTGCTGGTGACAGTGATTTTTTTTCGGTTAATGAACGCGAAGCGTTCATACATGTACGCTGATTTCCGCTTTAACGAGTTTCTTGCGTTTTTCAGATTGCTGCAGAACTAGGTTGCTGTATTCAGTGATATATATTATATTTTTATGAACGCGAAGCGTTCATACTTCTTTAAATTAGAAATGAATTGTTCAATGTTAACTATAATATAGGCACGTACTTACAATATTAAGTGACCCCATGATTTTTTTCTGAAAATTGTTGAGAAATGAAAATTTTAATCATTATATCTTTACTCCGATTTGAAAAGGTACTTTAAAAATTTCACATTTTCAATAAACTTATGTTGAAATCGTTTGTTTTATTTCGAATCTCATAAAAATCAGCTTTCTTGTGTTTTCTAATACGTCGTTATTTATAAATGTTCTATTTCCCATGATTCCATGGTGATGACGTAGTAAAAAACAGTCTGGAAGCATTCAGGAAAGTGGACCAATCACGTTAGATTTCAGGTTGCCGCATTTTAGATTGGCGTATATGGGGTACTTGACGCTTGTCAGAAAAATCGCCAAATAGGGTGTCTCGGCTGTTTTGGGAATCTGCCCCTTTTTTAATTTAAAAAAATCTAAATTTTTATATAGCTATGATTTTATTCTGGTTTATTTCTCAGTTCATGAAATGTTAAACTTGAAAATGCTTAAAAGAGGTACAGTCGTTTGGAAAAAAAAAAAAAAGTAAACACCCCCTCAACAAATTATCGTCTACGATAATTTGTTGACGAAAGTTACTGGTAACGAACGATTGGAAATAAAGTCAACTTTTAAATTATGTAAATAAAATTTGCTTAATGGGCCCTCTACATATTAAAACGGACCATAACTTTGTTTTTTTTTCAATAGCACTACACAATTCTGACAGCATAAATGAACTTTACAACCTTCAATTAGCCTAAAAACAAATTTCTATCCAGTTCGTATGATAAGTTTATGAGAAATTAATTATTTTAAAACGAGCGTATTTTAGGGTCTGTTTCCAAATTGAAGTTCGGTACTCGATTGTCGACGAGAGAGCCTCCTTTTAGATCAAGGCATATTAAGAACTACTCAAGCAGACATTGTAGCTGCTAGATTACAGGATAACAGTAGAAATTTCAAAATATCTAGTCACTTCTATTCAGGGATGAGATTTCCGCTTTTTTGGACACCAGTATTTTGTTTGAGAAAATTTTATTTCATTTAATAGAAACATTTTTTAGATTTAACAGAATAACATTTTCCCTAAGAAAATACTGGTGTGTAAAAAAGCGGAAATCTCATCCCTACTTCTATTATAGACGGCCCCTTAATCCATCATTTTGCCGTTTTTTATGCATAATTTAAAAACTACTTGGAAGACAAATGTGAAATTTTGGATTTCCATAGAGCAGGACTTAATAAATCTAAATCAATCAAAACATTGTAGGTTGCAATTCATAACTTTTTCGACTATTAATTTGATAATTCATAATTCATATCATAAAATTACGAAAATTGCAAATTCAACGTATTTATGTTTGGGTATATTAATATTATTGCTACATAAAAAAGTAGCACATTAGGAGTATAATTTCAGGGGATATAAATAAAAATATGAAAATGTAATTTAACATTAGAAGCACTAAATTTTGAACGTTTATAATTCAAAAACTTATTATTCCAATGACTTGAAAATTGGTGTCTAGGGATAGTTTGAAACGAAAATTTGAAATATCTTGTTAAAATTGGGTATTGCCGTTGAAAAAAATGAAGTTTGGGTTACTTTTAATATGTAGACAGCCCCCTAAGCAAATTTTATTTACATTATTTAAAAGTAAACTTTATTTCCAATCGTACGGTACCAGTAAATTTTTTCTACGATAGTTTGTTGAGGAGTTAGTAGGGGGTGTTCACTTTTTTTTTTCACGACTGTACATTTAATATGTGATTAAATAAATCTAATGTAAATTATTTTCTATATAGACACATATATAGTATTTTATCAGAAAAAGGAAGCAAAATTAAAACAAGGTAAAGAATTACTGAAACATCAATTCTTTAAAATACCTGTATTTTACATTTTACATTGAACACATTCAACCATAAAGCGATAATCCACTAAAATATGTCCTCCATATAAAAATGCATTTTATCTTTTTCCTAGAAGAAATAACAATAAAGAAGATTCTATTTTGAATAACGTTACTGCCTTTTATGAGAAAATATCCCCCTTGTGGCTGAGAACTATTGAGTGTTGGGATATTTGATCTCGTAGAAAGTATTTTTCAAATTCTAAGTATTGATATTTTTACTGTAAAGGAAATGCAACTAAAAATAATGAGGAAAATATGATAATTATTTAGTCCCCGAAATAACCTGTTTATTGAAAAATATATTCGATTCATGAAGTTTTAAGAATAATAAAGAAATTTACCTGGGATAAATATTTTAAGTGAATTTTTTTTATAATAAAAATATCATTGTGTGTGAAAGTTAATTTTTGGTCAAACAATTTATGTAAATAATATAGGCATATAATGAAAAAAATATTTAAATAGCAACAACTGTTTATATAATGATACAAAAAAGCAGTTTATTGTATTTACAATTTTTTGAAAGAGACGTACCCTCATGGTTATTTTTATTTCAATTGTTGTAGAAATCAACCACGAAAACTTTTCTTAATAAAAACCAGTTGGATGTGACAATCCCAAAACTTTCTTCTATCTTATACATCTTAATATTTCAAAAACTAGTTACACATGTTAATACTTCAATATTATTAGTTCATTACTATATTTCATACTATAGTTCATTACTTTGATTTTCATCTTAAATTTCTGCTTCAGTCAATTAAATGAACTAAAAACGAGTTAATCTATTTCATGATATTTGTTAAAATTAATAGTTTTTCCTTATTCTGTTGTTATCAAATGTCTGCGAATAGCCGGCTTAGCAGGAAGTGAGTTCCCGTCTTTCGCACGAGCCGCCGATGGACAATATAACTACGAAAAATCAAGAAAAGTATACAAAAATCGCTATCACAGAGCCCCTTTACCGCGATATTTCCAAATTCAAGGATGACCTGTTGGCCAAAGCCAAAAACATGCACAAAAAATTTGGTTCAATTGTATGTATAATTTTATACACTTTTCGATTGTACAATAAAGAAAATGGTACAGACATCGTAATTATAGCGCCCCCTTCGAGCGGAATTTTTCCAAATTCAGGGATTACCTTCATGCCATGACCAAAAAGAAACACAAAAATATTGGCTCAATTCTATGCATAACTTTATGCACTTTTCGATGGTGCAATATTCAAAATGGCACAAAAATCGCTATTACAGCGCCCCCTACCGGCGATATTTTCCAAATTAAGGAAGGACCTGCTTGCCATAGCCTAGAACTTAAAATAAAAATTTGGTTCAATTCTATGCATAACTTCATACACTTTTCGATGGACAATATGCAAAATCGCTATTACAGAGCCCCCTAGCGGCAAATTTTTTCCAAATTAAGGGAGGTCCGGCTTGTCATAACCATAAACTTAAAATAAAAATTTGGTTCAATTCTATGCATAACTCCATACACTTTTGGATGGTACAATATTCAAAATCGCACAAAAATCGCTGTTACAGCGCCCCCTACCGGCGAATTTTTTCCAAATTCAGGGAGGACCTACCTGTCATATCCAAAAACATAAAATAAAAGTTTGGTTAAATTCTATTCATAACTTCATATACTTTTGGATGGTACAATATTCAAAATCGCACAAAAATCGCTATTACAGCGCACCCTCCCGGGAATTTCTTTCCAAATTCAGGGACGATCTGCTTGCCATAGCCAAAAACTTAAAATAAAAATTTGGTTCAATTCTATGCATAACTTCATACACTTTTTGATGGTACAATGGCGACAGACAGACGGACACACGGACAGACAGACATTTTCTATAAACATGTTTTTTGGGATCTCTGACCCCTAAAACATGTAAATCCGTCAAAAACCGGAAGTCGAAAAAAAATTCGATTACAACACTTCCTTCTATTGAAGATAGAAGAAAGTAACTAGTATTCAAAAAGCGGGCTTTTTGGGAACATGAAACTAAAAGTATACAAACTAAAGATTAAAAATTATTAAATACAATACGAAAGAATTTCATTAAAAGACAAAAATAAAAAAGGTGGATATTAAGAAGCAAAATCAATATTACTGCAAATATCATTTATCAGGTCATCAAGTATGAAACTTGTGATTATAATAGAGCCATATTGCCAACTGGGAAACTTCCACCAGTAAAAAAGAATAGAAAATGTTTTGTTATTCATGACAGTAAATTTATGAACATAAGATGACGTTTACATAAGATGAAAATTTCTATTAAAATTTATTGGCTGAATATTGACCCGATGGTAATCTGTCCCCCTTTTTTAATTATGAGTTTCATACTGTTGGCCTATTAATTAACCCTTATGGGTTCTATGCCACTTATCATATGATATCGTGACTGGCATCTCTTATTCAAATTTTACTCGGTTGGCACCATTTTTTTAAAGGACACTTTTACATGTATTTTACAATATGCGCAAGAGAAATGTACTACGTATTTATTTTTGAAATATACTGGTGCGAACAGATTATAGAAATAGAATCATATCTAATCAGCTAATGCATGATTAAATTTAATTAATTAATTCTTCCCCTTCTTGCAGTAGTCTTCCTGTTGTTTGTTCTTACCAGCATTTTCCTTCCCTTCCCTTTCTTACCGGCTGAATAGAAAAAATTAAAAAATCCTTCTTAAATCATGTATTTCTAACAGCATTTTTCATTCGTTAAGGGGTTACCATATATACTAGCGTTTAAGACGACCACCAAACACGAGAAGAACACATGTTTAATACCAGTTTTTTACAGTATTTTTTTTTTTTTTTTTGGCTTTATATAATTCAAAATTAAATGAGATTAAATAAGGAGTAGGAAACCATTCTATATTACTGGTACATAACTTGTTTTTGTCTCAAATTTGAGGGTCGACATACACGCGAGTATATACGGTATACCTACTTGCAAGGCAAAATGAAAAAAAAAAGTATTTAGGATTTTTATCAGGAAAAGGAAACAAGATATTTGAAAAAAAAAAATTCGACATATACGCGGCATAGCTGGGGTCGACATATACACGAGTATAAACGGTATACCTACCTGCAAGGTAAAAAGAAAAAAAGCATTTAGGTTTTTTTCAGGAAAATGAAACAAGATATTTGAAAAAATCTTTTCGTACTTACAGGGCTCCCACTCGGTCCGTTTTTTGAACACCACTTTTATTTAAAGAATAGTCTTCTTTATAAGTTTCGTAGAAACGTACTAGGAAGAGCGTTTTTCTTGCAATTGTTGCAGAAACCTGCCACGAATTTCTTTCTAAAAAATTACTGGTTTTCAAAAAACGGACCAGTGGGAGCCATGTACTTACTGTATTATATTTAAAGAAATTAAATTGATTTGTTTTAACGACGAAATAATGTTTGCTGTTCCCAGCAGATCCGATCCCCTGTCCAGAGATGGTGTCGTTCTGGTAGCCGTCCACGGCTGCCTGAAATAGAATCACACTGTAAAAAAAAAGTACTAAAAAACGGGATTCTACTGGCAATCTAGTCCCCAGTACTATTTCCGTTTTTATTTATTTATTAATTTTTTTTTTTTTTTTTTTTTACGGAAATTTTTCCCCATAAATTAAGGAAAAAGTTCCGTTTTGAATCAGAAAGACGAAAATTTTCCTGTAATTTATGGGGGAAAATTTCCGTAAAAATACGGAAAAAGTACTGGCGTCTGGATTTTTTTTTTTTTTTTTTTTTTTTTTACAATGCCGGGTTGCCAGTTTGCCTTTTTTTTAACTCCGAAATTTCACATTCAAACCAGAAATTCATTATAATATTATTTCTGTATTTAATGAGTGAGAAAGAGATTTCGCGATTGATTAAAATAAACATTCCTCTTTCAGTATTTCCGGTTTCAAATCCAATTTTTTTTAATTATAAAAAAGTCCAAACTAGCAAACCTGAAAAGAACCTGACATATAACTCGGTTAACCCATTAACCGCCAAAACTATAAGGTTGAAATTTTCAACTTTTAGCTCAACGTCTTTTGCCACTACAAGCCCTGAAAGATAATTTTCGCTTTATATGATCTTAAAATTTTATGTCTTTAAGTAAAGCCGCTTTTTTAATTAAAAAATAGTGCTGGGAATGTAAATAACTTAAATATGTGCATTTATTTTGACAATTGCGTGAAAGCAATACCAGCGGGTAATGAGTTCGGTGTTGCCAGTGGGCTACTTTTTTAAAAATTCAGATTTCTTGATTGGCACCACTTTTTTCAAACAGTAAAATTTACCTTATTTAATGACATAATATTTAAGGCGAAAACAAGCTAAATTTTACCATTTCAGGAAAGTGGCGTCAATCAAGTATCTGAATTTTTTTAAAAAAAGTAGCCATCTGGCAACACTGAATGGGTTAACGTTTTGCACTCGAGAGGTGACTCTCACTCATCGCTAGTATTAGCAGATGACCGCGTAAATCTGGGTTTCAAGTACTCTGGACATCAGCACTTTAAAGTAATTTTTTGCGCTTTATCTAATGACCGAATTATCTGCCATTAAATATGACGAAATAAACTGTAAGAAATTAGTGGTATACAAAGCATTTGAAGCCCGATTTACGAGTGATACTTGGCAACACAAGTGGTGAGTGAAAATTGCCTCTCAAGCAGGGCTTAATTTCTAAGCAAAAAAGTACTGGAACCCTAATTTTCTACGGTACTGGTATTATCAACTGTACCGTTCCCCTACCCCCCCCCCCCCTGTTACTCCAATCGCAATATTTATATTTCGTTCATTATTTTCAAAATTTAAAGCAGTTTTTTCTTTTGCAAAATAAAAATTTTAAATGTACTCATTAGCATATACTTAGCTATCAATTATTTTCCACTTTTTAGTTGTCACTCCTTCTGAATGGTAATCTTTGCCTAATTGCAACGTTAATTAAATAATTTATTAATATGGTGTCCAATCATAGAAAGAGAAAACTTCTTAACCCCTTGGGGACGAGCGACCGGTATTCGTGCCGCGTAAGGTGCTCAGAATCCGTGATTATTCTGACCAGTAAATTTTTATTGTAAATTTTGCCTTATTTAATCCGAGCATTTTTCAGATTCAATTAGGAAAAAATTTCTGTTTTCAAAAACCGGTGATAAAATATTAAAAATTCTGGAAAAGACACTCGTCCCGAAGGGGTTAAAACACCATAAAAATTTTAATAAATCGCAAAGCTTTTCGAAAGAACTAGTTTTTTTCATCAGGATCAACGAACGCGTCTTTCTACTTTGAAAACAGCAGCAAGACTGAGGGTCTTGCTAATGTTTTCAAAGTAGGAGGGCGTGTACTCTGCGACTGATGAAGAAAGACTAGTTCTTTCGAAAAGATTTGCGCATTTATCAATTTTTTTATGTTGTTTTAAAACGTTTTCTTCTTTCTAAATTTAATTAATTGCAGAAATCTGCGATTATATATGGTAAGGATTAATTCGGAAATTGTGTTAACCCTCTCGCTGTGCAACCCGAGATATGCTCGGGCATGCATTTTTCCGTCTGATTAATACTATTTGGTTATTCCCACCAGGTATTTTTTAGTGAAAACTGATTTAATCAGGACATTTTCCTCGATTACGATAGTGAAAAATTTCTGCTTTAAAGAACCGCTGATAAAAGATTAAAAATTCAGTAAAAGACGCTCATCGCGAAGAATTACTTACGCAGCGAGAGAGTTAACACGAAAAGGTATAGTTCGCAGCTATTCGTTTTTAAGAAAATATAAATGAAATTTACAGAAATTAATATTTAAATGCTTAAGAATGGAATATTGCTTTTTATTTCCTATAAAAGGTGCATATCTAAAACTATAATCGATTCCTTCCGCATAACAATCTTTTGAAGTGAGTCCCTGAAAATCAGATTCAATTAAAATTTCGACACCGTTGTCGGAAAAAATCGATGTTTCTATATAAAAAGGGAAACACTGCTTGATTGCTTTCTATCAGAATAACAATACCTGGCAATTTTATCTACTTACAAAGGAAATGACTTGGTAAATGTGCAGAGCCTTAGCATGAGCAGCGTTCATGATACAGAATAAATAGAAAAATCACTGACGTATTTTTTATACTCGTACGCAATAGAAGACAAAAACCTCAAACAAACAAATCCTCAAGCTGATTTTCGTTGACTAAGAATTCTTTTCAGGTTAGATATCTAAATAAAAAAAATAAAAACAGCGAATTAAAAATTATCCTACTGTCACAAAAGAAAATCGAACTGAAAGCAAATTCTTTGTTCAGTCTCTTGAGTGGCGCCGTATCAACACGTCGCCAATATAAATTTGAATATAATAAATTTGAAACAGAAAAACACGATTTCTGTTTTCCCTACATTCTGATCAAAATAGATTTAAAATGATTCGAAATAGAATGCACGTACTTTTGAATGAGCAATAGTTTTTTTCTATACACGAACAAATAAATAGATTGAGCTTGAGTCAGGCCAAGCCCCAAAACTGATATAAAAATTGAGTCCGTTTTATCTCCATTTTCTACGTGTGCGACACATTACGCCACATATAAATGTTTTGATAAAAAAGAATGCAAAACCTTGGAGATGGGAAGGAAAGGGTTAGGTTGGGTTGATTTGTGACACCCGATTATCTACTTGAGGGATATAGGCCCTAGAGGGAGTGCCCTGCGTGGGGTCTTTCTAAGGGAACCTAATCCGTATTTACGCAAGGTTAACCATAGTTAGAAGGAAACCACGAAAACTCCGAAATGTTAGGCCGACGAGCGCAATTGGATTCGAACCCAGCACCTCCCGCCTACCAGCTTCGAGAGTAGAACCTCTCAGCCACTGGTGGGGCGGGAGGGAGAGGAAAGCGTAATTTATGCTTCGGTTTTCCGAAAGCGCTACTTCACTGGGCTCCGGAGCCCAGTATTTATCAGCTCAGGTGAAATCTGACCAATATATAAAAATTTACTAAAAACAGACAAGTACCGGAGCCGGGATCCGGCGTAAATTAAGCCCTTCACTCAAGTGCAAAGAGTTTCATTTTATTTGAAATTACAAAAACATAATATCTTTACTCCGAACACTAAAAACTATGAGAGATCGTTCAGTGTTTGTAGAAATTGATATAGAACAAAATGGCGGCTGTTCAAGTTAAAGATGCAGATTTTCACAAACCATTTAGAACTTTGATTGTTTATAAAAAATTGAAAAAATCAAAAGATCGCCAAAAGTAACGACAACTCTCTAGATAATAATTTTGTTAAAAATTGCTCAAAATGTGAAGAATATTGGTTCGAGTTATCGTGATCGAGACTTTTAGAACATAATTTTGATGTCATCACGTTTAACGCTCTCGCTGCGCAACCCGACATTTCCTCGGGCAACGTAAAAGTAGCAAAATTTGCGCAATCCGAGATTTCCTCGGGAATTTATTTTTTTCAATGGCGACTATTTTTTAAATAAACTCTGACCACTTTTTAAATACCAAATATTCCATACAGACTTTAACAACATCTACACGAAAAGTACACTGCAAAGCCGATTTTCTTAAAATAGCGGAGCGTTAATATAAAAATAGTCTCCAGTGACAGCCCTGGTTTAACGTTATGTAAATGTTTAATTATTGATTCAGGTTTGGGCTTAAAAAACTCTTATACAAAAATATTTACATATTTAAACTCTAAAATATGTATAGATTTGAAATATGTAATAAAAAAATGCGCAATTTTTGAACTTATGTTGATAAAAAAAATTACGCAGTGAGAGAGTTAAAGATTCAAGTTATGATTTACCAGCTCTATAAACATCCTTCCAAGGGGCGCAACTTCCTTAACTTTTATCTGATCGTCTAGAAAATGTAACAGAATATTCTTTACTATTTGTACTCTCAGAAAATGCTACAAAAAATTCATTTTTTGAAAATTTGAAGTTAGGTAGGTATAACCCCTAAATAGAACCATTTAGAATTTCATATCTTGTTCTTAAAAATGCACTTCTTGGATTCTATTTCCCTCATAGCAGGGTTTCCATTGGCGATTATTTTCCAGTCGCAAAACTATTCTTCAAATATAAATTTTGTAGTACATTTCTCATGTACATGTTGTGAAAGTGTAGATAAAGATTTTTCATTTGAAAAACTGGTGCGCGATAGAATTAAAAGATAGTCGCCTATGGCAGTCCTGTAACATTGGATAGTTTAGTCGTAGATAGTGTTGCAAAGTGACCCGCGTAAATAGGGGATCCAAATGCTGTGGATACCACTAATTTCCTACAGTTTATTTCGCCATCTTTAATCGCAGCTAAATATGCCATTAGATAAAGTAAAAATATTACTTTTAAATTCAGGCCTCCTAGTCATTTGGAGCCCCGATTTATGCGGGACACTTGGCAACACTACAACGAAAGAGCCTAACTTTCACTCCTTTAAACATCACGTGATGAAGATAGGCTGTTTTCACCAGTTTTTGAACTGTCATGGAATCAAGATTCGTTTAAAAGCAGGCGAGATCCATTGAACGCCGCTGTCTGTTTCTTCTGCATAGCCTCCAGCATTCATACTTTTTTACTGCCGCTATTTTTCAACAGAAAAATTTATCTTATTTCCTAAATTATCGTTTATTTAATAAATAATTTTTTCAGGGCTAAAAAATAGTTATATTTGAAGGATCCAATATGTTTTTAAATTTCCACCGATAATCAGTTGCCAAAATACGATGAAAATTTTACAACGCTAGTTCAAAAATCGTTGCCTTTTCCATATTTTACTTCAAGTAGATGAAACAGACATTCAATTACGCACCGTCGATTGCATGGAACTATTAATAAAGAGGAACTGACATATGCTTAACCCCTTGAGGGGCACCGGTATATATTATATACCACCTACGATTAATGAAATTTTACACCAGAAAAATTTTACTAAATTTTACTTTTCTAACTTTGGTGGAAAAAAGCTGTAAAATTGCTTTTACTTATATTGAAATAGAATTTTTCAAAGATTCCGGTGGGAATTCGGAATTTCACAAACGTAAATGCTTGCCCCTCAAGGGGTTAAAATAGTGAAGCTTCAACTGTAACCGCTATCGCAAGGGTTCTTTACTGCCGGTGAAACTTCCACCAGTAAATTTATATAGAAATTTTCTCCTTATTTAAATTCGATATTATTGCAAAATTTCAGTCATAAGTAATGGTTGAAACAGATTTTCACTTTTACCGGTAGCAGTTTACTTTGATGGTTGTCACGCACTGCGTTTCCACCATATTGTGACAACCAGGAAAACAAACTGAGAGTTTTACATGGAAAACTGACACCAGCAAGAACAAATAGAAATTTTAGTCAGATTTGTGAAAAAAAAAAAAAAATAAAAATAAAAATAAATCCATGAATAAGACGCTTAAATAAGACGAAAATTTCAATTCAATTTTACTGGTGGGACGTTTGCACCCGCGGTAATCAGAAACTGAAGATACTATTTAAAAAAAAAAGCAGCCGCCATATTGTGACAACCTCCTCAGTTACTTCGCTCGCAACTGGTAGACAATAGACTATATGTCTCCTCCTCTTTATTCATAACTCCATTGTCGATGGTGTTGTTTTACATTTTAAAGCAAAACAAGAAAGAGTAATCTCGTTCCCATCTGGGATTCATTAACCTCGGGGCAAACTTCCGTCAGCGAATTATAACAAATATCCCTTCTTAATAAATTGCAGTATTTCTTTCTTGAATTGGGTAAAAATTTCTATTCTTTTTTATTGGTAGAATTTCGCCCCGTTGTTAATCTGGCTCTAGTTTCCGGTGTTATTCCTCGCATTTAGAATGTGTTTTCGGACAGTAATATGTTTCGTGTTTTATTCCTGGAACGGAGATATTAGCTTATATCACACATGTAATGGAGTTATGAATAAAGAGGAGGTGACATATAATGCGTTATCAAGTAACTGCGAGTGTAATAACTGAGGAGGTTGTCACAATATGGCGGCTGATTATTTTGAATCGGATACAGAATTTCTGATAACCGCCGAAGCCAACTTCCGCCAGAAAATTTTTAATAGAAAAATTTGCCTTGTTTTAGCGGCCTTTTTCATGAAATATTTCTCTCACAAATATGATTGAAATTTCTTTTTGTTTTTACTGGTGGCAGTTTTCCTAGGCATTATAATAATTTCCACTGCCACTGAATGAAGTTATCTAGGTTGCCACAATATGGCGGAATCGCCGTGCCTGGCTATTGCCGAAGTATTACTTCCACCAGAAAAAATCAATTTCGGAGTTTATTATTATATATAAAATGAGAACACATTTTGCCATTATGTTTGTCTGACATTTTGCGTTAGAAAGGCGTTTAAATAAGGCGAAAATGTCTATTTAAATTTACTGGTGGAAGTTTGCCTAATGGAGTTATTAACCCTAGAACTACCGGAAATTTTACTCAAGTTTTATAAAAACATTCTACACCAGAATTTTTACTTAAAACTATTTAATTTGTTTATTTAACTTATTATTGTCTGATTTATACATTTAGTTTGTTTTGAAGAAATTTCTGGTTTGAATAAATATTTTGAATGTACATGTCGGGTCCATTGGACCCTTCTGGTAGACAGAGGGTTAATAAAGACGAGGAAACATATAGTGTACAGTCTACCAATTGCGAGTGAAATACGTGAGGAGATTGTCACAATATAGCGGCTGCTTTTTAAAAATAAATCTGCACTTTCTGATTACCACCGGGGCAAACTTCCCACCAGTAAAATTAAACAGTAAATTTCGTCTTATTCCAGTGTCTTATTTATGGAAATATTTTTTTCTAAATATGAAGGAGTTTTCTATTTGCTTTTACTGGTGTGAGTTTGCCTAGTAAAACATTCAGTTTGTTTCACTGGTAGTCACAATATGGCAGAAACGCAGGGCCTGACATCAGCCAAAGTAAACTTCCACCAGTAAAAATGAAAATCTGTTTCTTCCATTATTTATGACTGAAATTGTGTATTAACAAGACGTTTAAATAAAGAGAAATTTTCTATATAAATTTACTGGTAGAAATTTCCACCGGCGGTAATCATCCCCTGCAAATGCGGTTACAGTTGAAGTGTCACTATTATAAGGATATGTCAGTTCTTCTTTATTAAAATTTCCATGGTTTGACCCAGTGGTAATCTACCTATGAGAAAACAGTTACAGTTAAAGCTTCACCATTTTAAGGATATGTCAGTTCCTCTTTATTAATCGTTCCATGACATTTATATATGATTCTTGAGCAAAGATGATTTTACAACATTTTTGTCTCTTATATTCGAACACATTTAGACATCCTGACGTTTAATACTACTACCTTAATGAAAATGGCAATTTACTTACCCTTTTAGGGTTTAACTGTCAATGATGTTAACACATTCGCTACTTTCTGACACATTCATGAAACTGAAATTCATCGGATACGCCCTTCCACTTTAATAATAAAAATACAAAAACTGTTCTGGCAAATAATGGATAGTATTTTAGAGCAGCGTGCAAAATCGGTTTGCTTTTTCTCTGATTAATTGAAACTTTTTGAAAACAGAATGAAGGTTTTTTTGACATTTATTCAGTATAGCATGAAATGTACTGGATAAGACTTCATGTTGGAAACGTTACCATTGTGTCAAAAGGAAGTTTATATTGAAAAATAAAAGACAGGAAAATTTTCACAGTTCCGTGAGTTTTGCTTTGTATCGACAACATAACAACGTATTTTCGATTCCACCCAAGCATATGACACAATTTGTATGCTAATTATATATGTGAGTTTAATTAGATGTAAATATAAATACATATAATTTGTAAAAGATTCATGTCATAAATAGGGCCCTAAATTAACCCTGTACTCCATAACAATATATCACCGGTTTCTGCTTCGTTTATTTTAAGCTAAACCTTGAGAACTGGAGCCGTTCTCATTATTTCAACTTTCTAGATGGGTGAGTTAATAAATGCAACGTCTATCTCGTAGCATCCGATTTAATTACCTAATGTACCATCAGAGGAAGTAGGAAGAGTTTATATAGCTCTTAGTAAATTATGCGTGAACTTCAATTAAAATGCTAACGATTTTTAAATTTACAGAGTTATTCTATCTAAATTAGGCGTCGAATAAATCTTAAATAGATGTACACTTCTAAATTGAAAGTTTAACAACTCGACATTTAATAAAAAATTATGGTAAATATAAGATAAATCCACGAAGTAGATCTGACATTTTTTCCATGTTTGCTACCTTTGTACTTAAGGGGTCAAAACCCAAAAAATTAAATTAAATATTCTCCAACAAAACCAACATTTTTCTATCTTAACCCCTTACAGTTTCTTTTTTTTTTCAAACAATAAACTAAAAATAGGGAGAAAATACTATTTTTTCCATATTAAAATATCTGCCTTGTATAATCGAAAAAATATCTGCCAAACTATAAAGCAAAAGATATAGTTAAAAATTAGTGGTGTCCAAAAGCTTTTGCCAACGACGTAAAAAAAAACTCTTTTTGCCCGATCGCTGCTCGTCAAAAACTATTAAGGCGTTAACCCTTTCAGGGGAAAAGCACCTCCATTGCTAAAATGTTAAAATTAGTCAGTGACACCGGAATTTACGTACAAATTTATTTAAAAATATGAAAAAGCTATTTTTGACACACATAATACACTGGAAAAAAATATACCAAAAATCTGGTGTGATTGTGGCATTTGGGAATTAAAATTAAGTGATTCCATAAACATAGCACTACGCCTTGAAAGGGCTAACACACAGAAAAACGGGAAATTTTCCTCAAGTTTAATAAAAAAAAAATAAATAAATAAAAATACGCCAGAATTTTTTTTAAAAAACTGTTTAACTGATAAGCTCCGGATATGCTATTTTTTTTCGGACAGAAATTACATAGCTACCAACTTTCACGCTTTTCCCTACCACTCTTTTTAAACAGAAAAAAATTTGCCTTATTTAATCACCGGAAATTGAGGATTAAATAAGGCAAATTTTTCTTCTTAAAAATAGTGGTAGAAAAAGGCATAAAAGTTGACAGATATGCAATTGTCACTTTCAAGGGCGGTGGTTAATTTTAAGCCTCCAGCCGCGGGCGACTTTTTCGGTGGATTACTTCTTTAAAATTAAGATTGTTTGATTCCCACCGCTTTCTTGAAGTAAAAGAGTCACTTTATTTAATTACAGATTAAATAATGCTAGAATAAGCCGCTTTTAAAAAAGTGGTGGGAATCAAGCAAGCTGAATTTTAAAATGTAGCCCACTGGAACGCCAAAATAACGTTTAATTGGAAATAGCGTTTCCCGTAGCGGGAGTGTTAATTCTCGAATGCCACAATGGCACCAGAATTTTGGTATAAAAGTTTCCGTTTATTATGAATATGAAATATAGCTTTTTCCTATTTCCATATAAATTTGTTCTTGAATTCCGGTGTCATTCATACATATCAACACTTTAGCAATAGAAGTGATTTGCCCCTGAAAGGGTTAAAGTGTCGTCACAAAAAAATAACGTTACACCTAAAAAAAGCACACGTAAAACGAAGCAGGGGTATCATTGTACCGTTAAATACCGATAATCTACTGCATTTAAAAAAAATTAAATATCGAACATTTTAAATTTTTACACCGTCGTATACGGAGAAAAAAGCACTTTTGAATACAATTTGTTGAAAGCTGCATCACAATTTATTTTTGAGATATTAGTTTTTTGTAGTATTTAATGCCGTTTCAGTAGTGGTGGGAACTGAAGTTCTCCTTTTCGGTAGAAAGTAAAAAATAAAATAGCAGATTACTATATATCTTTGTTGCCATTTTCACATAACAACTGAATTTTTTTTATTAATATACATGCTATGCCAATAATATCATTTCCTGTAAAAATGTACTTTAAAGAATATTTGAGTGACTTATTTTTTTCGCATTTACTTAATTCCTATCAAAAAGTTGAAAGTATACAATTTTATTAATCCATGCGAGATAACGTTTTCCGAATTTTTACAAATATACATGAATGACTTCTGATAAAACATGAATCTATTATAAATTATATTTAATTTTTAGTATCCGTATTAATGTTACAAACAAATGAAGGCATATGAATCTTTAGATACCCGATTTTTTGTCGAGTTTTTTTAATCACGACATCACTTTTTGCTGGGTTTGTTTATTATACCGCGATAGTGGCGTCATATGTATACTTTTCAACACACGTTATTTGAACCTTTCCGGACCATGGGGCATGTATGCACCTTCGAAAAGTACATACTGAATGAATTTTTATACAAGAAAGAAAAAAAATGCTATATTTTATTTCTTTAATCCCTTCACGGTCGCTTAATATTTGAAAAAACATAAAAAAGCACCTATTTCTTTTATTACGGAAAGTGAATAATTATTAGGTTTCTAAATAAAATATGCAATTAGTTTTTTAAGGCGAAAAAAAAAAAAGATTTTATAGAACAAATTAACATTTGTAGAAAAGCCATCATGGGAGAATGCTGTGTCTTAAGCAGCGTTTACAATGTCACTTGGTATCAAACTGGATTTACAGGAAGTGTTAATATGCCGCTATCGTTTCTGCTTTCATAAACGCAAGCATAAAACCCCTCCCCTGCAAAAAACCGGAAGCAGCGTAATTTTTCCTTCATAATTTTGATTGACTGATTAGGGAACTGCGGTACAAACCTATGGTGTAAACATAAACAGAAACCGTCTACAGTCCTTTTCGCGTGTGATAATCTTCGTTCTTTTGCTTTATTGAGAATTAAAATGAATGACCGCTTTTTATTAATGCAAACTTTGATTGACATCTTTGCATGGCTGCCAACTTGTACGGATTTTTTCTACCACTAAAACTTAATAGAAAGTTTTACTAAATTCAATCGCCGAATTGCCGCGAATTTCGATAATTAAATATGGCAGAAATTTCTTTTAAATTTTAGTGGTAGCAAAAATCCGTACAAGTTGGCAGCTATGTCTTTGTAATAAGAGATTCGAGACCGCCGCTAGACAATTTTCTGCTTGAGGCGAGCATTATTTTGACGCTCTTATGACGCAATCGTTTTTTTACCATTACTCAAACTTTTTTAAAAATATGTAAATACTATGATAACTATAATTGTTTTAAAAGAATACAAATATGTATAACATTTGTTTACATTTAAGAAATTTAAAATAATCAAACTACATAAGGTATTTTGCATTAAAAAAAATACTAGTTAACTGTATTAGTACTGCTAACTTGGCATTAAATGAATAAATCATATTCTACTAGTATTTACAAGAAAGCCTCATACAAAGAGTAAAACTTACACTTCAAAATCCCTTTTATAGGGGGCCCCAGAAAAGACTAAATTTCCATTTTATTTTTTAAACCGAAACCAAATTACCAAGTGAAATTTCAATACCTGCCAACCCATTGGCAAACAAAAATAAAATAGATAGTTATTGACGTTTGCCAATTAGTTTTATAATTTTGCCAAGTTACCACAATTAGAAAATATAAACAGTTTTTATTTGTCGAAAGCTTAATAATGTTCACAATTATATTTCTAATTTTTGCCATGTCTATCAGAAATAGAAAGTGTATTATGGTTTTTATTAAAGTTTTAAACAAATTTGCTAACCAAGTTTGTAAATTTGCCAAGTGTAACAGCATTCGCGAAAGATTTTTTTTTTTTTTTTTTTTTTTTTTTTTTAATGGGGGGGGGGGGGGGGTAGCGAGGGATGTGGCTAAGTTTAATAAACAGTATTGAACAAAAATATGTCAAAAGTTTAATCAATAAAATTATGTATAAAATTTGTGTATAAATTTCAAATAGCAAAATAATGATATCAAAAACAAGTTAAATATCTTTTTGAAATCGTATACACACACACAAAAAAAAAAAAAAAAAAAAAAAAAAAAAAAAATCCCATTACATGTTAATTGATGTAATATGTTATAAAGGTCTGCACGGGCCAACCCGACCCATAGAAAGAAAAATTCGGCCTAGTATAAAAATTAAAAGTTCGGCCCGGGCCCGGTTTGGCCCAGTATTAAAGTTAAAAGTTTGGTTCGTTACAGCCGAACTAATTTCTACAAAATGTTGATTTTTACGTCGATTTGGTTAAAAATTTGTCTCGTACGGGGAGTTCTGACCAAAAACACTTATCTAGCTTTTCTTTCATGTTTATAATCTTCATTTTTATAGAAGTGCCGTAGCCTGTGATATTTATTTTTTTAATGAATTTCTATTTGTTGTATGTAAATGTTTCAGTTATCATTAATATTGTTAATCCATATTCCATCTATTGGAGACTTAAAAATCTGAAAAATACTATACAGTAAAATATTCTAAGACGGAATTGCACAGGAAAAAATGCGTTATAGACAAGTTTCCTTTTTCGCAGGTGTAAATATAGTGTATATTCTTTTCTTACGTATTTGGATATTCATTTTGCATGGATCAACACATTTTTCAGTTTAAGGCATGATTTCGTCATAGGCAGGTTCTTTTTTTCACACGTTTTACTATATTTTAATTTAGTTATATTTTAATAAGCCTAAAAATCTACGGCTCAAAAAAAAAAAAAAAAAAAAAAAAAAAAAGATTAATTATAGAATAATGACGAATTAGAAATGTATGCTTTTTTTTTCAAAAACTTTTCGTCCTGGCCAAATTTTACTGTTCTTTGAACGGACGCCGAGACAATGAATTTCATACAGGCCGGGTCAAAACCGGGACTTAAAATTTTGGCCCGTGAAGAGTAGGAAAAATGAAACCAGTGCCGTCTCGGTACGGAAAAAATAAGTCAGAGCGGGACGGCCCAATCCTTCAGGAAAAAGTAGGGCCCGACCACGGCCCGGCCCGAGTGCCGTGAATGAAAATAGGCCGGAGCTCGGCCCATGCCGATTTCTGCCCTGCTATCGGGCTCTATTATTATTGTGGAGAGCAACATCAGTACAGACCCTTCGTTATATGTTATATTTTTTGGTTATTACAAAGACACACCATTTCTCTCAAAAGATTCTTCTATATAGTCTGTAATAATTTACATTTTTAACTCTCATTGAAAAAATATTTAGTTACTTAACACGCTAAGTGCCACGTCAATCACCGGTGGCTGACACTGAACTTTCCGTTTAGAGCGCGTCATTCACTGATGTCTGACGGTCTAAAATATGATATAAAACTAAAAATATGTATATTGTTTTGAGTAATTACTGAAAATTTATTAAAAATTTACTTACCTTTTATTTATTACAGGAGTATACCTTCTTAAAAATTGCTTAAAACATTGTAAATTTTTCAGCTTCAATGTCAGTCATCGTGGCATTCAACGTGTTAAGAAAAGATGAAATGTCTGTATTGATGTTGCTCTCCATAATAACAATAATGCCTGATAGCATGGCATATCAATTAAGATATAATTATAATACGTGCATTACAAATAGCAGATTTTTCTGTTAATAAGCTATCAAAAATCGCATATTGGTAATATTTAAAAGAAAATAGCTGTTAAAAATAAGGCAAATATTTAAGAACTAAGTTCCGTTTATTTTGCTTTGGGGAAGTCATTTATTACGATATCGAAATCAATATTATAAAGCAATCAGATTATCAAGCTAAAAATAAATAAATAAATAGATAGATAAACACACTGGAGCAAACTTCACAATATATTATTGAAATTAAATAGAAAAATTATGATATGCAGAGAAAATTACCTTATCATTTCAAATTATCTATATGAAGATTTATTTTTACAATAGTAATACTATTTTCAAAAACACAACTATCAACAATGAAGTATTTAACTCGATAATAAATTCACCTTGAATTTTCTTTAACAAAGGAGTTTTTTCTATCGCAATAATCAATATGGAAAATAATCTTGAAACCAAATTACTCTTACGAACATAAAATAAATAAATAAATAAATAAATAAATAAAAACATAATCGCCGCAAACCGCGGGAAAAAATTCCAAAAATCCCTGTACGTAATTGCGAATAAACTTTATTGAAAAGAGAACAATTTAAAAAAAAATTAAACTTAAAGATTAAAACAGAATTCCTTATTATTAATGTTGAAAAATCGCCTTGAAAACGAAAAAAAAAAAAAAACTTTAAAAATAGCAGAGGGCATAGCTGCCAACCTTTAAGCTTTGTTGCTACCACTAAAATGTAATAGATATTTTCGCCGTGTTTTATCATGAGATTCCGATGATTCAATCAGTTAACATTTTCTGTAAAATTTTAGTGGTAGGAAGAAAGCGTAAAAGTTGGCAGCTACGGCAGAGGGTAAAATTTACTACAGTGAGAGCTAAAACATTCTAACAGGAATTCGTTTTTGAATATAAAATATTGGCACAAAAGCGCAACAAGGCAAAAAATCGCGGGAGACAAAATTTAATTTATTATGCTAAATGTTTAAAACAGAATTCCTTTTGTGGTTGTCAACAAATCATCGCGGATAGAAAAAAAAGGGCTTGGGACAAAAAATTGCATTGAAAATTGCAAAAACTTCCAAAATCGAGGCGGACAAAATTTACTATATTAGGCTAAAAGTTTAAAACTGTTTTTTTTCCCTAACGAATATAAAAATTCGCAGCAGAACGGAAAAAACCCCGCCAAGAATCTTATTGAAAATCTCATTAAAAATCGGTAAAAAATCAAAAAACTTGGGGGGCAAATTTTACTATATTAGTCTAAAAGTTTAAAACCGAATTCTTTTCAGGAAGATAAAAAAAAAAAAAAAATCGCCGCGGTAAGCGAAAAAAGCTAAAAATTCAAAAATCGCAGAAAACAAAATTTTCGACCTTCCATTGCAAAGAATTGACGTAATTTTGCATTTCTGAAAACAAAACAGAACTTAAAATAAAGTTTTAAAAAACAATAAATAGCTCAAAAATAAAAGCACTGACAAAACTATCAAACGATGGAGACAACAGCACGCTAACGGGTGAACTGGTACTGTTTTTTTACCCGAAAGGAATCATGGGTAAATGCTATACTACTGCCCTAGGAGCTAGCAGGGGTGAAAATCACCTAGGCTAGTTTTATCTTCAAACCGGCTTTTTCATTGGAAGCGGGGTGAGAAATACAATGATAGTATCGACGTGGATTAAATCAGGAATGGAGTGTACATTGTAAACGCTGCTTTAATGTTTGTTTTACACCATACAAATTAATATGAATATGACCTTCATTTTTCACATATTAGATCTTTATTTATCATCATCACTCACATTTTTACAAATAATATTTGAAATTACATATACATAGCTGCCAACTTTCCACTAATCTTCCGTAATGTCTGGATTAATTTGACCCAGGTTAACCACATTTCATACCAGAAAATTTATTTCACGAATGCTTATTTATTTAAATCCAGGTTTCTACGTGGAACATACTTATTTTCATTTCTTAAAAAAAATTCTGGTTCAAAACGTATTAAACCAGGGTCAAATTAACTCAAGTATTACGGAAGATTAGTTTGAGGTTGGCACCTATGCATATATACATTATATTTTGATTATTAATAATTTTTTAGAGTGTTATATATATCATGGAACTATTAATAAAAAGGAACAGGCATATCCTTAAAATAGTGAATCTTCAACTGTAACCGCTATCACAGGAGTTGTTTATCGACGGTGGAAACTCCCACCAGTAGGTTTATATAGATATTTTCAACTCATTTAAACGCCTTATTATTACAAAATTTCAGTCATAAATAGTGGTAGAGACATATTTTCATTTTTACTGGTAGGAATTTCCTTTGGTAGTAGTTAGGCCCTGCGTTTCCGCCATATTGTGACAACCATGGACACAACCTGACAGTTTTATAAGGCATACTGACACCAGTAAAAACAAATAGAAATTTTTACGACATATTTGAAAAAAAAATTCCATGAATAAGACGCTTCTTTAAGACGAAATCTTCTATTCAATTTTACTGGTGGGATGTCTGACCTATCGGTAATCAGAAACTGAACGACCGATTTTAAAAAAGCAGCCGCCATATTGTGACAACCTCCTCAGTTACTTCACTCGCAACTGGTAGACAATACACTATATGTCTCCTCCTTTTTATTCATAACTCCATTATATATATATCGAAACCAGCAATACAAATCCTGGCACTACAATCAGCGCCAAAAGCCAAACCCAAGCGGTAATATTCGAAGACTTCAAACGTAAATGCCAGTTAAATTTTTCTGGTTTCAGAAGTTTTTTACAGTAATTAAATCTTCAGCCCGGAAATATGACGGGCACCTGAAATAACGAACGACACCTCAGCCCGTGATATTGACGGGAGCGAGAATTAAGGGGTTAATTACAGCATTTTCGTGATTAAGTAAAAGTAATGCTTGCATGCTTTGGCGCAACAGCAGCGGAAACAGGGTTATTGACTTATCTTACCACGTCGCCGCAGTGGCGACAACGGAGTTATTCGCTTACCTTATCATGTCGCCACAGAGGCGATAACGGAGTTTTCAACTTACCTTACCATGTCGAAGCAGCGGCGACAGCGGAGTGTAAAGCTACCCCAAAATCATCAAAATTTTTGTAAATAAATATTTAATCACACCACTAGAATGGTTTCGCCTAGTGTTGCCAAGTGTCCTTCGCAAATCAGGTCTCCAAATGCTCCGGACACCACGATTTGCTTGCAATTTATTTCGCCAAATTTAATCGCGGATAATTCAGCTATTAGATATGGCGAAGAAAATTACTTTAAAATACTAGTGTCCATAGCATGTGGAGCCCCGATTTACGCGGGGCACCTGGCAACACTAGGCGACACCCATCTATTGGTGTGATTAAATACTTATATACAAAATATTTTGATGATTTTTTGGGTAGCTTTGCATCTGTAGCGATTATTATTTAGTTAAACAAAGCTTTATATCATGAGTAGCATTTTCGTCCAAACTGCAGTCTCGTACACCAATTTTAGGATTTTAAAGGGAATTTTAAAATTTACCAGGGCCTATTACGTCATTCTGCCATTAGAGACCACCTTCTGATTACTAGTCCTGAGCGCTGACACAATAATGGCTGCTGCCGAAGGCAATTTTTTTTTCAGCGTTTCTCTTATAGTTTGGTACCAATATTTTTTTTTATTTTTTTCACTTTAATTTTCTCAAATTAAACAAGACAAAGAAATAGTTTATAACACACTGGTGTCCAAATTAACCCTTTGAAGGGCAAATAATTGCGTTTCTGTAATGTCGAATTGACACCGGAATCTACAAAAAGATTTATTGCAAAAAAAAAGAAAACCAATTTTACAAATTTTTTCCTCGAATGTTAGAAAAGTAAAATTTAATAACATTTTTCTGGTGCAATTTTTTTAATGCAAATCTTCATTAATCTTAGGTGGGAAAAAATGCATCCGGGGGGATAATTAAGGGAACCGTACATTCGTTAAAAAAAAATCCACCTTCGGTGACTGCCATTTTTGTGTCAGCGCTCAGGCCTACTGTTCACAGGGCGGTGCATTAGACAGCGATACAGATACATTGGCATGGCTGCCAACTTTGAAGCTTTTGTTTTTCCACTAAAATTTAAAAGAAAATTTGTACTTATCTAGTTGCAGATTTCGCCGATTAAATAAGGGAAAATGTTCCTTTAAATTTTAGTTGTTACAAAAAAGCGTAAACGTTGGCAGCTATGCATTAGAGACATACAGGGAGATAAATATAGATAGATGAAAAAATCGATAAGTCCTTTTCTTCTATTCTATTTTGAAGAGGAGATATGATCATGTATGTGAGTATTCGAATACTAGTTTCTTGAAACTATGTAATTTAGGCAATTTGCATACATTTAATGTTACTGCTTCTTGAATATTTTTAAAATGTACAAGATATGCAAATCATATTTTTAAAACTATGTAATTTAACACATAAATTGTAACAGAAATAAATTTATAGAATCAGTGTTGCCAGTGGGCTACTTTTTTAAAATTCATTTTTCTTTATTCGCAGCACTTTTCTGAAATGGTAAAATTCCCCTTGTTTTCGCCTTAATTAATATGTAGTTAAATAAGGTGAATTTTACTATTTCAAAAAAGTGGTGCCTCAAGAAATCTGAATTTAAAAAAAGTAGCCCACTGGCAACACTGTATAGAATATTTAAATGACCAAATCGAAAAATAATAGCTCGTACCATTGTGAAGTTTATGATTTATGTTTAAAATCTACATGAGTTTTTATTAAAAAAGAATTTAACAATTGGATTTCCAAATTTACAATCTACTTAATTTCTAAACTAGCAAAAGCCATGCTTTGCTTTGATTCGCGAAGCATTATTTAATAAGATAAATATTTCAAAGTAACTATTTTTTTATATTATGCCTGCATCTTTATTAAGTAAAAACGTTATTTTATGTTTTGGCGCATTTTAATTTTAGAAATGCATTTCAGCCAAAAAACTAAGAATTTCCTCGGATATTTTTATTTATTATATAAGACTGGTATAAATAAAAATATTTTCGAAGCAAAATTTTACAAAATATTTATATAACGAATTTAACAATTAATTTTACTTGTTTAGAATTCTTTGTTGCCAGTTAAAAAAAATTATAGTATAATTATTTTAAAATGCGTTAGTATCATCTGCGTAAATGATTTACCATAATAAGAATAAATTGTGTATTTGAATTCTTAACACTGAATGAGAAATACTTTTATAATTGAATGCAAATAATTGAATTTTCACAAATTTTAATTCATTAAAAATATGCTATAATTTTCATAAAAAAGGTATTTTAAAAATTTCGTAAAAGAAATCGTAACTCCATGATTTATTTTTTTCTTCTGAAAATATACGTGTTTCATTTTATATTTGCAAAAATGTGTCCGTATTGGAAAAACATGTAAAACAAATTAATTAAAGTAATAAAATTTTTAACGTTATTCGGTAAAAAAATAATAATATTGTGCAAATCTGCAGATCATAATTTATTTTTACGTTTAATTTCAAGTCGAAATACTGTTTTTTTTTTTTTTTTTTTTTTTTTTTTTTTTTTTGTAAAGTGTTCGACAAAATGTAATTTGTGTAGTCTAGTAGAGGATTCGCTTCGCTCATCCTAATAACTTCACAAATGACTTCCTGTTAGGTATACGAATATAAAATCTACCGAAAAATCCAAATACGATCTTTAAACCTCGTATTCATAAAAAAAATTTCAAAATTTGTTTCAAATCCGATATAAAGTAGACATTCTAATCTTATATATACATACATACTGATCAGACTAATGTTTCTTAATTTCAAGTAGATCATGCTACTAATTTAGAATTAAAGGAAAACCTCCTCTCTAACAATATCATTCACTTTTTAGATCTAAAAACTACACTGTAATAAAACAAAACAATAACTGATCTATGCGACAAACGTACAGAATATAAATTAAATGTTAATACATTTTACTCATTTCAAATCATGCCTTCGTATCCCAGTATATCGTAATATACTCCTTAATTATTTTATATAGAATAAAGTGTTTATGTTCTTCTCATATCATTAACAACAGCAGTAAAAAAAATAATTTATGATGCATTAGATCATGGTTTTGCTAAAAAATTCATATACTCTTTAATATATAATTAGTACATAAATGATCTTACAACACAGTTAACACATTGCGTAAAAAAAACCTCATAAAATAAAAATTAAAAATTAAAAGTGCAAATAAAAATAAAAAATTATAATAGGATGGATGGATGGATAGATATTATAGTACGGAAGAGTGCGGCGTTGTCTGCATAATACGCAATGGTTAATATTTAATAAAAAAGAGTGGGCATTTGATTATCAATTACGATGCAAAAATACATATCTTATTATGGATGTTGATTAGGCATACTTCAATGCCTAAATATATATTTCTACTTGTATAATTATTAATTTTAATTAAATCTATATATTTTTTCTTTATTAATTAATAATGTTAATGTTAAACTTGTAATTATACTTTTAATCCACTGCGGACAATATCATATTAATACCTTGTACATAGTATATTATGTTACAAGAGCATAAAAAGTGCATGTATTAAATATAAATTTTATTCTTTGTTCGATCCCCTCCCCATAATTATGTATTTAAAATTTTTATGCCTGTTTGTGGACACATTAACAATTACTAATTAATTTCAAAATTTAAATTGTTAATTTCAATTTACTAAGCATTATAATTTTATTTATTTATTTTTATTTAATTGTATAATTATTTATTTAAGTGATTATGCACTGCTGTGACAGAGATTTAAATATAATAATGTGTTATTGTATTGTACACATGGCTGCCAACTTTTACGCTTTCTTCTTACCACTAAAATTTCGCATTAAATATTGTCTTATTTAATCGTCGAAATATCCGATTAAACAAGGCGAAAATCTCTATTAAATTTTAATGGTAGTAAAAAAGCGTAAAAGTTGGCAGCTATGTCATTTTTTATATGAAATATTAATTAAGGAATCATCCATATCATCATTTTACTTATTTATTTATTTAAATTTATATTTTGGCACATATATATACATATTTTTAATCCATGAATTCTGTTTACAAAACACAATTATTGTTTTCTGCTTAATTCAATTATAGTTATTACAGTTATTTTATAAATCATTTACTTATTTACTCTTATATTTTCTTATGTATATATTAACATATTTTTAATTATCATTTATATACCTCTATACAGTTTCTCCTTTTATGCTTAATCCAATAACAGATATTAATATTATTAATATATTTATTTTAATTACATATTCGTTTATATTCCAAACAATGTATTTTACTAATAATAAATACCTATGTACTCATTTTAAATGTATCATTTAACGACAGATCGCAGCACTTCATTGATTTATTGGATAAAAGATTGTAATTTATGTTTGAATGTAATACAGATGGCCGCAACCACCATATCTTAAAATTTATACCTGACTATACAGAACATTATTACTCCATGGTCCATAATAATTTAAAAAACTTTTTGGGCAACATATGAAAATCATCTCTTATTTTTTTTTTTTATTTTTTTTTTTTATTTTTTTTTTTTTTTTTGCAGTATAATTCAAAGTCAGATTGGATCTTCAATTGGTAACAGGTTTTTCTTTCTTAATCCTTTTCAATCAATATTTATTGTGTTCTCTAACATTTTTATTTCTGGTTTTAATGTGTGCGGTAGTCATAACTTCACATTATTTAGCTTTTTATGGCTAATGCGAAGTTGAAACCACACATTTTATTTGTAGTAATCAAGCAGTGTTGTCCGATTGGGGAATTTTTTAAATCAGATTATTTGACTGTGAAAACTTTTTAAAACTAGTATAATTCACCTTATTTTTCAGAATTATTAATCTATTTTTAAATAGGTTGAAAACATCTATTTAAAAAAAGCGGTGACAATCAACAATTTGGGGACAAAAAAGTCCCCAATCTGGCAACACTGTAATCAAGAAAATTGTGACCTGACCAACCTGGCTTGTTTAACAAGGGCATAGCGGGATAAGCATTGGAAACATGCCTTTTAATTAAATTTCCTGATTTTTTTCCCAGACGTAGCTACATATCAGACAATCGGTTTCCCCTATTATCACTCTATGAATATTGATATTTAATGAGATAAAAATGTTTTTTCGATTTTTTTCAAAAACTGCTGCACGGAATGTCAAACCATTAATTGAGGATATATAGATACCAAAGATGCATAACTGGTAATTTTTGTATAATTATCTGTTTAAAAAAACTGTGTGAAATAGCGAAATAAAAATATAAAAAAATAAAAATAATATCTTATGGTTATCTGAAAATTACCATTTTCTTGTAAAAAATCCCCCATATGTGCCCGTATATTCTATATAAATGCCGAAAGTGTGTATTGGGTACTACATATAAATATTTACAAAAATGTATATTAAAATTATTGAAATTCATTTTAAGGCGTTATTTTTGGCTGAACTACTCAACTTCCACACCCGAAGAAATTTTGGAATAAACAGTTACAGAATTGCTGTATTTTAAATTTTAATGAACACATGAGCAACATTCTCAACACTGTCGCTATCAAAATGAACATGGTGTTGAAAAACATGGCTTATATGCTTAATGGAATCTAAAATACACCAGTTGACATATTGTCAGCTGACTTTGTTCTAAAAATTCTTCGGATTTTGAAGTTAAGTAGCTCTGCCCCAAATAACGCCTTAAGATCAGGGTTCGTACGAGTGCTTGAATTTCATGACTAAGAAATTTTTCGGTACCAGTATTTTCTTATGGAAAATCTCTCCTGAAATAAAGCGAAATTTCGTCCGTTTAAACTAAATTTATTTTTCAATAAAAAAAAAATAAATAAATAAAATAAAATAAAATCTGATATTGGGCCTTGACAATAACGGTATCTGTACGAACCCTGTAAGATGAATTTCAATAATTTTAATGTACATTTTTGTAAATATTTATATGCAGCACCCAACGCAAACTTTCGGCATTTATATAGAATATACGGGCACATATGAAAAATTTTGTTATATGGGGAATGTTTTACAAGAAAATGGTAATTTTCGGATTAACATCACATATCATTTTTATCTTATTTTTAATTTTTATTTCGCTATTTCACACAGTTTTTTTAAACAGAAAATTATACAAAAATAACTAGTTATGCATCTTTGGTATCTATATATCCCCAGTTAAAGGCAAGAAATTCCGCGCAGCTGTTTTTGTGAAAATCCGTTCTTTAAAAAAATCGAAAAAATATTTTTATCTCATTAAATATCAATATTTATATGGTGATAATAGGGGGAAATATACAGTCGTGGCCATAAGTTTAGGACCACCACTGAAAATTAAGATCCAGACAATAAATTCAATACTTACTCGTTAGTAAAATTATAAACTCCGTTTATTACATGAATATTACATTTCTATGCATGTAAATCACAGGCATTAAACACAAATTTTACAGAAAAATCAATATTTTGTTGGTCCGCCGTTAGCTTTTATTACGGCCTGCAAACGTTTTGGCATGCTGTCTACCAGACTTCGGCAGAATGCAGCTGATAATTCTTTCACCCAAACTTCCTTAATTGCTTTTTCCAGTTCCTTAGCACTAGTTGGCTGTTTCTCAGAGACCTTGTGCTTTAAGAAAATCCATAAGTTCTCAATTGGATTCAAATCGGGGCTGTTTCCAGGCCAGTCAAGGATTTGAATTTTCTTCGTCTTCAGAAACTGAGTAACAATTTTAGAGCGATGACATGGTGCACCATCATGCATAAAAATTGTGCATTTATGAACGTCCATGTGTAATTCTAACTTCTCCTTCAACAAATCAACGTATTTTTTTCCATTCATAGTCGTTCCTGGTGGTAGGAAGAACAATGCAGCCGTTCCGTTCACTGACATTCCACCCCAAATCATGGCACTTGGGGAGTGTTTAACAGTCTGTAAAGTGTAACGTTCATTGAATCGCTTTCCAGGAGGTCTACGGACATAGTACTTGCCTGTAGAAAACTGCTGTATGGTAGATTCATCCGAAAAAAAAAACAGTCTCCACTGACGAATTGTCCATTTGGAATGTTTCTTGGCAAAGTCCAAGCGCTTAGCTCTCATGGCCGTTGTTAACCTGTGTTTTTTCGCAGGTTTATGGGATTTTAAATGAAAGTCGTGGAACAAACGCCGACTTACTGTTCTACGACTGACATCCACACCTTTTTCAAGCAGTACTGATCGTATCTTGCTTGCGGAACTCATTGGAGAACGAACTGCTATTCTCTTAATGACACGGTCATCCCTTGGTGTGATTTTACGAGGTCGACCACACCTTTTGGCATCAACATAAGTCCCTTTTTCTTTATATTTCTTGATCGCATTGTGAACTGCATTCTTACTACGTCTTACTAGTTTACTAATTAAACGTTCAGAATATCCTTCATTATGAAGAATAACAATTTGTGCACGCTGAGCTTCAGAAACTGACGATTTTTGACTCATTTTCATACATTTTCAAAATTTGTAAATCAAGCAACAATTGCGTCTACGACGTTTATTGCTCAAAGATCAAACGAAAAGTGAATACCGTACTCTACTGCCAGACGGAATGACGCCATCTGACGCAATCGATTTCATTTATGACGTTATCAGTGGCTTCAATTGTAAAAATGCTAGTTTCTGTACAGTGGTCCTAAACTTTTGGCCACGACTGTATTGTCAGATATGTAGCCACATCTGGGAAAAAAATCAGGAAATTTGATTGAAAGGCATGTTTCCAATGCTTATCCGGCTATGCCCTTTCCATTTTTAATATATTTACTACGTTTTGCATTTGTTACGGGGATCTGTTTCATAGTATACATGTTGGTTTATACATCATTTTTAACATGCATAAATTTCTTTATTCTTTATACATTCAACAAATGTCCAAGCGGATATGTTTCTAGAAATTTTACTACATATCTTATTCAACCATTAACCTTTCTTTTGGATGTTAGAGAAGTTATAGAGATGCAGGAAAAGGATAATGTGTCTGGTAAAAATTATTTAAATGCAAATGGGCTTATGGTAGTGAAAAAGAAAGGTTTTAGAAAAATAGTATTACCC
The DNA here is from genome assembly GCA_963932465.1 of Maratus speciosus. Lineage (NCBI taxonomy): Eukaryota > Metazoa > Arthropoda > Arachnida > Araneae > Salticidae > Maratus > Maratus speciosus. The sequence continues at coordinate 30,070,758 of OZ010787.1, read as the reverse complement.
ATGTCCTTAAGAAGAAAATTATTAAATGTTTCTCATGAGAAATTTGGTCCCCCTGGTATCCAAAAATGTTAAATTTAATCTCCCCTATTTGTTATTAGCCTGATAGGACTCAAGATATAACTAATTTTGTAAAACATTGCGAGATATGACACAAAAAATAAATATCCCAGACAGAAAAAATCTGGTTTATTACAAGCTATGCTAACACATATCAACCTTATGAATGCCTTTCTGTTAATACTGTCGGATGATTTAATTACTATAACTCTACTAAAAATATTTGCATATCATAACAGACCATTCTACAAGATATGTTTGGGCTTTCTCCTCAAAAAGTGTTACCACAGACACTTATGCCAACTATCTAAATCAAGTCTTTAATATTCAAACTCCCCAACAATTATACTGTTTCAATAAAACTCTCAAAGTACACGTTACCCAAAAAGTACTAAGTGATAGAAATGTAACTTTTACTTCATCTAGATTTTAAAAATGTCTGCGGAATCATAATAGTAAGCAACGTTTAACCTCAGCTCCCCATCCTCAAACGAATGGAAAATGTGAGCGCGAGAATCAGACAATAGTTACTAGATTAAAGTTTAAAGTTAATTCTACCAACTCTAAAGTTCCTTGGACAAAACTTTTTACAGAAGTAGTTAATGAGTACAGTAATACACTCCATTTCATAACCAATTTCCCCTCTGCTTATTTACTTTTTGCCATCTACCATATGATTCCCACCTTCCACAAGATTATTACCCTCCAGTTCAAGAAGCCCTGTTAATTGATAAAAAACGCACTGATGAACATTATTGGAGAAGTAAAAAATATTATGATCGAAATTATATAGAAAAAAATTTGAGATAGGAGATCTTGTAATTTATCAAGAATTCCAATATCCAAATACTAGAGAGCTCTCACAAATTTTTAGTGATCCATATCGAAATCTTAATAAATTATCTGATGTTAATTTTGAGATTGATAGGAAAATACAAAGTAGAAATACGGAGATTGTCCATGTATCTAAATTACGACAATATTATTCTGCAGATCAATTAAAGTTATCCCATGAGAAACCCCAGCAAACGAATGTTAAATCCACAGCCTAGTCTTAATTTTATAATAGTAATTAAATTAACTAAATTAATAAATATATGTATAATTAACTAATCAGTTCTTTTCTGTATAACAGTGTGTTCATGAATCACCGCAGGTATATTGCTGCTGAGATTTTTACTTGAGTTAGAATTTATGCAGGCGTGAATTGGTTCATTTAAGTTAGGAATTTCTTATATTGAAGTTAATTGAATTACCGTAATTTCGGGTGTATAGCCCGCAGATCAAACAATTCAGTTTGGACCCAGAAATTTTATTCAGTATTTGATGAGCAATATTTACCGTGATCTAAAAAGTTACGTTTTATTTTTAAAAATTTCCGGGTCGAAACACGATTGTTTGATCCGCGGGCTATACACCGGAAATTACGGCAAATTAATACCTTAAGCCTTCGCACTCGAGGGCCCCACTGCGGAGACATAATCTTTCTTTGAAAATTTGTTTTGGGCACCAGTAATAAAGGAAAATAAAATGTACCTTATTTAATCAGAGCATTTTTGAAATTGTGTACTTGAACGAAACTTCTTTTAAAAAAGTGGTGCCGATCGAATAAAATTTGTGTAAGAGGCGACAAGTGCAAAGGTGTAAACCACATTAACTAAATAAATAAAATTAACTGAAATAGATTTAACCCCTTCACGGTCGCTTAATATTTGAAAAAAAACACCAAAATGTACCTATTTTTTTATTACAGAAATTGAATAATTATAAGGTTTCTAAATAAAATATGCAATTAGTTTATTTTTAAGCCGAAAAAACAATATTTTATAGCCATATTCATATTTGTATAAAAGCCATCATGCGAGAATTATGTGTCTTAACCTCTTAAGCTCCGCTTCCGATAACTGTAGGTTACTTTTTTTATTACTCAGATTGTTTGATTCCCATCACCGTAGTTTACGGCAGATAAAATGATGCGAAAATAAAGCCATTTACACTATTTAAAAAAAAAACTGGTGGGAGTCAAACAATCTGAATTAAAAGATAGTAGCCTACATTTATCGAGGGCGGAGCTTAAGAGGTTAAGACACATAATTCTCGCATAATGGCTTTTATACAAATATGAATATGGCTATAAAATATTGTTTTTTCGCCTTAAAAATAAAGTAATTGCATATTTTATTTAGAAACCTTATAATTATTCAATTTCTGTAATAAAAAAAAAATAGGTACACTTTTGATGGTTTTTTTCAAATATTAACCCATTAGGGACTAGCGTTACCATATGGTCACAGCATAATTGTCAACACTTTTGCTGTTTGAATACCAATAATTTAACACAGAATTTTTCATTTCCTTTAATGACAGAAATTCTGCTATAAAAGAATATAATTTTTTCTTTTCCAAAAAAGTGGTGCAAAATGCAGTTTTTGTATTTTAAAAAGAAAAAATAACTCCGTCTTTAATGGGTTAAGCGACCGTGAAGGGGCTAATATTCCAGTTATCATCAGAAAGGCTTGATTCATCAGAATCCATATCAAAATGACAAAAATATTACAAATCTATGACAAATCTATGGCAAATTATAGATCGTACGAATCAAACCAGAGTGCTAATATTCAAAGACTTCAAATGGAAATTCCAGTTCAATTTTTCTGGTTTCAGAAGTTTTTTCCAGCAATTAAATCTCCAGCCCGAGAATATGACGGGCACGAGAAATAACGAACGACACCTCAGCCCGAGATATTGACGGGAGCGAGAATTAAGGGGTTAAAATTAAATGGAATTTTGATCTTGGATTAAGTTTAATTACTATAGCTTAATAATAATTGATCTTTCATCAACCTTTCTCAAGTATGCTACGAGTTCTCATTTTCATTCAGCAACTATGTTTTTCTTGTTTAATTGAAAGTAAGATAATTGCATAATAATGCTGAGTTGATGCTAGTTTTCTTTCACAAACATTTCTTATTTATTTTCTTATTTTATTTTATATCTAGTATTTGAGTAAATTTTCATATCTCATTCTCTGTCAAATGGATGAGATGCTAGTTAGATACTTAAAGAATTGTTAAAGAAATATTGTATGATATTTTTGAATTTTACTGACTGTTGTTGTTGAATTTATTGTTTAATATATTGTTGATTGACGGTGGTTGGGGGTGGGCGGGTGGGTCAATCTCCGCAGCGAGCGGCCTCTTTTCGTCTGCAGCCCTTTATTCTTCTACTTATTCCGACTTTTCTGCGGAGAAAGGTTCGTAGGTCCCCAGCCACGTCCCGAGTAAAAGACACTCTAGCAAAAGCCACGTTTGGGGGAAAATTGAAAATCGAAACCGAACAAATTTAAAGGGGAAATTACACAAATTAAGGACACCGAAAAGCGGAAAGAGAGGGCTCGGGACCCTGAAGCTACCGAACGACTACCTGCTATCATTAATAATCATTCATTATACTATTTATTATTCGATATTGAGAGAAAAAGTTCATAATGGAATATTTATTAAATGAAATAAATATTTATTAAAAATTATTGATAACTGTGATAAATGAGATGCATTAAATACTTGACACTGAATATTACTTGAGTTTGAATATTTGTGGTATGAGTTTTCTAGATCCAATTAATTTGATGACCTATGATCTTTTAGTATGAATTGCAATTATTCACTGTAATTTATTCCTAGAAGTTGATATTATTTTAAGGGAAGATCATATTAGGTAATTAGAAGACAATAAACGTTTAGCTAGATAATGAACTTAATTGTACACTAGGGTGGAGCGAAAAAAATTATTTTTTGAAAATCAAAAACGGGTAGGTGCCAAAAGTTGCCTTTATACTAGTACATCATCTGCGTGCAATATTACCGCTGAAAAATAATGGCTTGAGTCTGCGCTTTTGGTCCAAAAGTCAAAAATTTTGGGTAAAATTTGACATTTTTTCAAAAAATTAAAAAAAAAATTCTACAGAGATGGTTATTATTTAAAAGTGTTACTTAAACCTTTATTATCAATGACTTAACATATTTAAACGATAAAACTATATCTTTGTTCTGTATAACCGGAACAAAACTGACAACTTTTGGTGAAAAAAAGGAGTTTCCACTCTGTTGTGTCATACAACTAATTGTTATTTGGAATACAGCTCTTACGTAGTTGCTTTGAAATCTACCAAGGGGATATCAAGAGGGAGTGGCTGCATTTCATGACACAACAGTGCATAGCTTGACCACCCTTCCATCTGAGCACAATGTTTTATTTATATATTGAATTGGGATTTTGTATCAAAGACTGACATAAGATTCCTATGTATCAACCTAATCCATCTCTTCTTTGTATCCACAGACGTTGGGTGCTGCTGTGACACTTCTTCACGTATATTTCTACTGCTTGTGCATGATAAGGCAAGCAGAGTAATGCAGTGCAATTAATGGAATCTATTCAGCCCTCTAGTATCTTCACCAAAATTACATCCAGTTACTGCATAGTGATTGGGAGTTCCGTTCCTACAACATTTTACAACATTTAGGTATTTCATCTTTGAGTATGCCATCATTTACTCTACCTCTTGAATTTTTTATATGCTGATAAGTTTGTTGTTTAATGTGGTTGCGATCGTCATCAAAATTGCAATAAGAATTTGCTCTCGATGTGAAAAGCTACCATTGTCCTAAATAAATTTTTTTAGTATTTGTTTTTTGCCGATTTCAGTGATGTTTTGTAGCCGAGTAATTCCCCATAAGTTTTTAGATCAATTTTTTAAATGTGAATTTTATTTGGTGTAAGCCATCATGTGGCATAAACTTGGATTACATAATTTGTGAGGGAACCAGACTCTGATGGTCAATCAGTTCAGTGCTTATATAAAGGCGAATAACTTTATGCGCCGTTGTGGGCCATCTTCCGTAGGACAAGTTTCTCGGGTTCCAATTCGCTAGTTCCTCTGAGCAATATCTTGATGAAATAACTTTGCAGATATCTATCAGATATTTCTGGTATGTGCTGAGTAACCTTTTCTTGATTTCAGGAAATAATGTTTAAAAATTACTCTCTATGGCTTCAAAAATTGAAATAAGAAGGGAATAAACACGTGCACAAATATTTTCCTATTGGTCCGGCGCATCCCTGTGGGTTAGAATCTAATTTTTGCCAACGATTTTATCTAATAAATGATGCAGAGGAAATTAGCTGGACTTGGAGGAGACATATGATCAATTGTAATGGTTCATTCTAAACATGCACCTCGCAGAATGGATGACAACGACTAACAGAATTATCCACCTTCAAATGAGCACTTACTGCCCATCAGAGTCTCTACGTTCACTCAAAAAAGTACTATGTTATCCAAGTTTGGCTCCAGAATAGTTTACAATCAAATGTAATCCACAGCTAAGGAAGGGATTTAAAAACTCATGGGAAATTGGCTACATAAAAAAAACTTGGATACTAAACAACACACAAAACGGAATAAAAAAAATACTGAAAAAACGGTTATTTAGAACAATGGTTGCTTTGCATACTCAGAGGAAATTCTTATTTCAATGCTCTCTGACGATTGGCATCACATTAAACAGCTAGCTGCTCAGCACATAATAGTAGAAAGGTGAGAGTAAATGATGGCATACGCAAATCGGAAATATCAACAATAAACTTTGAAGCGGATAATTATATAAATCTAACTCATTGGAAAAGTGTTGTGGTAACAGAACCTCTAATCAATATGCATTTATCGTGTGCAATCTTGGTGAAGATAATAGAAGGCTGAATAGATTACATTAATATCATCCGCACTGCATTACACTGTTTGTCTTCTCTTACACAAACAGTAGAAAAATACGTAAATGAGATCACAGCAGCAGCATTCAAAGTCTGTGGATCCAAAGAAGAGATGTACCAGGTTGATACATAGAAAACGTATGCCAGTCTTTGATAAAAAATCACAATTCAATGTATAAATAAAAAATTGAGTTCAGATGGTAGGGTGGTCGAGCTATGCACTGTTGTGAAATGAAATGCAGCCACCTCCACGTGGTACCTCCTGGGTAGTTTTAAAAAGCAGCTAGGTAAGAGCTGTATTCCAAACAACAATTAGTTGTATGACACAACAGAGTGGAAACGCCTTTTTTCACCAAAAGTTGTCAGTTTTGTTCCAGTTATACAGAACAAAAACATAGTTTTTTCGTTTAAATATGTTAAATCATTAATAATAAAGGTTTAAATAACACTTTTAAATAATAACCATCTCTATAGAAATTTTTTTTAATTTTTGAAAAAATGTAAAATTTTACCCAAAATTTCGACTTTTGGACCAAAAGCGCAGACTCAAGCCATTTTTTTCAGCGGTAATATTGCACGCAGATGATGTACTAGCATAAAGGCAACTTTTGGCACCCACCCATTTTTGATTTTAAAAAATTAATTTTTTTCGCTCCACCGTATTGTACTCATAACATGACAAACCATGAGATAAAAAAAACTTATCTTAAGAGTTATTTTCATATAAGTATAAATTAAGAGAAATGTTGGGTATAGAGATTAGTTTTCAGATTTTAAGAGTTTTTATTATTTATGAGTTATTAGTTAGAGTTTTTATTAGTCATGAAGTTATGAGTTTTTATCAGTTTATGAATTTTAGAATTTTCAGAATTTCAGAATTTTCAGAAATTTTAGAAGTCTTATTATGGCCACATGGTAAATAATACCATACAAGCAGTACTATATGGTATATGATATACAAATTTCTCTGGCATCTCAAGCCACAAAGTGATAGTATAGCGATGTATGACATGCCATACAAATAAAAGATATTGTAAATAGATATTATTGTTTTGTATTTCAATTGTTATTATTATTTTTAATTTTGATATTATTAATTTTAGTATTATTAATATTTAGTTATTGTGCTACATTAACTTTATTTATTTAAACTGAAAGTGAAAGTAGATTGGAGAAATTAGTTGCTAGTGTAAGGATAAGTTGTTTCAGATAAACATTAAATTTCTGAATCTAATTTTTTAACTTTAATTTTGAGGACATTTTCAGAAGTAATTTCACTAGCAAACTCATATTGTAAGAGTCTCAGTTCAATTCCTTCCTAATAGTGAGGTATGCAATAAGTCTTTATTTACTGAACTGTTGTTATTAATCCCTTGAGGGGCGGTGGGATATATTTTATTATACCTAATTTTAATGAATATTTCCACTGAAAATTTTAATTAAATTTTACTTTTATAACGTGGTTGGAAAAAAGCTGTAAAACTGCTTTTCCTTATTTTGAAATAATTTTTTTCTAATTTTTCGGTGTAATTCCAACATGACAGGAACGCAATTAACTGCCCCTCAAAGAGTTAAGACAATTTAACGAACTTCAGACAAATGAGTTAATGAATGCTTTGCTCGTGAATATAAGCAATAAATGTTCTATAACAACATTCATTACGTAAATAAGGAAAATTCTTTCTGAAATGATTACTCTCAAATTTTATATTTAATATTAACTTTTCTTATCCTATATTCAGATTACTAAAACTATCTTTCTAAATTGTAAACAAGATTAATATCTTGTTATTGTACTTTAATTAAAAATTCCTCTAGTTCGCGTTATAACTTCTAAATTGAAATTTTATTTGGCATTTATAATATTTTTAGAAAGTCCATTCTTTAGAGAATACTACAAGTGACAAAATTGTAATCCAAGTCCGTGAAACATTTCTCATCTATGGACTTGCAAGTCATAAGACCTAAAAATTCAACCATATTTTTGGGTGAGAGGATATGTAATAATATTAATTTTTCGCCCTTTTACCTTAATTAATTTATTAAAAACTCGTATAATATATATCTTTTTTTATCTGTGCTTTAATAATATCTTAAATATCCTTTACATTTTAATCCCATGCCTTTAATTCAACGCATTCTTTTATTTCCTATTTTAAAAATAGTAATCAGTTAATACCTCCACTTTTTTGTAAATACTCACTAATTTATTTTATTATTTCATATTTTGAGGTATTGAATTCTTATTTCTTTCGAAGGTTTCTTAATACCACTTTATCTTTTATTAAATTGTCATTCGATTTCCCATTGTGCCTTGCGAGAGCTTTGCCGCTCAAATATTTCCACCTTTTAAAGTTCCGCTTGTAGTAAAGAATCCTGTTTCTACGTCACAGCTTCCAGGCTTCTTTCCTTGTTTTCGTCCTATCGCCTATCCTGCCCTCTTCGCCCGTTCTCCTCGCTACTCTGTGTTTGTTAGAGCGTAGAAGAAATCAGTGTAGATTTATGCGTTCTTTTTAGTATTTAATAGTTTACGCTGGCCTGGAAGAGAAGATTTTGTAAGTTTTTCGTTTGGCTATACAAATCTGTCACTTGGTGGAATAGATTTTGAATTGTGAGTTTCCAGTGACTTTTAACACCATAGAGATTAATATGAAGCGGAACAGCTAGATTCACGAGCCAATTGATTTACTAGTGAAACTGTTACGAGATGGTTTTCAAATAAGCTTCTTAAAGATTATGCTTCCTGTGAAATCTTCGCTGTCAATGTGTCAAAAAAACCACTAAAAGTTAAAATATTAGATTTATTTATACAAAAAACATAAAAATTAAGTAAGTACTTATGTACTTTAGTACAGATAATAAGTATAAAAGTCACATGGGTATTTTAAGGGAAAAAATATCAAGGTAAAGCTATGAACAAACGGCTACGTAAGTACTTAAGTTCTTTATCTTTATCCAGTGGTCGCATTATATAGGGAAAATGTTATTGTTCCCACCAGAAACTTTAATGAGTTACCTTCATGGTCATTTTATTTAACATATACTAAAGAAAGGCGCGAGGAAGATATTATTATCAAAATAGTGGTAGGAACAATAAAAGTTTCCCTATAGAATGCGACTCCTGTGTATCGTACAATTTCAAGGTCTGGCTATCTCGATTTCAGGGGCAAGGTACTTGCATTCGCAAAATTTTTAAATAATTCATTCACACCGTTATTTACAAGAGAATCTATTTGTAAACAAGTAAAAGTATATTTTCGCGTACTTAATAAAGCTGAAATTTTCATTGTAAAATCCCGGTGCCAATGTGGCAATTAGGGATTAAAATTATGTCATGCCATAACGGCATCACCGCCTCTCAAGTAGTGAAGAAAAAAGGTTTGACACCACCCAATATGCTTTTTTTAATATTATTACGTAATTTTATTAAGGTATTTTATAATTTTCTTAATTTTTTGCAAAAAACTGTGGAGAAATTTATTTCCCGTATTAAGAGAAACTCAAAAAATTTATTTATAACTATTGAGATAACTGGATCCAGTGTGGTCCAGTTTCCCCGGATACATATCCCAGTTACCCCATTCTTGAAACATTTATGGGGTAACTGGGACACCGGGCTTACATTAGAAACATGAGGTAAATATGTATAGATACCTAATAATTTTAATGTAGTTATATGCCTAATCTTTAAAAAAAAAAAGATTGTTTAATAAAAGTACTTACAGTATTTTAATAAAAAGCCAAGGAAGTTCAACCATATTGACGATGTTTTAAAAAAAAGAAACGTAAATTTTTGACAACCTATCACAGCAAAGTGAGAGTTATGATTGAGTTGACACAAGTTGTTTTAGGAAGTAGAGATTAAGGTGCATTGTTCACAAAAGCTAAAACTTAAAAAACATCAAAATTGTTTTTATAAAATAGCCTATGTTCCAGTTACCTCGTGGATCCAGTTACCCCAAATAACCTTATATGTATACGTTTAAAGGAGACAAAGTCCCCCAAAATATTTATTTTTTGTTTCGGTGTGTGTTTTTGTGGTACATAGTATCCATTTATTATCATAAAATTCTAAGATTTTCGCTGCATTTAGTTTCCAGCAATGTACAATTTTGTTTTCTACATGTTAACTTTGTACAATATTTCTACACGAAAACGATTTAATTCAAAATTCGAAGGATTTTATAAATATAGTAATAAAGCAGACAAGTAATTTCCTTTTTCTTTTCTTTTGAGTACATTTAAAATAAAAAAAATTTCTGGTGTCAAAATTATTTTAAATCTTATTCTAGGATATACTATTTTCCATCACATTACAGCATTAGTAAATAATAAGAAAATAAGTACCTTAGTGGAGGCAGTTCTAATAGAATTTTTACGCTGTATGGGCCGCTGACGCATTAATGCGTCATTTATGAAACTATCATTAAGAAATTCTAAATTTTCCCCTGAAAGTTAGAACAGTTACTTTTGGTTATTAAAATGATAGGTATTTCGTGAAAAAAGTAAACTAAAATTAGTATCAAAATTTCCATTGTGTAAACTCGAAAATTTTTAATAAAGGAACCACCAGATTTGGCAAGTCTTTTTGCGGCCTATATTTCAAGGCTGACACAGGCGGCTATTTTAATATTCTATTAGCACCAATATTTTGAAAATACAAATTTTGCGTTATTTTTCTCTTGCACATGTTGGCAAAGCTTATATGAAAGATTTTTGTTTTTAAAAAGTGGTACGAGTTAGAATTAAAAAATAGTCGCTTGTGGCAGCCCTGATGTAGTATTAATAGACATTTTCTCCTTATTTAAACGCAAAAAAATATACAAATTATTCGATTAACCCTTTCCGGCGCGGGGTAATTCTGTTTATAAACTGATGAAATAATGGACTGACACTAGAATTTATAAACGAATTTATTAGTAAATAATAATTTTGACTTACATTGTAAAAGGAAAATTTTAATTAAATATTCTTGGTGCCATTCTTCAGTTTGGACTTAAAATTAGGTGGCCTTTCTCAAGGACATCGCCCGCTACAGTGTTAAACGAGGTGGTTCTAAATTCTGCGATTTAATTATTAAATTGTGTTTTTTTATACTGAAACTGTTGTGATTCGTTGGAAATTCCAGAGAGTTTCCGCACCTTGCAAATATAAACTTACAACTATAGCCAAAGCATTTAATTATTATTTTTTCTTTTTACCTTTTTTTAATTTTCATGGAATGTGATTGCATACGCGAATTCAAATAACGTCAAATAACTCCATGCATAATAATTCAAAATCTTTATACATTTAATGAGCAAACTTTTAAATGAACAACTGAGTTGCAAACTCTAAATAAAATTTTTACATGAGTGATTTTCTCTGAACATAGGAAATTTCATTTGTTATATGAGAATGTCAAACGCATATCTAAAGTTTGAGCAAGTTTAACAGGAATTTCAATTCTATTTCTTTTAATCTTTTGCTTGTTATTTTAAACGAGTTATTGGAAGTGAAGCGGATTTCTTGGAAAAGTTTAAGTTTTGTCAACTTTAGATTTGGGCAAGAATAATTTAGCATTAGAGTTTGATATAATGCAGTGGTTAGTGCATAGTAAAACTTTTTGTGTTAAAAGTTTTGACAATGAACAGAGTTTATACCTTCATTTTTAAGAATTTCCCAAAACCATAAAGCTATCTCAAAAAAAAATATATATATATATATCCTTTTTAATTGAAAATAAATGCTTTTTCATCACCACACTAACAATATAATTGAAAAAATGTGCTTTATTTCAGAAAGTCTCTGTTTAAAGATTGTTGGATAACCTGCAAAATTTTCCGTTTAATATGCAATTAAATAAGGCAAAGATTGCTATTCAAAATCCACGGTAATAAAAAATTGTGAGTATTGGCAGTGACGTTGAGCAATGTGTTAAGGAAATCCTGTTAATAATTGCTGACGACTGACAATATCTTTTTGAAATTGTATATTCTGTAGCAAATAATCACATTGTTTAGCCATAAAATGAATCATAAATGTAGGTCATTCTTCTTATTTGATTTAATTTATTAGGGAAAACATTTTCCGGTATAAAACATGCTTATTTGATCTGGGTTCAAATTGGTATAATGTTACGGAAATTATTAGAAAGTTAGTTCTAATAACTCTAACTAAGTATTATTTATTCTAATCTACTAATTTTTAAAATGACTCGCGCACTTTTCTACGTAATATTCAGTCACAATAAATGAACAGAACTAACAAATTTAAATACTTAAAATTAATAACAATGGGCAAAATTTTAAATAATACATTTAAAATGTACTTTTTTAATTCTTTCTTTAATAACTACGTTTTAATATGAACCGCTTTCCTTTCACAAACAATTAAGCTTTATGTTTTATATTACAGTAACTGGTACATGCCAATCAATAATCTGGTTACAAACATTTATAATTATTATTACATATATGAATTACTGAAATTTCAATTTTATACGATCTTCCGAAATAATGTAAACCATTAGCTAAATAAAAATTCAGATTGGGCATACACATTTCTGTAATAGTTAACGCATTAAGGACCAGCATGTTTTACAAAAAATGTTATTCAGTTAAGATCACTTTTTGTAAAACACTTACTTTACCACCTTGAGTGGGTATGTTTCCAGGCTCACGAACAGATAAATCATCAGGACAGCTATCTGCTTCTATAGCACAACTAACGTCCCGTAACTAATTCTGATCTTTGCTTAAAATTTGCCGGTCAATTTCTGGAATTTCAAACTCAACACTGGCAAATTTACCGCTTTGTGTGTCTCACATTTCCTGAGCTGTGTGCCAATCGGACCACTAAATGATTTTGGCTCAGTCGGTTCACCATCTAAAGTTTGAAACATATGCCGAAATACAATTTATTGAAATGTAAGAGGCATATAGTGATCTTTTAACTTTTTCTTCAATTAGTAATAGATCTTTTAACTTCTTATGCGGATAACACCGGTTTTCCACTCCGTATTAATAACGGTGCCATCACATCCAATTACGTCCAGTTCATTAAGTGAAAGCCAGCTTCAGTCAAGTGAGAAAATATGCTATTGGCAATGTTTTGAGCAGACCCAGAAGAGGATGAAACATGACAAATGTACACAGAACCTGGTTATTGTAAAATTGAATAATGTTCCTCTTTTATGGTTCTTCGGAACTGTTTTGAGTTAATTTTTCAATAGCTGGAGTGTTCTTTCTCCCATCAAAATATAGTCCATGAAGTGGATTAAGATTGTTTCTTGTTTTGCTTTTGCATTTCGGAGTGGCTAACATTTTTTTTTTCTCTTCTAAGTTTATTTTTGTTAACAACATGGGTGTAGTCATCATCCGTTACGATACCAAAATTTTGCAAGACGTTTGAGGCGATACGCAGCCATCGAAATTTACAAGACCAGAGTACACGAGTGTGAGGTCATCACTAATCGACCGACTTCTCACTTGTGTTGGAATTCACACCGGAAATTTTTGAATAGCAATTTTCTTTAACTTGTGGAATATCTATCATCTTATAAAACAATAGTAACTATTTAAACTTACTGGTGAAAATTTGAAAATCCCCAATAAAAAAACAGCCAGATGCGGTAACACTGTGGCATTCAGCACCTGTCTGAATTTGTATTTAGGGATTCCAAATTCTCACCAATAAGTTTAAAAAGTTACTATTGTTTTATAAGATGATAGATATTCCACAAATAAAATAAAAGAAAATTTTCCGGTGTGAATTCCAACATTAGTGAGAACTCGGTCGATTAGTGATGACGTCACACTACTGCCCTTTGGCCTTGAGTATTTCGAAGGCAGCGGGCGATACCTGCCGTTGCTATCTGATAATCCAATGCGATCACTACTCAGTGCAGTATTTTTCAATTTAATTTATTTAAGTATATTTTAATCTACCATGGTGGTTTAATTTAGGCTTAAGATCTTCAAAATGTTTATCGTTGTCTTCTTCAATCTCTTCAGACAAACAGCCTATCTCTTCTGAGAAGAAATGTTTTGTATCAGATTGTTTTGAGCAGGATGGATGTGATAAAAAATCTAGAGTGAACTGAGATTTTTTATGTTCAATCAATTTCCTGTTATGTCTTTGGATATTTTTTTTATTTCCTTTAAGTTCGCACTTCTAATTTAACCAATAACATGCATTCTTTGGAAGTACAAGAATTTCAATTCAATGATAGCTATCTTTCTTGCTTTTTCACAGTCACAAATAACAGAGAAAGGACACTCACAAACCTCAGTGACTATTTTATAGTTGCAGTCCAATTTTATTTTGCAATTAGGCGCAGATACATCAAACAGTAACAAAGATTTTTTTTTTTTTTTAAATCTTCAACTCACTTTTTGAACTTTTCATTTCCCTTATCACGCTTAACCATCTCGCTGCGCAACCCCGAGTGTTTCTCGGACAACGTAAAAGTAGCAAAATTTGCGCAACTCGCGAATTCACTGGGGATGCATTTTCTCCGTCTAATTATCTCGCTTTGATCATTCCCACCAGTTACTTTTTATTGTAAATTTTGCATTATCTAATCGTAGCATTTCCCCAATTAAATCAGACGAAAATTTTTGTTTTGAAAAACCGGTGGCAAGGGAATAAAAATTCTTAAATGACACTCGTCGCGAAGGAATTAAGTACGCAATTTGTGAAGCTATTTAAATAAAATAATTACGCAGCGAGAGGGTTAAAGGACTTCATAAGATTACGATAACAATTATGATACGAATTTATTAACTGAACAATTCTCTAAGGCGTTACTGTCGGTATTGAAGCATTATCAAACACAGATTTAACTTGTGGTGGCTTAACCCTTTATCTACTGACGGTACTTATAAGTACCACTCACTTTAACACTAGAAAGACCGAAAATGTTAATCGAGTTTTATAAAAAATATTTTATACCAGAATTTTTATTTAAAACTGTTTATTTATTAATATAACTATTTTTATCTTTGTAAGGGTTAAACTTATTTTATAAAGAAATTTCTGGTTTAACCGCAATATATGCATTTCCAATGGGCCAAATTGGCCCCTCGCCGTCTTTCTAGTGTTATACTTTTATACCATAGTGAATATTACTAATATTCTAATGGTACTTTGAGAAAACGCCCTTTTAACTCCACTTTATCCGAATACATGGCAGCAGAAGTTCTAGGTTTGTTATTTTAGAGAGGAATGAGGCTATCTTTGAAGCAGTCGATGTAATTTCTGCCGACATTTTCTACAGATTGCCACGCTTGTCTTTTCATCGCTGCAAACACAGTAAAGGATATAAGATAAGTGTTGGATTTTTTTTATGTGTTCATTATGATCTTAGAATACAATTTGATAAGCTATTTTAGATGAACGGTGAATGTATTTGATTTAACAGTTGAATTACTCGGTGGTACTTATAAGTACCGTCAGTACATTGCGTGTTGTAGAAAAACTTCTTGTTTACTTTTCGTCTGCTTAGTTATCCGTCGTTTTCATCTGTTTTAAAATGTAATTACTAAAATTTAGTGTAATAATGATTTCCCTGGTATTTCTTTTCTGTTTCATTATTATTTTTTATAGGAAATCGTAAAAGTTGTGGCACCGGCTCGTTTTTGCTATGCTAGAAGTGGCATATGAAAATTTATATATTACGTATATGGAGATGCGAGAGAACGTGTTGTCCCTGGAGTATAGACGTCGCATAACTAAAGGACTGCTAACACGATAGAAACTTAAAGAAAAATAGTTTTTTAACCCTTTCAGGAGCAAAGCATTTTCAATTTTAAAGTGTTGAAATAAATGATTGGCACCGGAATTTGCCAAACGATTTATTTGTAAATAGGAAAAAATCGATATTTCATATACTTGTTAAATGGAAAATATTTTCTGGTGCCAGTTGAAATACCTTGTGGGTTTTCTGTTATGATATTTTAGTCATAGTGTACTGACAGTACTTTAAAGTACCACTTTAATTAATTACCTCTAAATAATTAAATTTCTCACGGGTGAGTATTTTTTTTTATATTTTTCCTTTAATTTTCATTGTAGTAACTGAAAAAAAAATATTACATGAAAAAAATTGCAGTAGATCATAATGCCGTAGATAAAGGGTTAATATTCGAAACGTTAGAAAAATTAACCCTTTCAGTGGCAAGCAATTGTGTTTCTCTAATGTCGAATTCACACCGGAATCTTTAAAAAATTTTATTGCAAAAATAAAAAAAATCAATTTTAGGACATTTTCCCACCAAAGTTAGAGAGGTAAAATTTAATAAAATTTTCTGATGGAAATCAACTTCAATCTTAGTAGGAATATTATATATCCTATCGCCTCTCAAGGGGTTAACTGATCTGTTGTTGATCTCAAGGCTAAGTTGTAATTTTCATGGAAACAACACTTCATAACATCTTCATAAGTTGGAAGTTTATTCACAGATAACTCCTAACTCTTTGGTTGGCCAAATAACGGACAGTTAAAGTCACTTCTAGTAATTTTTTTGGAGACAGTCATAACACAATGGTTAATATAATCAATTAATCAAACCACTTACTAACCAGTCACTATTTAAATCAGTCTTTAAGAAACGCGATTAAAACGCACAAGATTAACACACATAATCATTGCCTGCAAAATTCTAGTGAACAACTGACATAAACCGTAGTGGTCGTAAAGCACACGCATGCGCATCATGCAGTGCATTGAGAAACGTCGGTACAGGTCATGGAGCTAAGCGCCATAGTACAGGTAGTATTGAAGGGCTCAAATTCGCAGCAGGACTGCCGCCAGAATAGAAGGACTCAGATTAGAACTTGATTGCGTCAGTTTAAGGATTTTTTAAATGCTATGCTCTACCCTAAATGAAGTAATTTTGATTTCTTTTTTTATTATAATGTGCTTTTTTTTATCTTTATTTTAAAACTTTTTCATCATAGCAGTGTTTTATCTTTTTCGTTTATAGCTTTAAAAAAATGAAAGAAAACTTTTGCTTTTTCAATAAATTTCAAATATTCTAGTGCGACGAGCTACCACCAAACATAAAAATTTATTTAATTTTTTTTAATTTTACTAAGTTACCGTAAAACCAAGTTTTCCGCGGTATAACATTAAAAAAACTGAAAAAAAAATTCTGTCCAACCTAATATTTATATAGAACAGAGAATCATATGTTATATTTTCGAAACAAAACTAAAAATCATGCATTTAAAAGTTTAAATTGCCGTTTGCAGACTGCAAACGGCCTCCCTGGTTATCACATACACGACGTGAAACGAGAATTCTCGTTTTCATTCAAAAAACATCATTGACTAAGGGTGTGGCTTCTACCTTACAGAAATTGCCTTTATATCATGTTGTCCACATTTTTTTTTTTTTTTTTTTAGTTTGTAAGACATTTTATATTCAATTCGTACATTGAAAGATATCTACTGATGCATAAACTAAGGAAATCTGTCATGAACACCAATTTATAAAAGACTTTCAGAACAGGGAGGAGCTTCTACTGTTTTAAAATTCAGATATGTTAAAAATTGGCGTCGGCAATGTGTTAAGCGCTGACACAAAATTGGCGGCTGTCATCGGTTGTTTTTTTTATCACCTTATCTGCTTCATTTTTTGACACCCTAAACTAAAAAAAGGTCAAAACACCATTTTTTCTGCACAATAATATAATGGAAAAATGTCCGACCAAAAAATAAAGAGAAGATTACAGTTATAGTATACAAAAGATTTTAGTAAGGTAGCAAGCACTGTCTTCTTGTTAAATTGTTAAGGGAAGACATGACTGGGATGACAAGCCCACTCACATTAATTTTACTCTAAAATTTTATACCCCTTTATTATATGTAACTATAGTTTATCCAAGTGTTTAACTATACTTTAATTCATGTGTTTGATAAAATTGTGCAAGAACTTCACACAAGCTAGAAGTGTCTTTTTTCGTTCTTAGAAAAATATTATTTTTCAGGTAAAAACCGCAATAACTCCTAATAAAAAATTTCAATAAAAATTTGTTTGCTGGTAGATTATAGATATAAGATCATATGTGGTAGACAGTTTTTAAATTTTAGTTAGTTTCAGAATTTCTTTTTTCTGAATATTGGGAAATTTTCTGAAAATTTGTCATTGCTCTATAATAAAAAGTTTTAGTCGCAGAAAAAAACTGTCTGCCATAGGTCTTAAGCATAATCAAGTGAATATGGATTCCAAATTTTATCAAAATCGGTAGGGTAGTGTCAGACAAAACGGGTCTTAAAACTTGCATAGTTCCCTTAGGATTGCACCTAGAGTTGTCTTTCCTTAACCCCTTGAGGGGCACCGGTATATGCTATATACCACCTACGATTAATGAAGTTTTACACCAGAAAAAAAATTATTAAATTTTATTTTTCTAACTTTGGTGGAAAAAAGCCGTAAAATTGCTTTTACTTATTTTAAAATAGAATTTTTCAAAGATTACGGTGGGAATTCAACATTTCAGAAACGTAATTGCTTGCCCCTCAAGGGGTTTAAAAGTATGTGCGGTACTCAGAATTTAAACATCAAAATTTTACAAAAGTTTTCTTTGACTTGTTTAATCTCATAAAATTAAAGTTGAAAAAACTTAAAAAGAACTATAAGTATTCAAATTTAAGGAACTGGACAATATCTGAAAACATCCGCCTGCGACAGCCGACATTTTTTTGTTAGCTATCTGGCCTAGTATCAGGGGGCTCGCGGTGTGTAAGATATCAATTTCTTGTTTCCAATTAACCTTCCGTCTACCAGACGGGTCCATTGGACCCGACATGTACATTCAAAATATTTATTCAAACCAGAAATTTCTTCAAAACAAACTAAATGTATAAATCAGACAATAATAAGTTAAATAAACAAATTAAATAGTTTTAAGTAAAAATTCTGGTGTAGAATGTTTTTATAAAACTTGAGTAAAATTTCCGGTAGTTCTAGGGTTAATTCAAAAATATTACATTTTCTTATGCAAAAAAATATTTTTTCTTCACATAAAATCGGTATTGAGTAATTATAATATGCATTACTGCACTGTTTTCAACACATGGTTTAACCCTTAAATTAATGATATTTTATTTTGTTTCGAAAAAAATATATATGATTATCTCAAAGGTTTATAACACAGGAAAAATAATGAAAAAATTCAGAGATACATTTTTCGTATGTTGCACATCTGCAATACAAGTAACAACGAAAATACTGCAAATTAGTAAATATTTTAATAAGTAGAAATCTAAATACCTTATTTTATATAACTTTTTATTTTGTAAAACTTAATCCTTAAACGTATAAATTAATTTTTTACATTATATATATTATATGATGCACATTTTCATAAATTATATATATATTTTTTTATTTTATGTAATTTTTTATTTTGTAAAACTTAATCGTTAAACGTGTAATTTTTTTTTTAATTATGATTTTCACTCTTAGATTAAAAATTAAACACCAGAAAATTTAAGATAGATTTTTAACTTTATATTTTTGTAATTATTACAGCATTAATATTTCTATATAAATATACTGGTTGCTAAAAATTGTATAAAAATTGATGTAGATATCCATTATTATGCATCGTAAGGGTTAAGATAGTTGGCGAAACCACCTAACTAAATCTGTGGATTGTGTTTGGTTACAACATACTCAAAAAGCAGATGTCCACTGTACATTTCATATCAAATCACAATAAAAAAAAAATAATAGGCACACAACATTACCGATTTTAATGAAACGGGGTGAGTTTGTAAGAGATAAGATATAGCCATCAGTAAATTTCTTTACTCCTAGGTAAAAAAAAAAAAAAAAAAAAAAAAAAAAAAAAAATCGAAATTTTGAAAAATACCCAAGGTTTGGCATTCTTATCTATTCGATTTTGAGCAGTAGTGTGTCATATATTTCAATAAATAATAATCTACAGATCATCTTATAGTAATATATGTATAAAAAATAATAAACATAGATTCTGAAAAATAATTGCTTTCAAGTTTAAACATTTTAAACTGATTTATAAAATGAAGAATATTTTTGAAAAATGAAAATTATCAAAAATGCATTATTAACGAAAGACAGTGGTGCTATGAAATTATTTTTTGTTGCAAAGTGTACATAAAAGTATCGTTTGCCTGATTATCAAATAAAAATAGTTGGACTTTTGTTGTTTTCAGTATTTAAATAGTATTTTTAAAATAATCATTTTTTTAAAGTTAACGGAGCCTGATTAACAACAGGATAAATTTCCACCAGTTAAAAGGATTAGAAATGTTTACTTCATTCATGACTGCAATTTTTTTATGAAAATGACGTTTAAATAAGATAAATAATTCTTTTAAAATTTACCTGTTTATTTTTGCCCTGTTGGTAATCAAGCTCTAAAAGTTAAGACTTAGTAGGTAGATTTCGTAAGAAATACTACCTATTGCATTATCCCCAATTTCGAAATTTATGAAAAAAATTTTGCAGATGTACGCCCATTATGACCCCTAGAACCCAAACCCACCATTAGTTCAAAACTTTATCTATCTCATGGAACTATTAATAAAGAGGAACTGACATATCCTTAAAATAATGGAGCTTCAACTGTAACCGCTTTCGCAGGGGTTGACTACCGCTGCGAGAAATTTCCTCCTTATTTAAATGCCTTACTAATGCAAAATTTCAGTCATAAATAATGGCAGAAAAAGAAATTCATTTTTATTATTATATTATATATATTCTATTCAAAGCTGGAGTAGCACAGTTGAAGTTTATTCCAACAGAGCGAAAAATGTCCAGACCAGGGATCGAACCTGGATACTTGGCGTGCCGTGCCAATGCCTTACCTGTTAGGCTATCCGGACCGATACCTGGCTGACATAATTCACTCTTATTAGTTGGACTTGGCTGCGAACTGCAGCGCTATTTCATTCATCCGAGCTATAACTATAGCATTTACATGATGAAACTACTTCAACACGGAAACTCCTGTATACCATGTAATTAGGTCATAATGAAGGGAACGAAGTCGCTCTGTTGGAATAAACTTCAACTGTGCTACTCCAGCTTTGAATATGATATAATCCAGTTGGAAAAAATATTCGTTCCCTTCATTATGTTCATTTTTATTGGTGGAACTTTTCTTTGGCGGTAATCAAGCCCTGCGTTTCCGCCATATTATGACAGCTTATAGAATCACCTGTCAGATTCAGTACAAAAGATTATAACACCAGGGCAAACTAACACCGGTAAAAAAAAAAAAAAAAAAAAAAAAAAAAACTTTTAGAAAAATTGTGAGGCAAAATATTTCACCTTTAATGCTTTTAAATACGAAGAAATTTTCTATTCAAATTTACTGCTGGGAAGTTTACCTTGGCGGTAATCAGAAAATTGATACGATTTAAAAAAAAAACAGCAGCCATCTTGTGACAAACCTCCTCATTTCCTTCACTCGCAACTGGTAGACAGTACAATATATATCTTCTCCTCTTTGTTAATAATTCCATTATCAATCTATGTATCAATATACGGTAAAACCTCCCTAAAGTGACCACGTTAGGCTCCAATAAAAATCGGTCGTTCCGAGAGGTGGTCTCTTAATGGGGGTCATGCTTAATTCTAGATTTCAATTGTTGTAAAAAGGTCATAATCAACGTTACTAAAATTTATTTTTCACAGTAGGAAAAAAATATAAAAATTTAACTGTCAAAACAAAAGTTAATTACATAAGTTAATTACTGCAGAGTTTAAAAAATGAATACATTAACGTTTACTTTGATTTTGCGGTTTTATGTTTTATAAATTTTATTTCCAAGTCCTTTCGAAGTTCCGTAAATAAATGCAATTTTTTTTTTTGGACGGGAACAAATAATGACGATTTCATTAATTCATCTGTTTCTTTGAGAGTTTCCTGACAGAGCAGGGCAGGGGAGTTTATTGCCGTCATTTTTAATTTGTAATCAAAGTTAAATTCATTGCCTCAAAAGGCACAAAGGGTTTTAAACACTTAAAAGTTACCGTAATATTTAAAATAATATAAACTTAGTTTAGAAGCTTGATGAATAATACGCTCTCCGAAATTATTTTTTTTATCTGTTTTTCTAAAACCTTCTTCAAGCGACCAGGAAAAAAAAGGAATTTTCCATTTTCTTCAAAGAAATTGGTTGCTCATGGAGGGAGTTCAGCTGGGATGGTCTCTGAATAGAAGTAAAATTAGTATCGAGCCTATGGGACGTTCCATGAGAAAATTGGTCGTTCAGGGAGGTGGTCGCACAGGGAAGTTTCACTATGTATATATATATATATATATATATATATAACGTTTTTAGACAGGATAACTTTCATAATTCTGCACAAATCTCTTCCAAACTGGCATATACAATCGAGTGGCAGAAAATCTCGGTCATGTTCGTTAATGGGCAAAATACCAAGGGGGTCAAAATAGGGAAGGGTTTAGTGAAAACTGAAAACACTCCATAACTTATTGGGGATAGGATACCTTTACCATCAAAATTTTCGATTTTTTTTAATATGTTTTTTGATTCCGTAATCATTTGTGAACAATATGCAAAAAACTGCATTTAAAAATTCCTATTAGTTAACAAATTATGGCAGTTTTATTATGACTACATATTAAGACGACATAGGATAATTAAACTTTGCGTTGCGTTTATTCAAAACGACGAATTTTGATACTGCGCGCAGTGTTACTAAAAAACTACGCATAGTAATCAAAAGAAATTTTTACCACATATTCATTTCTGTATTACCTACAACTTAAAACCAGAAAAATGTAAAATTTTATTATTTTTTTCTCTTTTTGTAGTTTGAAAATATCTTTCAAAAAGTGAAAATTTTTAATTTTTGTTAATTTTTTAATTTAGATAATATTTTTTACAAATAGTCTGGTTTAAGTATAAAATTAACTCTATTATGTATTTATTTTCACCAAAATTTCCAAATATGAGCTTTATATTTAAATGAAGTTTGATTTTTATATTTGACTTATTACACATGTTTTGAAGCTTGGAACATAATGATATTTTTTTACTTTTTCGACGTGTTCAAAGGTATCCCACCCCCTTAATTATTATAAATATCAAATCAGCTTAATTCACCAGTTAGGAGTTTACTTTGGCTGTAGTTAGGCCCTGCGTTTCCGCCATAATGTGATATTATTTCTAGCAAATGGACCAAAAAATTATGTATCACAAAATTTTTTATAAAATTTAAAATGGCTCAAGGGGCGAAAAAGTAGGGCTTTAGAGAGAAAAAAATCATTACTTCGTCAATTCTCAAGATACCAAGTTTAATTAAACTTATCATAAGTATTTTTAATATTTTCTACAACCATTATGTTGACAAGTTTTTAATAGGACCAACTCTTACTGCAAAAATGTTAAAAAAGATAAAAAAGTGTGTGTGTGTGGCGGGGAGGTGGGGGAGTTGAAGAAGAAAAATATTAATACCTTCTTCAATTCACAAGATATCCAATCCGCTTTAACTTATTATACATCTTCTTTACTATCAAAAACTTTTATATTGACAAGTTTTTGATATGACCAATTCTTGCAGCAAAAATAAGTTAAACAAAAATATGAAGAAATAAGTTAAACAAAAATGAAGAAGAAAAATATTAATAACTTATTCAATTCACAAGATATCCAATTCGCTTAAACTTATTATCCGCTTATTCTTCTTAATAATATCTGCAACTTTTATATTGACAAGTTTTTGATAGGACCAATTCTTATAGCAAAAATAAGTTAAACAAAAATATGAGTTGAAGAAAAAGTTTTCGCATTAAGGGTGTACTCAAATCCAAACTGCTTATTGGTCAATCATTATAAATTCATTTTTCATCTGGAACGCATCCAATTGGCAGGGGTCTCTTATTCAGAACTTTTATGATGTGCCGTACTGGTCGATTTTTTTTCTAAAAGCAGAATATGTTTCAAAAAATGCTGTCCAAATGGGCATTTTGATCCGAATTTCCCGAAGGTGGTCCCGTGCTGGGAACTAAAAAAATCGTCGCACTCGGAAAATAATTGCTTTTAAATCAAGTTCTAATTAATTGAACGAAAAATAAAAACACAGGTGGCTTATAAATCTCTTCCAAAAATCACGTCAGCAAGTTTCATGTTTTTCCTTTTAAAAATGAGTCTGAAAACGTGTCAGAAAATTTCGAGTTGTTGAGCGTGAAAAAATATTTTTTTTTTTTTTTAATTTACATGATTCTGATAAAACCTCGTACAGAAAAATAAAATTAAAAACTCGTCAAAATCGGCCAGACAAAATAGTTGAACTGAGTTTATCACTAACCTTTATTTAGCCTTTGTTACTGAAATTAGTAGCTTAACTTCGAAATCTACCTCCGATGTAGGCCAAGCCAGCAGGGATTTTTTATACAACGCTTGGACCATGGAACTATTAATAAAAAGGAACTGACATATCCTTAAAATAGTGAAGCTTCAACTGTAACCGCTATCGCAGGTGTTGCGTTGTCGATTAGACTGCAGGTTCGGTAAATCCAAATTATTTCATAGTGCACGAAGAATAAAAACGTCTTCATAACTTAGTTCTAATATATTGTAAATAAAATTCGTAACTTGAATGAGTAAACACACTCTACAGTTCAAATTAAACTTCTTTCTTAAAAAACAACTATGTACATTTTATTTACAAATATATAGGTATATTAATATTATTATTACTCTCATTTGAGAGTTCCATTATTACCGTCAGACCGGTTCAAAACAAACTTTACATCTACACTGAAAAGAAAATCGGAAAAAAATCAAAAGGGGGTTGCCACAATGCCGACTAACAGAAAATGGCAAGTATCGCCAAGTTGGCATTCTCAACATCCTGCCCCGGGCTGAACACTTAGTTCAGCATCTATATTAAACAATTTAATAAACATAAGAATATACTTACATACATGACAAATTTTCAGATACATACAGCTACAGATATAAAAGCAAAAATAATAAGAATGCTGCAATCTACGAAAGAAAATAAAACACATGAATTGTATGAAAATTAAACAATAATAAGGGTAAATATGAGTAACAAAACAAATTAAATGTTCGATAATAGTTCATATTTTTAGTGTAAGAGTTTTAGTGTCTTTTAGTCCACTAAGTCCAATTCAAGATTATATAGCAATTGCACAGGTCGTTTAAGATCGCCTTTTGCAGTCTGTAATACACATGATCTGATTTTCGAGTCACGACCAAATATGAGTTCTTTAACACGACCACACTTCCACATATGTTTTGGGAGCTTTTCATCATGAATTATCACTATATCGTTAACTTTGAACTGAGGCGATGAATTTATGTTTTTCACTTGAAAAGCAGATCTAAGTTCTAACAAATATTCGTTTCTCCACCTTTTCCAAAAGTGGTCAGTAATTTGTTGCTTATATTTATATTTTCTCGTCAACAAAATCTTATTGGATTTCTCTTGCGTACAGACTGGTAATCCATAAGAAGGTAAGGACATTAATCGTTTACCAACTAAAAAATGAGATGGCGTTAAAGGTGATGGTTCAGCATAATCGACACCAGAGGTTTCAAAAACTGGTGTTTTGATGATTCTATCTTTCGGTAAAGGTGCTATTTCCACCTTTCCAGGAATAGCATTAAGTTTTCGACATATCATACACGATCTTAAGACGGATTTTACAAATCTTCTTCCCTTTAATATAAAATTCCTTTCACGAAGGTGAGCTAAAGTGACAGCTACACCAAAATGGTACATTCTTTCATGAGCATCCTTAATTAGTAATTTTACAAAATAAGATTTATTAGGAAGTATCCACGGATGTTTTTCCTGCTCTGTAACTTCAGAAAACTGAAGTCTTCCGGATAAAACAAGTAAGTCATTTTCATCGAATTGTGGATTAAGGTTGTACAAAGAAGAATCTTTATTAAGTGGTTTTTTTTGTTTAAGTGCTTCTACTTCAACTTTAAATGAAGTTTCCTGAGTTTGTTTAATCCAGTATTTTTCTGCTGTTTCTATTTCTGAGGTAGTTAAAGGTCCTAAAATTTTAGGGTTTTTCGAATTGGCATTATGAATAAAACGCATTATCCAAGCAGTAATATTATACACACGATTTAAACTACTGAACTTTGCCATATCAAATACTGGCTTAGGAATAGAGTTTGATTCGTTACACAATAATGTTAAATTTGATTTTGCTTTCATTTCATTAAAAGCTTCGGGAACCATTTCTATAGCCCTTTTTGAAGGCCACAAATCTTCTGATAGTGATAACCAAGGTGGGCCGCACCACCATACATTATTACCCATTAACTTCGATAAGTTTTCCCCTCGCGTAAGCAGATCTGCAGGGTTTTCTTTTCCGGGACAATAATTCCAGTCCTTTGGATCTGTCAATGACTGAATTTCGGTTACACGATTGGAAATAAAGGGTTTCCAGTTTGTAGTAGAACCCTTAATCCAACAGATAGTTATCTCTGAGTCCGACCATAACTTTATATTTAAATTCGAAATATGTAATTTTTGTTTTAAATATTTCCACATTCTAGCGGCAACTACTGCACTGATCAATTCCAGCCGTGGAATAGTTAACTTCTTGAGGGGGGCTATTCTACATTTACTCCAAACAAAACTAGTTTGAATTTCGCCAGTTAATGAAATGGAACGCAAATAAGCAACTGCTCCATACCCTTTGGGACTAGCATCACAGAATATGTGAATTTGTGAATTTTCAGAAATGTTTATCATATTAGGAAAATATTTTCGGGTTATTTCAAATGTGCGTAAATGTACAACTTCTGAACACCAAGTGTTCCACTCGCATTTCAAATCTTCAGGTAATTTATTGTCCCACTCTAAACCTCTTTGCCATGTTTCTTGCAACAAGGCTTTAATACGTATTACAAATGGATTCAAAAATCCTAATGGATCATAAATTTTCAGTAACATTTTAAGAACTGTTCGCTTCGTGGGATCATCGATGTAATATTCTTCAAAGGGCTGCGCATCTAACATCAAAATATCAGATTCAGTATTCCATATCAGTCCAAGCACTTTTAAGATACTACCTGTCTTTTCCTCCCTTATACCTAAGTTACCAGATTCCCACATTTCCCTAAGTTTAATAGAATTTGTTTTTAATTTCCTCAAATTCATCCCAGCTTCTTTAAGAATTTCAGAAGCTGTAACTGATAAATAATAAGCTTCGTTATCTAAATCTGATCCGGAAATTAAATCATCGACATAGAGGGAATTATCTAACATATATACAACATTTGGATGTTGATCTCGATATTTCTTTATATGATGTTTAATTGTGGCAGCCAAAATAAATGGTGAGCATGTAACGCCAAATGGTACACGTCTAAATCTTAAAATTTTGAAAAAGTTGTTTGTGTCATTATCGAACCAAAGAAATTTAAGGTAATCTCGGTCTTCTTCAGCTACAGAAATTTGAAGAAAGGCCTTTTCAATATCTGCACAAAACGCAGTATTGAATTTTCTGAAATTAATAATAATTTCTAATAAATCGGGGTTCAAATTTGGGCCACCGTACAAACAATCATTTAATGATTTGCTATTTTCTTTTGAGGAAGCATCAAATACCATTCTAACTTTAGTTGTGGGTTTATCATCTCGCAAGACAGGTCGGTGGGGCATAAAATAACCGCTATTTACAGTTTTATTAGAACATGCTTCCACTATGTTATTTAATTCCTGTTCAATCACAATTTCTTTATATTTCTGCAATAATTCCTTATCTTTAAGCAATTTTCGATTTAAGTTAATAAATCGGTTTCTAGCATTGTTATAATTACTTCCTAAATCTCTTCTATCATCTTTCCATAACAATTTAGCTTCGTATCGGTGCTCAAGAAAATGCAAATTGTTTTCGAATTTTTCGATTATCTCTTTATCTAATTCAGAAATATTTTCTTCAGTGTTCATCCCTAAAGTTTCTAACTCCCACAATGTTTTCAAATCATTTTGAATAGGTTTCATAACCTGAGTGGACAAGACCCCAGCTTGCTTACTCTCACTATTTTTATTTACGTCAATTGTCCCGCAGAGGGAATGCCCAAATAAATTTTCACAGACGAACAATGATTTATTTATGGGGTATGTTTTGTCATTAATTTGATATAAATAATCAGCTCCTATTAATATATCAACATCACTAATTTCCAAATGTTCCCACGTGTCAAGACGAAATTTGGAAAGTTTTCTCTTAATTTTGATTGGAAGAGGAGGAATTTGTATCAAAGAATTAGTTATTAGCGGTGTGACTAATGCTTCAATTATTATACTACGTTTTCTGTTCGTCAAGTGAATTAGCTTTAGCTTAACGACATCATAACATCGTTCTTCAGATTTTCTCGAACCGAAAGTATAGACAATTAATTTTTCCTTTCTAATGACCTCAGGTTTTAATTTTGAAACTAAATTTTCTGTAATAAAAGTTCGATGACTAGCAGAGTCAAATAAACAAAGAGCAGTTTCTGAATTTTCACCCGCTTCCACTTTTACATGAATTGTTTGCAATATTACTTCTCTACTGATATTATTTATATTGCCTTTGCAATGATATACGGAGGAAATAATGCTACCTGAATTTTTTGATTCTTCTGTTTTTTTATTAGAATTACAAAGTATAGTATGATGATATGTTTTACCACACACTTTGCAATTTTCATTCGAAATTTTACAAAAATTCGCGATGTGAAATTTACGGAAGCATTTAAAGCACCTTCCTTCCCTTTTTAATTTTTCTCGCATTTCCGGAATGGTGAAAGACTTACACTTTTCAGTATCGTGATCAGTTTGATTACAAAATATGCAGTTATTTTTAATATTTGTGGTTAAGGCAGAAGCTGATGGAATGAATTTTTTATAATTTTTCTTATAATTTTCCTGCTTCTCAGGGATTTTTTCAAAATGGTTTAATTGGACAGTGGTCTCGCGAGATTCAATTTCATCTTTAATGAAATTTATCAGCTCATTAACATCCCAGTCAGTGTTTTTAATTCGTTTTCTATTAAATTCTAGTGCAATATCTGATGGAATAAGTTTCAGAAGAATCGGACATAATAAGTGCCCATATGAACCTGAGGCAACACCTAAAGAATTAAGATTTCTTATTTGAATTTCGCATTCATCATACAAATCTCTAAAAGCCTTAATGTTACTAGAATTTCGTACTGGTTTCAAATTTAGCAGTTTAGTCATGTGACTATTTATTACCAGGTCATTACGACCAAAACGATTTTTCAATAATTCTATAGCATGAGCATAATTTTCCTTAGTCAGCGAAAAGCCTGCTATAGTATTTGCAGCACTTCCGCCCAAAAGTGACTTTAAGTAGGAAAATTTATCAATCGGAGTTAAATGTTCATTATTGTCAATCGCATTCGAAAACTGACTCCAAAATTCGAGCCATAAACACGAATCACCATAATATTTAGATATATTAAGTTTAGGAAGTTTAATCAAATTTTGATTCAGAATTTTCTGACTTTTTAGTAGAGAACTATTGTTGCTACTACTATCACTTTCAATGTCTGAAGAATCTTGTTTAGTTTCAGGAGTAACTGTGTTATCATTTAAAAATTTGGAAATTTTATATTTCCATTCAATAATATTCTCATTATAAGATTCCGATTTCTCGATTTCTTTTTCAAATTCAGTACTTGGAACCAGTGGTTCAATTTCAGAATTTAATGATTTTAAAGTTTTCATTTTGTCATTCAATTGCTGTTTCAAAAGATCCAGCTGTGATTTTCTATTCTCAAGCTCTAATTCTTGTGTATTATCTAATAAATCCCTTATTTTATCAAATATTTTTGTTGTTTGACTACGAATCGTAGCTCTTTTTTTTTTCAAAGTTTCGCAATTCATCATAAAATAAAGAATTCAATTTATTCAATACAGTTCAGTTAATAAATATATTCATAATTCTATCTATTCAATATAATTTAATTTGAGGTACTTACCTCAATCGATGATGAAATCCAGACATCCTGGAGCTTTGACGCCAGATAAATGTTGCGTTGTCGATTAGACTGCAGGTTCGGTAAATCCAAATTATTTCATAGTGCACGAAGAATAAAAACGTCTTCATAACTTAGTTCTAATATATTGTAAATAAAATTCGTAACTTGAATGAGTAAACACACTCTACAGTTCAAATTAAACTTCTTTCTTAAAAAACAACTATGTACATTTTATTTACAAATATATAGGTATATTAATATTATTATTACTCTCATTTGAGAGTTCCATTATTACCGTCAGACCGGTTCAAACAAACTTTACATCTACACTGAAAAGAAAATCGGAAAAAAATCAAAAGGGGGTTGCCACAATGCCGACTAACAGAAAATGGCAAGTATCGCCAAGTTGGCATTCTCAACAGCAGGAGTTGTTTATCGTTAGTGGAAACTTCCACCAGTACATTTCAATAGAAATTTTCAACTTATTTAAACGCCTGATTATTACAAAATTTCAGTCATAAATAATGGTAGAAACATATATTTATTTTTACTGGTAGTAATTTACTTTAGCGGTAGTTAGTCCCTGCGATTTCGCCATAGTGTGACAACGGGGGAAGCAAACTGACAGTTTTACAAGGCATACTGACACCAATAAAAACAAATAGAAAATTTTACGACATTTTTGAGAAAAAAAATTCGTGAATAAGACGCTTAATTAAGACACAATTTTCTATTCAATTTTACTGATGGGACGTTTGTTCTGGCGGTAATCAGAAACTGAAGATCTGATTTAAAAAAAGCAGCCGCCATCTTGTGAAAACCTCCACAGTTACTGCTGGTAGACAGTACACTATATGTCTCATCCTTTTTTTTTTCATAACTCCATTGCTTGGACATACATTTATTTATATTTATATTTTTTATTCTTGACAAAGACAGAATGTATCAATAGCATTATTTTTTAGTAAAGCCAGGGATGCAATCTGGAGGGGGGCAGTTATATCTTCCCCTTAGAAATACTATAAAAATCTTTATCCCCGGCCGCAAGAAAGTGACAATCTTGCATAAAACTAATTTTTAAATTAATATTTTCAGTACTTTGCGTATACTATGCTATGATATCGAAAAAATAACAAATTTTATTATTTTTTAACAATTTGTTTAAGATGTTGAATTTCAAATATTTAAACATTGTGCAAAATCTATTTTTTTTCTTTTTTAAACCTTCAAATGCTTATACCTCAAAAATTATTATAGTTAGACTGATGTAGTTCGTTTTCTTATTTAGGTTTTCATGATCTTTAATTTGATATATAGCGTGGCAATATTGCTGAAAGAGTATTTTTTTTTACTTATTCCGCCCTTTTCCAATAATATTAAGAAACAAAAGTACGTGGGTAAAACCAATTTTCTTTGTGCTTTTCAAGATTGTTTTTCTTCATTTTTTATTATCTAGATTTTATTAAATAACAATAATATTGTTTAAATATATATTTAAGCTGCAAAAAATTAGCATCCGCACAGAAAAAAAAATGAATTTTACACTTAAAATATAACCTTGCCTAGTCATATCTAGCATGAAAAATGTAACCTCTGTTACTGGACAGTATTTGCTTAATTTATGATACAAATATTTCTGCAAAAAATATAACTTTTATATATTACTTTAGAAAAAATGTCCTTTAGTTCAAAATAATAGTTTTAGACAGATGAATAATAAATAATAAAATTTAATTATCATTACATGTGTAATTTTATCTCGTTTAGAAAAAAAAAACTAAGTTAAAGTTCATAATTACCACTTATTTCAGTTTTAAAGAAAATATTTTTTAATTGTAGTTAAAGTACATAGCATATTCCTTGTTTTAAATACATTTGGTTTATTATCAGTTTACAATTATTAAAAAGAAATAGGAAAATTCTTCAAGTAACAGAGGTTACATCCAGTAACAGAGGTTACAAAAATTTACAAGATGTAAACAAACTGACTTTTTAGCAACTAACAAAGACACACTGAATAAATCAGACATAATTTTATTTTCCAAAGAAATTTCCACAAATTTTTAACACTGCAGTTATTTTCCAAATGCGTCAACAGGGTGGGGAAACTTGTAAAATAATCTGCCCCCTTTCTGTACTACAGTTGGCATGGGCAAACATTTTTGGATCTGTTCGAACTGTATGTATGCAATATCATTGTCATGTAATTTAAAAATAGATAATGCATCATCACAATCTTTCAAAAACATAACTTGTACTTCACCATCTTCTAATCATCTTGTGTAACGGCTATGTAGTAATGCTTCATTTTTCTCTTTTTTTTCAGTTACAAATTCTACTAGTATGTATGTTCCTTTGATTTATTTATCTAGCGTTATTTCTTTAATTTAATTTTATTCTACAGTAAATTCAAGCACTTGAAAACTTGCTTTCTTAGGAGACATTTTTAGATCTGGAAAATACCACAAATAAATATAAATAAGTAATAAGAATGACTAAAATGTCACATCTGTTATTTGTATGTAACATCTGTTGAAAAAGTAGTAACAGAGCAGTGTTGCCAGATGGGTTCCTTTTTTAAAAAACAGATTCTTGATTGGCACCACTTTTTTTAAATGGTAAAATGTGCCTTATTTAATGACATATTAATTAAGGCAAAAACAAACTGAATTTTAGCGTTTAAAAAAGTGGTGCCAATCAAGAAATCTGAATTTTAAAAAAAAGTAGCCCACTGGCAACACTGTAACAGAGGTTACATTTAAGCAAAAACATTTTTTTTCTTAAATAATAATATTCTAAAAAATAACTATGTTATTTATATAAACTTATTTTACTTAGTGTTTTGTGATTTAAAGAGAAATTTTATTTTTAAAACAATATTTAAACCTAAAATTGGAGTAACAGAAGTTACAAAGAGAAAACACACTCAACTTAGATTTTCATAATACTGCTCTATACTCTAAACATGTGGCAGACAAAGTGAAAAGGGCACTTGACTTCTATTCTAGAAAGTTCTTTGAGCAATACAAATTAGTAGCGCCATTTGTTGGACAAAATTTTTATTATTCATTCTGCTAAATGTAAATAAAGTAACAGAGGTTTCATTTTCATGGACAAATGTTAAATTAAACTTATGCAGTTACTTAATACATATCTTAATTCATTAGTATAAATTTATTAAACTACTATATCTGTTACTTAAATAAAAACAGATAAATATTGTGTTGTTCATAATATTTAGAATTGTAGTCTGTTTAATTTCTAGTCATTTGGGCAGAAAATTTTCATGGCTAAGAATGGATAAATTGCATAAATTGTGCAATAAATACAATAAAATTGACTATAACAAACTTTAGAACAGTTAAGAATAGTTTTTTCTAAAAGATGGCATAAAAAATTTGGAATTTCTTTGTATATCAAATGAGAAAATAAATATTAAAGTTTTGGACATGAAAAGCACAAGTATTTTTGGTTTCACCCATGTATTAGTATATAAATAACAAACGTTTTGTGACTATAAACTAGTAATACAGATGAAAATCTACCAAAGATATTGGAATAATACAATAACGGTATTATAAAACTGTTTATCAATTATTCTATATTTCAAATAGTGGAAGAATTAAATATGTAAGGGAAGAATTAACAGAGAAATGTGAATTCAATTCACGAAGGCACCACCAGTGATTATAGGTTTCGCTCCCAACGCTGGTAGACGAGAGGGGCTGGGTTCGAACAAAATCGCGCCCGTCGGCGTAATCGTTCGCAGTTTTCCTTGCTTTATCTTCTTTTATTTATTTATTATATAAGATCTGCGATTAAATAAGGAAGTCCATTCTCTTAAATTTAAGTTTTATTAAAAAAGCTTAAAAGTTCGCAGCTATGTAATTAGATAAAATATCTAAGGATGTGATGTAGTGATGCGATATTATATGTTCACAAATAGATTCGATATTCAGCACTCATTTCTGCCGTACCTCCAGAATAATGTTCGTGAAATAATACTATAGTAACCAGGTTAACTGCAAATAAGACATATTATCGCATGTTTTAAAAAATACCATGTTAATTTGCGTGCACATAACTTTGCAAACCATACTGTTTCGTTTGTTGTAAAAATTAATAACAGAGTTTAACCCTTTAGTTCATATATGCAAACAACAGAGTTTTGAATTTAATAGATTTTTTTATTCGTATATACCTAATTCACACCAGAAAATTTAAATAGCAATATCTGATTTAATTAATAACAGACATTCTGTATTTAAATAAAGAGAAATTAAACATTGAAACTTTCTGGTGCAAAGTCAGATTCTTAAAGGGTTAAATGTTAAATTTTATAAAATAAATAATTATATAAAATAAGGTATTTGGAGTCATACTTGTAAAAATATTTACTAATTTGCAATATTTTAGCGTAAAACAGCTACACGACAGTAGTTTTTACTTATATTGCAGATGTGCAACAGAAGAAAAGATTGACGTATTAGATGAAAAATGTATCTCTGATTTTTTTCATTATTTTTAATGTGTAATGAACCTTTCAGAGAATTATATATAATTTTTTCGAAACAAAATAAAAAATCGCGCATTTAAAGGTTAACCCTTTCAAGGGAAAAGTAGTTATATTTATGGAATTCTGAAATCATTAACTGACACCAGAATTTACAAACAAATTTATTTAAAATTATGTAAAAATATTTTTTTTTTTTTACCATGTATGCGGTAAAAGGGAGGATTTCTTATCTAAATTCTGGTGCCGATGTCTAAAAAATGAACAACCGCCCTGCGCGGTTATTCATACTTTGCGATCAATGCCGCCATAGTGGCGGCATTCATTTTTAAATCACAAATGTCACATTGTCACTAGTACTTTTAAACAAAATGTTCGGTTTCTCATGTACACGAATAAATGCGTTTACTTATTAACAAAATAAATGTTATCTTAAATTTGGGTCCCATTGTAACATTTGAATATTAAAAAAACAAAATTTTGCCTGTGCCTGGGAGGAGTACTTCGACCGTTAAGGGTTAAAACACAGATACGAGTGCGGTTTTCATTTTGAAGCGTAATAATATACTTGCAACATTCAACTAAACTTCCGTAAAATGTGAGTTAAGTTGACCCCGGTTTTACGGCTCATTAACCAGAAAATTTATATCATGTATAAATATATACTTAAAATTATATTTCGCTATGAAATCTGTTTGAATTAATTTCTTTAGTAAATTTCTGGTTCGAAACGGGTTAAACCTGGGTCAGTTTAACCCACATTCTACGGAAGTTTAAGGGAAAGTTGGCAAATATGGTAATAATGAAAGCCGGACAAAATTAATTAACATGGAAGTCGGAGTAAATTTTAAACACCTGAGGGACGGTGGGATATATTATATCACGTAATTTTAATCATGATTTACACCAAACATTTTTTATTAAATTTTAATTTTTTAACTTTGGTGGAAAAATGTTG
Organism: Maratus speciosus; assembly: GCA_963932465.1. Classification (NCBI taxonomy): domain Eukaryota; kingdom Metazoa; phylum Arthropoda; class Arachnida; order Araneae; family Salticidae; genus Maratus; species Maratus speciosus. The sequence goes on along the minus strand of OZ010787.1, from coordinate 30,035,470 downwards.
GAAAATTGCTTTTTCTTATTTTGAACTGATTTTTTTTTTTTATTTCCGTTGTGAATTCAACATAACAGAAACAAAATTACTTGCCACTGAAAGGGTTAACATTTTTAGCTCAGGTCGTTGAATTTCTTCCCACTTCATTTTAATCCCGAAATGTAACAATGACCAACACCAGAATATTTGAATAAATTTATTTGAAAATATAGTAATGCATTTTTTCCCCCCCCGCGTAAATTGTAAACCGATTTTTTGTTTGCAAAATACTTCTCTCAATGTGACATTTAGGAATTTTGGAGAAATTTCCTCACCAGACCTTAACCCTTAATTGCATGAATTATTCTTTTAGAATTGTGTTTTTTATATCAAGGATTAGACACCAGAAATCTTAAGATAGATTTTTAACTTTATTTAGTAGCATATTTTTGTAATTTTTAGAGGATTAATATTTCTATATAAATATAGTGGTTGCGATAACTTAATTTATGTATTAAAATTTAAATAAAAAGGTGATGGAAATTTACATCACTATGCAATTAAGGGTTAAAGGCTTAAAAGTAGTAGTTGTAGTGATTAGAGATGCTAAAAGTTTATGTAGCAGTTGTTGTATTGTTGTGATGGAACATTAAAGAAGAATATTTTTTCTACAAATTATGCAAAATTTATGAAAATTAAATTTTTGGAAACTTTCTAAAATTTTGATCAGATATGCTGCAGTATTTAAGTATTTTAAATTATTTTCAGGAAAATTTTTATGGAATTTGAAAGAAGTTTTAATATTTAAATACTTGTAGATGATGAAAAATCTAAGTTTTTAACATTTCGTGCGAAAAGGCACATCCTACCCGAAAGTCACTGGGTTTATTTCAAAATATCAGCGAAAATAGATCAATTAATCACAAGCATAAGAAATTTTCTAATAAACCTGTCAGTCAAATGAAGATTTAAGAGTTACTAATAGCATATATTCAAACGATAATTTATAAAATCTAAATATTTTTTTTTTTTTGAAAATGCCGTAATGGTTTCTTAATATCTTAAATATGTGAGATAGTAAATTTTATGGATTTATTTTTCTTCTTGTTTTTACAGATTAATTACACTGAGTCTGAAAATCCAATTAACTTGTCAAGCAATTTTGATACTCGTATAATAATGTTGATTTCATTCAAGAGATAAGAAAAAAAATAGTTTAAAAAATTAAACCGATTCATTTTAGACAAATGTGAGCTGAAATTAATTTTAAATATAAATTTAATTAATTATTTTTATTTATTTATTTTATTTTATTATTATTATTTTTTTTTTTTACGGAGATTTTTTGAAAACTGTTAGGTATTTTCTTTAAAAATAAAATAGAATTAAGTGATATGATTCATATAATTTAAACATTTGTAATTTAATTTTAAAATGATGTAATACTTATTACATACTTATTACATAGAAATTATATAATACTAGTGATAAAAAAAAGTTTCCCTGTGTAGAGGAATATGTACATGCTGGAAAAAAAAAAAAAAAAAAAAAAAAAGTTAAAACACATGCTTTTTAATCACCAAATTTAGCATAGAATAAAAAAGCCATTCAAATAGGGATTATCTCTTGTTCGAAATTACGTTTTTCAAAAAATAGGTTATTCTTTTCATACTGAAATTGTACCAATTTGTGAAAATACGAACACCCAATTTTGAGAATTCAGTATTTTTGATTTTTGGTGCATTTTAGATTAGTCAAACGGAAATTGATTCATAAAAGTAGTTTAGAAATGCGAAAAAAATACTTTTTTTAGATCTTAATATTAAGTTTATTTGAAATAGTAGCAAATGAATTTGTATTGTGGGAAATTTTTTTATGCCTAGCGCTAAATATATTTAACGAAATGAGCTGCAGTCTTGGATTCGCATATTTGAAGCATGGGACACATGGGAATTTGAAGCATGGGAATACAAAGGAATTGACATAGCCTGTAATGGTGAAGATTCAGCTGTAACCGGTTTTGCAGTGGCTCATTATCGTCAAGGAAAACTTCCACCTGTAAATTTAAGTAGAAAATTTCTCCTTATTTAAACGCCTTATTAATGCAGAATTTGAGTCAAAAACAGATTTTACTGCAGCTATTTTTACTGCTGGAAGTTTACTTCGACGGTAATCAAGCCCTGCGTTTCCGTCATATTGTGACAACTTAAAGAACATCTTGTCAGTGTCAGTGATTGAAATTATAATACCCGTTCCAACTTCCACCAGTAAAAACGAATAGATTTTTTTACCATATTTGTGAGAGAAATTTTGCAGGAATAAGCCGCTAAAATAAGGGGAAATTTTCTTTAAAAAATTTACTGGAGAAATAATTTAAAAATCTTAATTCTGCTACGGTGGTTATCAGAAACTGTTGATACGAAGTAAAAAATCAGCCGCCATATTGTGACAACCCCCTCACAAGTTAAGATTTCGAGGTTGGTGACAGAGAATACGGTGAAAGTCTGTGCATAGATAGACTATAGTTAATGTATGACAGCCATAAAGCGCAACACCCAGGGCTCTTGAAAAATAAGTCACAGTTTATAATCGGATACATTACTTTCTTTGGTGGTCGGCTCAGTTTCGTGGTTGGTAGCATGCTGGCTTTGAGATTTTTCTTTCTGAGTTCGAATCCCAGTGGAAATTATTTTTCGGAACAAAAATGTTTATCAATTATTTTCATACCCCAATAGTAAAAAAATGTATAATAGTTTAAATTTACAAAAAATAAAAACTGAAGGTTTGTTTTGTAGCATATAAGTACATTTTTAACCGTGAAATTTTCCATGTTTAAACATTTATTGAAAAGTAAAATGAAAAAAGTAAGACAATTTATATGTCTTTTGACCAGAAATTTATTAATGTTATTTAAAATTTACAGATCTCTAAATGAATAATCTACTATTTTTAACAGAGAAATAAATAAATACGTGAAGAAATATGTTATTTTAATTTTGGTTCATTATACTAATATTTCAAACCTTTCATGATTTATTAAAAATATACTTTAATATTTTATGTGCGTTTTTCTCTTTGTGGAGCTTCCGGATGTAAAAATTCTCTGCGTTGTAAATTTCATTGTGCTATCTCGTCCCTGTATATCGACGATGACTTATAAGCGGGCTTTGGGGTCAAGCACAAAAGTCTGATGTATGTGTTCAATAAAATAAATAAATAAATAAATAAATATGTGTTTTTTAAAAATCTGGACTTCTTCATTTTTATTTAGAATAAGTGTCTACGAAAATGTTTGTTTAGCAATTCAATATTTTTTTCTTGTTTAATATGGTTATATAATACAATTTAATTACATGAATGTAAATTTAACTGTGAAATTCTGCATGTTTATATATTTATTGAAAAGTAACGATAAAATAAATAAATAATCATTTAAAAAACTAAAAAAAAGTAAACTAGTACTTTTATAAATCATAAAATTGCGCTAGTTTTAAAATTTATTCAAAATTATTTACAAATAAACTACTATTTTTCACATTGAAATAAATTAAAATACGTTAAATAAAATTATAACGAGCTGCTATAGTTACTTTTTAAATTTTACCTTTTTTATTATCATAATAATGGTTCAATATATATCCTTTTTTAACAACTAGCTTTTTAACTTTTAATTTTTTTAAATCTTGTATTCTTATACTCATAGTTAGAATGACTGTCTATTTGCTAAAAAATATGTCCTAAAAAGATATTGAATTGCTAAAAATAGTAAGTCTGACTGGAGTTCGAACTCACAAAGAAAAATTACAAATCCAGCACGCTCCCAACCACGCTACTGAGACGCATGCCACAAAAGAAATTTTATCCGATTATAATCTGTAGCGTAAACATTGGGACATATTTTCACTACACCCGCTGAGTGTTGCCCTTGTTGGCTGTGATATATTTATGTACTAACTACACTCTATTGATGCACAAATATTCACCGCCTTCTGTGTCACCGACCTCAGAACTCCCCCCCCCCACCCTTATCATTTACTTCGCTGGCAACTAGTGTTGCCAGGATTCCCTCCTAAATCAGTGCTCCAAATGGTGTGACAGCACTACTTTCTTACGGTTTAATTCGCCAACTTTAATCGCAGATAATTCTAACATTATATAACGCGAAGAATATTACTTTAAAATACTGGCATCCAAAGAATGTCGAGTCGCGATTTACGTGGGAAACCTGGCAATATTACTCGCAACTGGCATATTATATGGGTCGCCCAAATGAAAGTGGCATTGTTGTAATAAATCCTTCATTTGAAGAGAAAGATGATTGCGCATGCTCCTATAGAGAGCGCAGAGTGCTGAAAATGCAAGCGATATCGCAAGATTCCGCCAGATGCGTGTGTAATAGCATGGGTGCATGTTAAAAGGAATCGTTCGCATCATGAGTGTCTCAAACGGTGTCAACGCGCGGTCGTGCAATTTGTAGCATTGGAAAATGCGAGTGCTATTGAATTCTATCTTCGAATGCAAAATGTGTATGGCACGGAGTGTATGTCACGCAGATCGGTATTTCCGATGGTGTAGGGATTTTCGTAGTAGAAGAAGCAGTACTGACGACTGATCACGAACTGGTCAAGCGCATGTGGTGGGCTGTGACGATATCGCATGCATTCCCAGCAGTCTGCACCCTCTATAGGAGGATGCGCAGTCACCTTTCTCTTTAAATGGCGAAGTTGTTACAGCAATGCCACTTCCATTTGGGCGATCCTTATATATACCATATGGCTAATCATCTTTATTCATAACTCCATTATTTGAAGCTTCATGAAATAGATATATCTTAAACATTTTAAAATCTACTTTAAAAAAAAAGTGAAAATTTGTTTTGAAGGAATATAATTTTTAGATTAATTTTTAAATCTGGATCGAAACATTTTAAATTAGAAAACGAAAATCGATTTATATAAGCTTTATTTATTTGAATCTTAAATTACGGCTCCTTCATCCAAGAAGTTAGACTTATGCTTAACCCCTTAACTGTTTATAATTTTTTTTGACACAATAAATTAAAAATAAGGACGCGGCATCACTTTTTTTAAAATAAAATATTTGTCTTTGTACAATTCAAAAGTTATGTCATATTACTCTTTTAACCCTTTCCGACGCAGTGTGCCCGGGTCGGGATATCTAATTTTAATTCCAAACTTACAACCGGCACCAAGAATATTTTAATAAAATTTTGCATTAACAATGAAAGTATAAAGTAACAAGTTTTTAATTTCTAAAAACGTCGTTTGTAAATTACGGTGTCAGTCGATGATTTCATCAATTTAGAACAAAATTTGTCTGTGCCGGAAAGGGTTGAGGACGGTGATCACGCGGCGTGACCACCTAATATAATTCCAAAAATGGCAATCTGCGCAAATAATATCTTATTAAAATTTTGCTTTTACAATGAAAGTGTGAATCAGCAGATTTATGTTTTCTAAGAAATTCGTTCGTAAAATATGGTGTCCAGCAATTAATTCATCATTTTATGAACATAATTTCTCTGCCTCTCAAAGGGTCAACAAACCACAGATTACTGTTAAAATTAAGTGGTATCCAAAAGCTTTTTGTATCAAAGATGTCAATCTCTTTTTGTCCGAGTGCCACTCGGACAAAACAGTTAAGGTACAGCGCCTAAAATACCTAGTGTGGAAATATGCTGTCCAAAATGTGCTAAAAATTTGTATCCTTTAAATGTACGAAGATACTGCTAAAATTTAAAGTGTCGGTCGCAGCGACATCTGCAGGATTTTCGTATTACTAGTATTACATTGTATAAACTAGCAATTTCTTGCAGTTGTAGAAAATATCCTGCAGATGTCACTGCAATCTGCATATTGCCGCAGTATCATTGCACATTTAAGATATACAATATTTTAGAACATTTTTAAGTATTACAGGGATAGCTGATTTCCACACTATATATTCTAGGCGTTATAGTTAAGGGGTTAAAACAAAGCGATATAAGAAAGCGTCCTAAATGGGAGAGGCAACCGCAAGATTAAAGGCGAGGTCACATCAATCAAGGTCGCACGCCACGTAGTGGACGGGGTTAAACTACAGGAAGATGCCTAACTATTTTCTTACTTCAGACCACTAAAATTGTAAAGTTTTTTTCACCTTGATTAATAGCTGAAACGCTTCTTGGAAGGCGAAGAAAAATCGCGGTATCAAGTGCATCTGGACGCCCCTTTCTCTACGCCAATCGTTTGCAATAAATATGGTAAATGGAAATCAGTTGCGCAAGTGTCTAAAGGTTCAGAAAATATGCGCAGATGGTAGATATACTGTCATATATCACGTCACACTAAAGGCCCGCGTAGGAAGATTATCACCCCGCCCACAAGATGGCGTAACTGTGTTAATTTATGACAGATTCCACTATTAACCCTGAAAGCTCCGTCGTCTATTACACAAATTTTATTCGATCGGCACCACTTTTTAAAAAGAAGTTTCCTTCAAGTACAGAATTTCCAAAATGCTCTGATTAAATAAGGTTAATATTATTTTTTTTTATTACTGGTACCAAAAACAAATTTTGCAAAGACTGATAATGTCTCCGCAGCGGAGCCAACGGAGTGGTAAGGGTTAAGTTTGTACGCTTACTTATATGCTTCGGGGTTAAAAATATACCAGCATTGCAATATGTTTTGCAACGATAAAAATGGTAACTAATATTAAAATTTTCAAATTTTGAATCTTCGTAACTTCTAACCTATCGGATAAAATGTCTTCCCATTGGGCTTTCCGAAGGTGAGATTTGCTGAAAATTCGTAAAATGCTGTCAAAATGCGTGTACGTGTGTAAATTTCCAAATTTTGGTTAAATTTCTGTATGAATAACTATCCCTAAACTCATTTAAAAATATAAATGGAAAGGAGACATAAGGTCCAATTGAATGGCTTTTTATGTTTTCCTCTCCGAATAAAATTCATAGGATGTTTATTTTTACACAAAACTTATGAAAAAAATCATGGAACATTTAATATAGAGGAACTGGCATATACTGAAAATAATGAAGTCTCAACTGAAAATGCTTTTGGAGGGGTTGATTACCTCCGGTTCAAAGTTCCACCAGTAAATTTAAATAGAAAGTTTCTCCTTATTCGAATGTCTTTTAAATGAAAAATTTCAGTTATAAATATTGGCAAAAACATATATTCATTTTTACTGGTGGCAGTATATTTCGGCGGAAGCCAGGCTCTGAGTTTACGCCATATTGTAATAATCTAGACAACGTCCTGTTAGTGACTGTGACAATTATTTTGATGCCTGGTAAAAGTGTCACCAGTAAAAACAAATGAAAATTTAAGTATATTTGCGAGAGAAATTCTTCGTAAAAGAGCCACTAAAAAAGGACTTTTCGAATCAAAATTTACTGGTAGAAGTTTGCTTCGGCGATTTTCTGAAACTGTTAATCTAATGTAAAAAAAATCAACCTGTATCTTGCGACAACCTCCTCAGTTACTTCACTCAAAAGTGGTATAAAATACAGTATATGTTACCTCCTCTTTATTTGTAACTCCATTAAAAAATAGAAGCCACTTTTATATTGGCAAAAACATATATTCATTTTTACTGGTGGCAGTATGTTTCGGCGGAAGTCAGGCTCTGAGTTTACGCCATATTGTAATAATCTAGACAACGTCCTGTTAGTGACTGTGACAATTATTTTGATGCCTGGGAAAAGTGTCACCAGTAAAAACAAATGAAAATTTAAGTATATTTGCGAGAGAAATTCTTCGTAAAAGAGCCACTAAAAAAGGACTTTTCGAATCAAAACTTACTGGTAGAAGTTTGCTTCGGCAATTTTCTGAAACTGTTAATCCAATGTAAAAAAAATCAGCATGCATCTTGTGACAACCTCCTCAGTTACTTCACTCAAAAGTGGTATAAAATACAGTATATGTTACCTCCTCTTTATTTGTAACTCCATTAAAAAAAATAGAAGCCACTTTTATATTTAGACATTTGAAAGCGCGAGGAGACAAATTATGCAAAATAACAATATATAAGGTCAACTACTAAAGCTGTGCTTTGCTACTTGGTACAGCAAGATTGGAGGCTTTTTTTTTTTTTTTTTTTGGTAATGTATGTCTGGACACACACTGGGCAGGATTCACTATCAGATCAAGAGCACATTTCTCTTGAAGCATTTAAAATATTTTATGTAATCATCACGGATTTCTTACAACTATATCTTACCTCTGAATGTAAAGAGATATATAGATAATAGATATAAGATAGATAAGAGATATATAGATAAGAGATATATAGATAATGTCTAATTATATATATAATAGGGGTAAGTGTATAACGTTTCCGGAGTGAACTCATCCGAATCCCGAATATTCAATTCGGCCATTTTTATTCAAAATTATTTTTTCCAATAAAACTTCATAAATGTTACATTTTTAGATAGATTATTCAAAATGAATTAACATTTGAGAGGTGACTTACATTCAATTGTGTATATATTCTGAGAAAACTGCTATTGAAATTAGATTGACAGCTCAAACTTCTCACCATGAAAGTAAACAAACGATTCATTCATCTTGAACTTTTAAAATATTAAAACATGGAGGTAATTGTTTCTAAGGCAAATCAGTGATGTAGCCTGGTGTCGCAAGAATAAATTGTATTTGTTATAAACGTTATGCTTTGATGGTGCCATCTGTCGGTAGTTAAATAAAAAAAATGAAATTTTCTTTTGAAAAAGTACTTTAAATTCTGAAGACATTGAAAAAAGAAAAAGAATATTTCTTATAAAATGTAATTACAATACCAGGAATATACAGTAATACCGTGTACTAAACACATATGTATATATCAATGCAAATAAAATTTTATATTTTTGTATTTTGTAGGGAAAATAAATTTGTAATTTAGTAAAATAATTTTAGAAAAAAAAAATATATTAATGTAATTAATAGTTGCAATTTACTTATGTGATAAAAGATGATTTTTAATCATCAAAACTTATTACAGGTTTCTTTATGCATGTTTTAAAAAATCAGGATTTAATCTGGAACTTTTTTAATTTAAGTTATATAGTTATTATTTTGACGCCAGCTATCGGCAATTAATAAAAACAAGTAAACTTTCTGTTAAAATCGGGTTTTATTCTGCATGTTATTAACCTTGTTTGCATTATATATATTAGCGATAAGAGTGACCATGGAGCTTACTGACAATATATCCATCTGAACGAACTCCATGAATTAAAACTGTTTAGTTAAAATACCAATTTAATGTTTTCTGCTTAGATTTAATTTTTCTGTTATATAAGGTGCGTTTTTTTTTTCACTATTAGCTATCAAATTTATTAGCAATTACAGACTTGCAGTTTTTTTTTTTTTTTTTTTTGATTTATAAGGAATCTAAGGTTATTGATTTTTTTAAATGTAATGAACGAAAAACAAATGACAGTTAATTGACAATTTCTTTTAAAATAGCATTATTAGTTCTAATTTGCATGTTTTTTGTGAAATAGTTCTTGAAATTTTGTGAGTGAAGTTCATTTATTCAATTAGTAATTTTCTTGCAAATTAAGTTTCAATAAAAAATGGGCTGTTTTTATAACTATTTTACTCCACCTGACCCTATTAATCACATAAGCAGGGGTCGCATGCCATAGGAAATTTTATTGTTCCTACCACTATTTTGAAAATAATAAGTTCATCGCACCTTTCTTTATAATATATTAAATAAAATGATGATGAAGGTAACTCATTAAGGGTTCTGGTAGGAATAATAAAAATTGTACTATATAATGCGACCTCTGCATAAGATAAATTTTATTACTTCATAATTCTTTTTATAATGCAATGCTATTTAATTCTTTTGAAAATGCAAACATGTCATTCTGACGGGCTACCTCCTAGTGTCTAATATAAAACATCGTATATAAATATTATGTAAAAAATACGAAGAACTCTTCATTTTGAAGTAAATCACTTTAAAGTACGTTTTATTAAAACTTTAAATATCTAAGGTTTTAGAATCCTCGTATTATATTACTTTTGTGTCAAGAAGAAATATATTCTTTGTGAAACATATTCCTTAACTCTTCCATTCGTAAAATACTGAAAAGAGTGAGTGACACTAGAATTTGCAAAAAAAATTATTTCGAATTACGCAAAAGCTTTTGAACATGTACTTAATAAGAGTAAATTTTTTCAATTCAATATTCTGGTGCCAGTGTGACATTTTGGAATTAAAATTAAGTGGTCCATATATGAACCACCACCCTTGAAGGGGTTAACCCAGTAACAGGGCTGCCAGGGACGACTATTTTTATATTCAGTTCGCACAACTGTTGTACAATAAATAAGTGAGCTTGCCAGTGACATTTTAAACTATACTGAGAATACTTCCGATATATTTTCAATATCTCTATCAAAAACTGCTAATCTAGAACTCCAATTAAAGTCAACACGTGTCGTAAATGCGAAAGAACTAGATAATCCTTCAGGATAGTTCTTGGTCAAAATACGCTGAACCCGTCTACAGGACTATACACATCTCTCACGTAACCACGAAAATTGCTATTCACGAACTCCAAGGCAAATCAGCACACCGCCCCCCTGAATAGGGGAGGTTTGATACATAGGGAGGGTTGATATATTGACAATTTTTCTCAACAAATGGCGTTAACAGCCGTTGTAACAGATTTAAAGGCTTCTTTTATTAGCAGTGGCCATCATTAGCTGGACTTAGCAATGAAAATCTGACAACGTTTTTTTTTTTCTTTTAATTTTGAAGATTTTTGGAATATCAATGTAATTTTTTTAAATACTGATTTTGTTTCATTACCCTTATTATTGTGAAGATAATATCTTGTGCATAATAAGCAGTGCGATGATAGATGGTTAGTTCGCTTTGCTCGTCATGTAGAAGAAAAAAGTTTAAATGGCCTGAGATGGAAGGTGTTTCTATAATTGACGAAGGGGCAAATTGAAAAAACATTAAATCCACCCGATTTTACTTATCAAAATGATAGAGTTATTAGTTTTTCTTTTAACCCTGAACTTTCTTAACTTTACTTTCCTTTTACTTTAACTTTAACTTTTACTTTAACTTTACTTTTAACTTTAAATTCCCCCAGAAATGCTCAGGGGTGGTGGTGTGCTTATGAAACCACTTAATTTTAACTCCCAAACGCCACATTGGCACCAGCATTTTGGTAAAATATTTTCCACTTAATATGAAAGTGAAATATAGCCCTTTTCTTATTTGCAAATAAATTTGTTGGTAAATTCTGAAGCCAATAAATTATTGAAAAAATGTGTTAAAGAAAGGGTTAAAGGAATCTTAAATGTGTTAAATTTATGTTAAATTGTTTGCAAATCTACAATGGTCATTTCATTTTTCCTTGCAGCAAGATGTCTAGGTTTTTTTTTTTTCATTATTTATTTTCTGAAATGTGTGAATAAGATTTTTCAGTAAGTGTTTAAATATTTTTGTAAAAAACATTCCTGAAACAAAAATAGTCAATGTCATTTCTTTTTAAATTGTACTTAAATATTTCAAGATTTATCATAAAAAATTGCATTAAACATAAATTGAATTGTCTGCATTTTTTAAAAAATTTACATAACAATGTATCAAATCTCCCTTGTTAGTGTATCAATCCTCCCCAGTAATAGGGAGATTTGATACAGTAGTAAACATTCAAAATAATTGAGATATATTTTTTGAATAATTATTTTTTAAATTCACAATATTTTTAATAAATGAATAGAAGGTCACTTTATAAGAAAGAAGAAAAAATTGTTTAAAAATAGCTTTTTAAGGGTTGAAAAAATTACTAAAAAAAGTGTCTCATACCTCTTCTGCCTCCCCTACTAGGCCTGAGCGCTGAAATAAAAATGGCAGTCGTCGTAGGCGGATTTTTTTCATCGCTTGTATTGTCAACTGAATTTAGACATCAATATTTCCCAAAAGTTTACTTTGACTTGTTTAACCAAGAAAATGCCATAGACTATAATTGATAAATATCGCGTCAATGTAATCAAGCATGATCGGTCATAGGAATGGAACTAGAAATAATAAAAAAGAAAAATGCCCAGCTAAACTGATGGCATTGAGCTCACAGGCTATTCACACTAATTGTATATCATACTCTTATTTTAAAGAATAATTTCCCTCAAAAAAATAAGTGAAGGGGAATTAGCCCCCGTTTCACCCTTTATACTTAACCAGTGAAACTCCAAATCTAATCAGGGAAGCTCCTTATTATAAGAAACCGGTATACCAAATTTGGTCAAATCGAATAATCCTGCAAAAAAAAACCATTTATCTAAATTAAGAGGGTGGACTAGCCCCCCCCCCCCTTTATCCTTAACCAATGAATCCCCAAAACGAATCAGGGAAGCTCCTTAACATAATAAACAGGTATACCAAATTTGGAGCAAAGCGAATAATTCTGCATGAAAAAACCGTTTATATAAATTAAGGGGGGGGGGGCTAGCCACCCTTCCCCCTTTATCCTTAACCAATGAACCCACAAAACTAATCAGGGAAGTTCCTTAACATAATAAACCGGTATACCAACTTCGGAGCAAATCGAATCATTCTGCATGAAAAACCCATTTATCTGAATAAAAAGGGGTGGGCTAACCCCCCTTTATCCTTAACCAATGAACCCCCAAAACTAATCAGGGAAGTTCCTTAACATAATAAACCGGTATGCCAAATACGGATCAAATCGAATGATTCTGCATGAAAAACCCATTTATCTGAATTAAGGGGGGTGGACTAACCCCGTTTTTCCCCCCTTTATCCTTAACCAATGAACTCCCAAAACTAATCAGGGAAGTTCCTTAACATAATAAACCGGTATACCAAATTCGGGGCAAATCGAATGACTCTGCGTGAAAAACCCAATTATCTGAATTAAGGGGGTGGACTCACCCCCTTTTCCCCCTTTATCCTTAACCAATGAACCTCCAAAACTAATCAGGTAAGTTCCTTAACATAATAAACCGGTATACCAAATTCGGAGAAAATCGAATTATTCTGCATGAAAAACCCATTTATCTGAATTAAGGGGTGTGACTAACCCCGTTTTCCCCCCTTTATCCTTAACCAATGAACTCCCAAAACTAATCAGGGAAGCGCCTTATCACAATGAACCTAGGAAAAAATTTTTAAGCAAATCGGATGTTTCTATCAAGAGTTATCGCGTTACGTACATACGTACGTACGTACATACATACATACATACATACATACAGAGCGGGCGGGCACATTAGCTCTCAGGCTTTGATAGCCTGTGAGCTAAAAACTACCTATTGCAGCCGTCCGAAGGCAAACACTTCTGGAAATTTTGCTACATTTTCGCCGCTCATGATCCTCAGATACCAAAACCACCCTCCGTTGAAATGCTGACTTATATATATATATGAGGGGCTCACAACCATAGTAGACCATGTCCACTTTTTAAAATAAAAAAGAAAAGTGCCCAGCTAAACTGATGGCATTGAGCTCACAGACTATTCACACTAATTGTATATTATACTCTTATTTTAAAGAATAATGCCACTCAAAAAATAAGTGAAGGAAAATTAGCCCCCGTTTCCCCCTTTATACTTAACCAGTGAACCTCCAAATCTAATCAGGGAAGCTCCTTATCATAATAAACCGGTATACCAAATTTGGAGCAAATCGAATAATCTTGCAAAAAAAAACATTTATCTAAATTAAGGGGGTGGACTAACCCCCCCTTTATCCTTAACCAATTAATCGCCAAAACGAATCAGGGAAGCTCCTTAACATAATAAACCGGTATACCAACTTCGGAGCAAATCGAATCATTCTGCATGAAAAATCCATTTATCTAAATTAAGAGGGGCGGGCTAACCTCCCTTTTCCCCCTTTACCCTTAACCAATGAACCCCAAAACTAATCAGGGAAGTTCCTTAACATAATAAACCGGTATACAAAATTCGAAGCAAATCGAATCATTCTGCATGAAAAACACATTTATCTGAATTAAGGGGGGTGGACTAACCCTGTTTTCTTCCCTTTATCCTTAACCAATGAACCCCCAAAACTAATCAGGGAAGTTCCTTAACATAATAAACCGGTATACAAAATTCGGAGCAAATTGAATGATTCTTCATGAAAAACCCATTTATCTGAATTAAGGGGGGTGGACTAACCCCGTTTTTCCCCCTTTACCCTTAACCAATGAACCCCCAAAACTAGTCAGGGAAGTTCCTTAACATAATAAACCGCTATACCAAATTCGGAGCATATCGAATCATTCTGCACGAAAAACACATTTATCTGAATTAAGGGGGGTGGACTAACCCCGTTTTTCCCCTTTTATCCTTAACCAATGAACTCCCAAAACTAATCAGGGAAGTTCCTTAACATAATAAACCGGTATATCAAATTCGGAGCAAATCGAATCATTCTGCATGAAAAACCCATTTATCTAAATTAAGAGGGGCGAGCTAACCTCCATTTTCCCCCTTTACCCTTAAACAATGAACCCCAAAACTAATCAGGGAAGTTCCTTAACATAATAAACCGGTATACAAAATTCGGAGCAAATCGAATCATTCTGCATGAAAAACACATTTATCTGAATTAAGGGGGGGTGGACTAACCCAGTTTTCCTCCCTTTATCCTTAACCAATGAACCCCCAAAACTAATCAGGGAAGTTCCTTAACATAATAAACCGGTATACCAAATTCGGAGCAAATCGAATGATTCTGCATGAAAAACCCATTTATCTGAATTAAGGGGGTGGACTAACCCCCCTTTTCCCCCTTTATCCTTAACCAATGAACCCCCAAAACTAATCAGGGAAGTTCCTTAACATAATAAACCGGTATACCAAATTCGGAGCAAATCGAATCATTCTGCATGAAAAACACATTTATCTGAATTAAGGGGGGGGGGTGGACTAACCCCATTTTCCCTCCTTTATCCTTAACCAATGAACCCCCAAAACTAATCAGGGAAGTTCCTTAACATAATAAACCGGTATACCAAATTCGGAGCAAATCGAATCATTCTGCATGAAAAACCCATTTATCTGAATTAAGGGGGTGTGGACTAACCCCGTTTTTCCCCCTTTATCCTTAACCAATGAACTCCCAAAACTAATCAGGGAAGTTCCTTAATATAATAAACCGGTATACCAAATTCGGAGCAAATCGAATGATTCTGCATGAAAAACCCATTTATCTGAATTAAGGGGGTGGACTAATCCCCCTTTTCCCCCTTTATCCTTAACCAATGAACCCCCAAAACTAATCAGGGAAGTTCCTTAACATAATAAACCGGTATACCAAATTCGGAGCAAATTGAATGATTCTTCATGAAAAACCCATTTATCTGAATTAAGGGGGGTGGACTAACCCCGTTTTTCCCCCTTTACCCTTAACCAATGAATCCCCAAAACTAATCAGGGAAGTTCCTTAACATAATAAACCGCTATACCAAATTCGGAGCAAATCGAATCATTCTGCATGAAAAACACATTTATCTGAATTAAGGGGGTGGGGTGTGGACTAACCCCGTTTTTCTCCCTTTATCCTTAACCAATGAACTCCCAAAACTAATCAGGGAAGTTCCTTAACATAATAAACCGGTATATCAAATTCGGAGCAAATCGAATCACTCTGCATGAAAAACTCATTTAACTGAATTAAGGGGGTGGGGTGTGGACTAACCCCGTTTTTCCCCCTTTATCCTTAACCAATGAACTCCAAAAACTAATCAGGGAAGCGCCTTATCACAGTGAACCTAGGAAAAAATTTTGACGCAAATCGGATGTTTCTATCAAGAGTTATCGCGTTACGTACATACGTACGTACGTACATACATACATACATACATACATACATACATACATACATACATACATACAGAACGGGCGGGCACATTAGCTCTCAGGGTTTGATAGCCTGTGAGCTAAAAAGCAATTGACATATCCTCTAAATGGTGAAGGTTCAACTGTAATTTTTTTTCGCAGCGGCTCATTTCCGCCGCAAAAAAGCTACCACCAGTAAATTTGAATAGACATTTTCTTATTTACACGCCTTATTAGAGCAGCATTTCCGTTATAATTATGGTCAAAAAGATATATTCATTTTTACTTTTGGAAGTTTACTTCGGCGATAGTCGGGCCCTGCGTTCCCGCCATATTGTGACAAACTAAACAACATCCTCTCAGTGTCCGTAAAAGAGATTAAAATATCCGGTCCAATTTCCACCGGTAAAAACGAGTAGAAACTTTTAGGATATTTGTGAGAGAAATGTTTCATGAATAAGCTGCTAAAATAAGGCGAAATAGTCTATTCAATATATACAGTGGAAATTTATTTCGATGGTAATCAGAAGCTGTTGATCAGTTGTAAAGAACAGCCAGCATTTTGTGACAACCTGCTCAGTTACTTCACTCGCAAATGGTAGACTCTACGTTATATACTTCCTTCTCTTTATTCATAACTCCATTCTCATAGGTAACACCTCCAGATTCAAAATGTGAAATGTGACGTCCAGAGTTTAAATACAGCAGAATCCATTGTATGGGAAATTTGAAAAAAAATCTCTTTTTTATTTTACTTTCCCGACACATACATCAGTATTAGGCATCACTCAAGAATTTGTTTACTGTAGATAGCTAATTACTGGTACATACAACGAATATACGCTCTACTCCTTGTGTTATGTTCACTCCTTAAAGGGTAAATCATGTCTCCAAATGCTCAGGATTCCTCTAATTTCTTACAGTTTATTTCGCCATCTTTAATCGCAGATAATTCTGACACTAGATAAGGCGAAGAAAGTTACTTGAAAATACTGGTCTTCAGAGCATTTGGATTCCCTATTTACGTGGGACATCTGTCAACACTAGTAGTGAGTTAGAATCACCTCTCTAGTGCAAAGAATTAATAAAGAGGAGGATACATTGTCGGTACCATGACAAACTATCCAATATGAAAACAGTGTGGCCAGTGGGTTACTTTTTTAAAATTCATATTTCTTGATTTACACGACTTTTTTTGAAATGCCAAAATTTCTCTTGTTTTCGCCTTATTTAATATGCCATTCAATAAGGCGAATTTTACTATTACAAAAAAGTGGCGCAATTCAAGAAATATGAATTTCAAATAAGTAGCCCACTGGCAACACTGTTTTCATATTGGATTGTTGGACATGGTACCGACGACATATAGTACAGTGCAGGGATGCTAGTTTGGCCTTCATTTATATTTACAAATGTAGAGTTCATATCAGAATCAAAGAAGAGTATTTTTTTCCTTTTTTTAATAAGAGACAATTCGCTATCACATATAGTAAAAATTCTTCTTTCAAAATTTCCGGTAGAAATTTGAAATTTCGAATTAAAATTGGAGGCCAAACTGGCAACACTGGTGCAATGTCTACCAGTTGTGAGTGAAATAACTGAGGATGATTTCTGATGATTGTTTACATCTGATAAGCAATGATGATTACCGCCGCACTGTGGGTTATTTCTCGAATCTGGCTGCCGAATGTCGATTCCGAAATTTATAACTTATGAGCAAAAAAATAGATATATGATAATGACTAAGGATCCATGTGAAACTATTTTTTTACTTCTATACACAATCAATAACATTTTTCTATTAGTCAAAATAAGTGCGTTGTGCTCAATGCACGGGATTAAAATCATTTTGAAAAATCATGGTTGGTCTTTCAAATGTAAATACGTATATTTTGGGAAGTACTTCATATGTAATTTTAATTACGCGTTGTTAACCGGTCATGAGTATACTCGTGTTTTTAATGCAATGCGTTGTTGTCTAAAGGCGTGCGCTGGATCCATATTTCCGCCTACGCCATCTATCTCGAATAAAATATCGGCAAGTTTATTTCAGAAAGATTACGTCTTTATCCGAAATAGGTGGCCATTTTTGTTAGACTAAACGAAATTTCATATAAAATCCAAACATTTAAAAAATATTTATTGATAGATAATTTTGAGAAACATGTGTAGACAACCGACTTTAATGAAAAGCGGGGCTTCCATTGTTACGGAACACAGATTTCATATGAAATTGCCGGTCAACAATGTGGTAACCCTCCAGCAGCATGAAACGGTATTTTCGCGTTCCAGTTGGCTAATTTCTTTAAATTCAGATTGCATTATTCCCACCACTTTTTTAAAACCTTATAATTCGGCTTATTATATCATTATTTAATCTTATTTAATCTGTAATTAAATAAAGTGACTATTTCTATTTCAGAAAAGCGGTGGAAATCAAACAATCTTAATAACAATCTAAAAATGATTTAACCCTTAAATGTCCAGAATAGAATGCGTTCTAGAAAATACGTAAGTCAGAGAATCGAAATTCCTACCAGAAAAATCTAAGCAGTAATTTCCCCTTATTTTAATACCGGAATGTTTGTTAACCCAGCACTTGCTCGTGTTGCGCTCACGCAATGATAAAAATAAATACGCATGTTTAAATTATTTACAAACCCACCACTACTTTTCAATTAAAAATTATCCTCGTTTAAAGACACAAAATGTAAGGTTAAACAAAGCGAAAATAGTCTTTTAGAATTTGTGGCGGCAAACGGTGTTTAGCTGAAAAATTGAAAATTTCAACCTTATAGTTTTGGCGATTAATTGCTTAATAACCCCTTGAGAGGCGGTGGGATATATATCCCACTTTATTTTAACTCTTATGTCAATAACCGGGTACCCGGGTACCTTTTTGCTCTTGTGATCTCGATTTCAGAGTTTTAATATCAAAGAAAACTCAAATGAATTCAGATCTACTTTACCCCACCTCCTCTTCTTCAAAGGTGGGGCAGTTACAGTCAATGAAATACAGGTGTTTAAAATAGAGTTTACGGTGCACTAATGTAAAAATTACAACAGGTACTTGGGTAATCCGGTCCTTGGAGACGAGGGCAAATTTTGGTCATTGACATTACGGTTAATCAAGTTTTACACTAGAAAATTTTAACTGAATTTTACTTTTAAACATTGTTGGAAAAAGTTGAAAAATTGCTTTCCTTTATTATGAACTAATTTTTTTCGAAAGTTCTGGTGTCAATTCAACATTACAGGCACACATTTACTTGCCCCTGAAAGGGTTAAATAAATCAAAAATTTCTATTTTAAATTTCTGGTGTGAATACGGAACATGTGAATAAAAAAATGCACTGACTTATGAACCAGTGTTGCCAGTGGGCTACTATTTTAAAATTCAGATTTCTTGCATGACACCATTTTTTTTAAATTGTAAAATTCGCCTTATTTAATGACATATTAACTCAGGCTAAAAGAAGGTTAATTTTACCATTTCAAAAAAGTTGTGTCAATCAATAAGTCGGAATTTAAAAAAAAAGTAGCACACTGGCAACACTGCTATAAACAATGATGGTATCATAAATTACACCATAGGCATTTAAGTGTTAAATAATCATTTTTACCATTACTTTTCTATTCATGTTTTCAAAACTCGAAGCTTTTAGTTTTATTTCCAAATATTTCTATGTAAAATTAATTTTTGTAATACTAAATCTATACATTTATACGTATTTATGTTTTTGTTATAAATAGCTCTGGATTTTAAAATTAAGACTACACAAATATAGCTGTTCTAAACTGTCATCTAAGCATTCGAAATTAGAAATTCTGGCTTTTCATTTAGTATTTATATTATGAGGTGAAATTGAAAGAAAATTATTATTGATAATAACAAAGAGGTCACATACGTGTATTTTATTGATATTTGAATTGGAATAAAATAATTAAGGATTGCTGTGGCAATTGTTAAAAAAAGTAACATTTAATTTACTTTTTATTCTCTTTACCATTTTTCAAGAAAATGGAAGTAATTAATCATAATTTATGGAATATTATTATTCTTCTATTCAGATGGATTAATTTTATTAATGAATTTTTAAAACTAGCGGCCAGATTATAGAATTCTTTTTAAATAAGGGATACAGAAATTTTATCGATCCAATATATACGTATTTATACGGCATAAATTTTTATTTATATTTTAAGTTCATTTTCTTCTAGGGACATCATATATCACAATAATGATTCAGAGACAGCTATTTAATATCATAAAGCAGCAAAAGTTAATAAACATACATAAAAAATACACTTTTTTGAAAATTACATTTTCATCATTATCCCCTTTTATGAGGGCGAAATAAAAGTTTTAAAAGCTATTGATCATCTTTAAATTCTGAACTAAGGAACGTAGGGTTTTCAATCCAAAAAAGCAAACATATTCGTAAAGAAGAATAACGATTTCAATAAAGGAACTGTTAAGTTTTCAAAACATGTAAAAAAACTGTAAAAGGCGCGCATTGGATTAAATGAAAGGTCCAATAAAAGGAAAGTTGAAAGAATAAGAAGTTCAGCAAATGTTGAAGTATTTAAGCTACTATTAGAAAAAAATCTGAAAAGAGGGGTGTTGCCAAGAAACTGAAATAAGTAATTTTTTCAACAAACTGACTAATAAAAAGTCATTTTTAATAAATCATATAGTAAAAATCAAATATCGCGTTTTTGTGCCATCATATTATTATTAAATATTAAAGCAAATCAGCCCTGAAACTATTGTGAAAGAGTACGAAAAAATTTAAAGTATATATATTTCCTTAACCCTTTCAAGCGCCGTGATTCCACGGCGGGACCACCTAATTTAAATTCCAATCTTAAAAACGCCAACAATAATATTTTAATAAAATTTTGCTTTTATAATGAAAGCTTAAAAATACACGTTTTCACTTTCCAAGAAGTTCGTATGTAAATTCTGGTATCAGTTAATCATTTCATCATTTTACGAACGGAATTTTTCTGTGCCGGAAAGAGTTAAAAATTGTACAACGGACAAATATGTCTAATCAGACATAGAATTATACAGAAAATTTGGCGTAAAAAAATATCCAAGATTTTCTTCCTCTTATAGTAGCAGGAATATTAACTTTTTACAGTTCTGGCAATTTAAAAGCCGGATGTTGTATCTTCCTCTAGTGGAGTAACAGGAGTAACAAAGGATTAATTTATTTGGCAGAATTCGAAAAAATTCAAATTAAAAAGAAAAACCTGCTTTAACCCCTTCAGGTCCGGCATCTCTTACATAAATTTTATTCGATTGGTAACACTATTTTTTTAACTTACCTTTAATTACATACCGTAATTTTGCATGTATCCGCCGCAACTCAGATAACTCGATTTCCTACTAGAATTTATTTTAAATTAAATGCGACTTACTTGTGCTTCGCACTTAATTACATCTTTTTTCAATAAAATTTCCGGTTTGAAAAAGCGTTAACCAAGCCGCGGATAATACGCGGGAAATCACGGTAATTTCGAAAATGCTCAAATTAAATAACGCGTGAAGTTAACGAAAAAGACAGGCTACAGCGGTGCATCCTGCGTATCTTTTTTTACAGACCGCTACAGTGACGTGTGGTCTTTCCGCACTCCAGGATTGGTGCATTCGAGGATCACGTTACTCCCGCGCTCTGTAGAAAAAGGTACGTGGAACGGAAACTTTTTCGTTAGCCTCCAAATGAGGCAAAGTGTACTTTTTTTATTACTGGTGACAGAAACAAATTTTATACGTGAATTTTACAGGTGAATATTTTCACCAGTGGTCCCGAGTGCGTTAACCTCTTGCGCTCTGCCGCTGTTAGCGAATGTATATCAATAGTCACCAGTGTTGCCACCTCTGGCCGATTTTTTTTTAGAAATTTTGAGTTCTCACCACAAACATTTAATTGGTAATTTTCTTTTACTTTATTAATCGGAAATCAATCATCCTATAAAGCAAATATAGGAGTAAGAGAGTAAGATAACATAAGAGAGTTACATATAGTGTAAAATGATGAAATCTAACACTTCATATACTTTTATTATTATTATTTTTTAATAACAAAAAACCTGGAGGCTTATGCAAATTTAGTACATAAATAATAAAGGACATGTATACATTTTTTTTAATCTTTATATTAAATACAAAAAAACCCTTAGCATTTTGAAAACATGAAAGTGAAGAAAATATGAACGTGGAGAAAAAGCCGTAAGTTTTCATTTGTGTGAGGGATTGCGCTGGTTGTATTAACAAATTTTACAATATCTCGCGCTATAATTACTGTATAGGTAAAAATGAGGTGTCAAAATATTCACAATTAAACAAGCTTCATTTAAAATATAAATAAAATCTACATTTTGACCAGTTTTGAGTTAAACTGTCCCCTTAAAGGAACTCATAAAAAAATATTTTTGGCAGCCCAGATTCGTCAAATCCACCGTTGTGCGCAGGGTTGGAATTCCTGTAGTAAATTTGAATTGAAATTTTCGCCTTATGAATAGATAATTTCTGTCATAAATAAGGCAAAGTCCTGAATACTTTCGGAGCTAAATTTCACCAGTAAAAACGCATAGATATTTTGACTTAATTATGACAGAAATTCTGTTTGAATATAGTAGCTCTGTAAGTCAAGGTGGCCAGTTTAACCTCCTCTTAAAATCCGAAATTTCAAATTGACACCTGAAATTTCCTAATAAGAATTTTCACTTTATTCGATCGCTAAATGTCTCTCATTAAATAAGATATAAAATACTGTTCTTTATTTCTTGTTTGAACTCGAAACTTCTGAATAAAAACGGAGGCAAAACTGGCAACTCTGCTTTATGCTCTGGTGGGTGAATTTCTTCCCACTTAATTTTAATCTCGTGCGCTCTGTTACTTACTCCGCGTACGTCATGCTATTATTTGACATTTCCGACTATGGCGTACATGATGATATCTGTCTGAGTTTTTATTAGACATTCCGAATTCTCACCACTAAGTTTTAACCCTTTAAGCTCTGGGGGTGAATTTCCTCAAAATGCCCAAATGTCAAATTGGCACCAGTAATTTGTAAACAAAGAATTAGGTTTATAATATACACGACACGAAAATATGCATTAATTTATTTTCAAGAAAACTTGGTTGAATATTCCGGCGACACTGCGACATTCGAAGATTAAAATTAAGTGGAAAGAAATTCACCTATCAGAGCTCAAAGGGTTAACTCTTATTTTTGCCTTACAATATGTTTGATTTTCCATAAATAACGTAAAAGAAAATTGCCATTTAAATTTTTGTGGTGTGAATTCAAATTAAAAAAAAAAAAAAATCTCCCAGATGCAGCAACACTGGTAGCTAGTGACATACACAGAGCTACCAAGTCTCCGACTTTTTGGATGCTGGTATTTTAATACAGAAATTTTTACTTTAATTGGAACATTCTGTCGATTTAAAAGAAGAACATTCTCTCTAAGATAATAGTGGTGTGCAAAAAGCCGGAGACTTGGCAACTCTGCATACAGCGCCAGAGTGCAAGGTGTTAATATCGAAATGTCAAATTTGCACCACAACAGAATTTTTCGTCTTATTGAAGAAAAGAAAAATGTTACGTATTCCGTTAGTCGTTACAGAAGTACTTTTAATTTGAAGAAAAAATTTTAATCAAAGATTTTGAATTTGAATTACTGGTTCCAAACACCTTCAATATTTTAAGGAGTGTACGCACCTTGGTTTTCAACATTACAGGAACACTGTTAAATGCACTTAACCCATTTTAGGCCAAGCATAGAAAATTTATAAAATGTGGTATTATTTTCATTGAAATATGCTTAAATTACATTCATTAAGACAAAAAAAAGTTTCGTGCATGAAAAGTAATATTTTATTTGAGAAATAAAATGCATTCAGTATTTTCATTATTTCGGTCAATGGTGCACTAACGCACCATTAAATTTAAAATTAGTAGTTAAAAAAAAAAAATCATGAAATTTGCTTTATTATTATTTTATTTACAGAACATGCAACTTTAATCCATTATAAAAACATATGATTAATCTCAAGTGGAATAATTATACATTTTCGAAAAGTCGAATTTGTCAATAACCGTTTCAAAAAAAAAAAAAAAAAAAACTAGCGTCTTTTGAAAATTTCTCAACAGAAAATGTTTACTCCAATTGAGTTACTGATATTTTATAGATGTCTCCAGAACCCTTGAAAATAGTAGAAAAATAAAATTATTGAAAAATATTCATCACAGTGTTAGTAAAAAAATATTTATTGAAATGGTGCGTTTACGCACCTTTGGCCGAAAATGGGTTAATAGGGTTCAACATATCAATCGCATATAACATTGCTTAAATATCTTTAAAATATATTTTTTAAGGAAAAGGAAACATTTATAAAACAGAACTGTTACACGCGACACAAAATCAGTTTAAATACTATTTCTTAACATTATCTCGGAAGAAAGTAATCTGGGGGTTGTACTCAATTAAGTTTTATTCATTTATCTCGTATAGCTATCTCATATGCCCAGTATATACTGCGCGAATTTTATATTAGCTTAAATTTTTACGGGGAAAAGTTTGCATCCTATGAGGGTAACTATCATATACGATTTATGAACAGCTTTAACAGTTAGTAAGTTTCGATAAGTATTAGTTGGTTGTGACAGTAAGTTACTTATTATTTAGTATTTAAAATCAGTGCAAGGAAATTACTTTTTCTCTTTGTTTCAAAAACTGATATCTTAAAAAAATGAATGAGTATATATTTCCAGTTTTTCCTTTTTCTTGCACCACGGATTTTAAATTAAAAAAAAAATATGTTATTGATAGATTTTTTATAGCATTTTCGAAACACAAGAAATAATGAATGAAATGTTTGTAAAATAGTAAAAATACACAGTTAAAGCAGTTTCGAAATTTGGATTGATACTATACAGGCTGTAAACACTATTGAAGACTTCTTTATCCAGAAATATAGAGTTCATACTAGGGAAAAGTTTATACCAATTTTCCTTTATTTTATTCAGGAAATATCTTTTAGTATAATAACCAAAAATAACTATTCAAAGTTTCTGGGGAGAATTTAGAATAATTTAATGAGAGTTCTATAAATGACGCATAAATGCGTCAGGTGACCTATAGAGTGCTATTGAAAAACAGTTTTTCTTGAATAAGATACATTTTCAGTAATCTAAACAAGTTAAGGTTTTATAATAAGATGATATTTCAATTATAAAAAATACATATTTAAACAATATAAAATTTTCATACAACAGTAATATTTCAAAAATATATAAGATTATTTATAAGAATACATAGGTCAGTTACAGTCTTTTACTAAATATTTTACTACTTGGATAATATTATTTTTACATAGAGAATAAGAGTGCAAAACCGGTTTATTGCAGTTTCATTTTATAAAATCTATATTTTACATTCATTTGTATAAGAAAATAATTTTTTCGATACAATCTTATTCTGGTTAAATATTAAAATATTTTCTTATTTTAACATTTGAAATTTTCGAAATTCAAATTCAATTACTTTTGTAAACTTTCTTATCACACTTTTTCTTTTACTCTGAAACTTTGTTTATTTAACGATTTTTCTAACTATTAAACAGATTCTTTATTTTTCTTCTTTAGTGCGTTTAAAGAAAGTTGTATTTTGCCAAAAGGGAATTTAAACTGGAATCAAAACAGAGACACAAGATAAAAAGTATTATTATAATGTAGAAGCTTACGGAAAGTAAAATATAGTGTTTATCTAACACGTAGAAAAAGACTAAATTCGATTTGCACATCTCGTACTGATTCAATCACATTTGAAACACAAACAAATATTTCAACATGCAGACGTCTTATTTGAATGCTATTTTATTAAAAATTAAAATTAAACTGAAAAATTTTCTTTTTGGTTATTTAGAGATAAAAATTTTATATCTCTCAAAATCAAACAAAAAGCTCCAGAAATGTTAATCTTAGGTGGCACAAAGTAAGATGTTCATTTTGCTTTAATTTTAATTTAAAGTTTTAATTGAAATGTTGAGTTTAATGAACCTTGTTTGATGAACCTATAAACAATGTGCGTACACGCCTGAGAATTTTACAAGATATCCTATCACCACACCCTAGGCTTAGGAAAAGCTATCTTTTTAGGGGTAGATTTGTTTATTCTTGATAAAAAGGCATGAATTACAGTTTTTTTTAAACAAATATAAATAAAACCTAGTTATTTACTTTAAGAAACTTAAATACGGTTTGAATTATATTGTAGTTTTCTTTCAAAAGTAAATATTTATAACATCACCTGTTTCAGATTCAGAAAATTTTAAAAATTTTTTTTATTGCCTTTTAACAGCCAGTGATATTTTTCTATATGTGTGGCCCAATTATTTTTTCTCCTGAAAAAAATAAAAGCATTTTTTTAAAACTTATTCGCACTATTTTATTTTAACCGCTTAAAGAAAGCTTGATGTTTATGAAAACCATCAAAAAAGGACCTATACAACATGCAAATCACAGCCCGATTCACTAATATTCCAATTATAATTATTCTATTTCAGGATTCCTACAGGTCAGGGAAATTCCATGAGTTTAGGTCAGATCAAGACCAGTATTTTCTTTGAGAAGAATCCGTCTTGGCAATCTCCCGAATCTACGAGTCAAGTTTTTCTCCATAAAAATTCTGGTATTTAAGTTGAAAGTGTAGGAACCCCGTATTGTGATTCTTTCTTTCATTACAATGCAGCATTAATAATTATATAATTAAAATCGATAATAAAAAAATTATTAAAATTAAGACGAACTGACATACATAAAATGCATTCCCAAATTCATGTACTTTGGTCGTTTCATTTAATTACTGTAAATGTAACAGAAGTGATCTAAATGTGACAATGATATAATTTTCCTTAAATTATAGTTAATAATTAGGTTTCCTCAATACACATTGACATAAAAGCATAATACACAATCCTCTTTTGTTTGTATTTGGTATTTTATATTTTGTAAAATGCGAATTATGACCTAAATGTGACAAACGTATGAAAAGACGCTTCGCATTTAGTCACAATGACCATAATATTTCATCTAAAAGGGAAATCCTAAACTCTTTAAGCCCTTGAGGGGCACTGGTATATATTATATACCACCTACGATTAATGAAGTTTTACATCAGAAACATTTTATTAAATTTTACTTTTCTAACTTTGGTGGAAAAAAGGCCGTAAAACTGCTTTTGCTTATTTTGAAATAGAATTTTTCAAAGATTCCGGTGGGAATTCAGCATTTCACAAACGTAAATGCTTGCCCCTGAAGGGGTTAAAGATTTTGTTGGACGACAAAATCAATAATATTTTGTGACAGATTTTTCGCTCACAGACTATCAAAGCCGGAGAGCTTATGTGCCCACCTGTTCTGTATATACGTACGTAACGTGAAACGTCTTGATAGAAATATCCGATTTGCTTCAAATTTTTTTTAAAGATTCATTCTGGTAAGGCGCTTCCTCATTAGTTTTGGGGATTCATTGTTTAAGGATAAAGGGGGAAAACGGGGGATAGTCCCCTGCCCTTAATTTAGATAAATGGGTTTTTCATGCAGAAATATTCGATTGGCTCAAAATGTGGTATACCGGTTTATTATGTTCCGGAGCCTCCCTGATTAGATTTGGAGGTTCATTAGTTAAGTATAAAGGAAGGACAGGGAGGCTAACCCCCTAATTTAGATGTGTTTTTCATGGAGAATTATTAATAGATTTGTTCCAAATTTGGTATGCCGGTTTATTATGTTAAGTAGCTTCCCTGATTAGATTTGGAGGTTCATTAGTTAAGTATAAAGAGGGGAAAGGGGGCTACCCCCCTCAACCTAATTTATATAAATGGGTTTTTCATGCAAATTTATTCGATTTGCTCCAAATTTGGTATGCCGGTTTGTTATGTTAAGGAGCGTCTCTGATTAGATTTGGAGGTTTATAAGTATAAAGGGGGAAAGGGGGGCTGGACACCCTTAATTTAGATAAATGTGTTTTTCATGCAGAGTTATCCGATTTGCTCCAAATTTGATATACTGGTTTATTATGTTAAGGAGCTGCCTTGATTAGATTTAGAAGTTTATTGGTTAAGTATAAAGGGGGGACGGTGGCTGTCCTCTCCTTAATTTAGATAAATGTGTTTTAGATGCAGAATTATTCGATTTGCTTCAAATTTGATATACCAGTTTCTTCCGATATGGCGCTTCCTTCATTTGATTTGGAGGTTAATTGGTTCAGTATAAAAGGGGGAAAGGGTTTCTCGCCCCTTTAATTTAGATAAATTTGTTTTCATGCAGAATTATTCCATTTACTTTAATGTTTTTTCTAGGTTCATTCTGATAAGGAGCTTTTATGATTAGATTTGATGGTTCATTGGTTCTGCTAAAAGGGAGAAATGGGGGGAGCTAATACCCTCCTTAATTTAGTGAAATGATTTTCCATGCAGAATTATCTGATTTGCTTCAAATTTGGTATACTAGTTTACTATGTTAAGGAGCTTCCCTGATTAGATTTGGAGATTCATTGGTTAAGTACAAAGGGGGTAAACGGTGACTAATTCCCCTTGATTTATTTTTTGAGGACATTGCTCCTCGAAATAAGTGTATAATAAACAATTAGTGTGAATAGCCTGTGGTCAATGCCATAAGTTTAACTGGGCACTTTTATTTTTATTTTATGTGTGGAAATGCTCGTTTGCTATTTGCTCGTTATCACAAATAAGTCTTTTGAATTGATATCTCTGAAACTATGAGTCTGATGAAAGGGACCTTTTTTATTTGCATATATAGCATATTTTTTAAAAATAAAATCAATGGAGAGAAAAGACTTCTTTAGAGGAATTGAGCATAAGAAATTTATATTTAATTATGCTGCATACGATTATTAAATTATTCAAAAGAAATGACCTCTTTAGTATAAGTTCTAATATTAAAATTATTTGTGTAGATTGTTTAACCCTTTCCGGCGCAGAGCGCTTCCATTGCTAAATGATTACATGAATGAAAGACACCGGAAATTACAAACAAATTTATTTGGAATATTCACATACGTCAGGGATGTAGTAATCTATCCACCAGTGGGGAGTCTCTCGCCACTAAATTTTATTAGTTTTCTTCGCTTAACCCTTTTGCGGGCGGTGTCCACAAGAAAGTACACCTAATTTTAATTCCGCAACTGACAAACGTCACCAAAAATATTTAACCCATTTACTGCGGAAGCCGTAAGATAGGGGTCTTCAACTTTTTTACGTTTCCACGACAAATATTAAAAGATAATCTTCGCTTTATTTAATGTTCAAACTTTCTATAATTAATCAACGGAATTTCTTAAATTAAAAAATAGTGTTATCTGGATAGTTAATTTAAATTAATTTTTAACAGTGTGACTTATTTTATGGATGATATCCCATTAACTGGATAAGGCCAAGCAAATATTTCGAAAATAACGGTGGCCAACAAGCTTAGCAGTCATCAGCTATGTAACTTACACTAAAAAAGTCCATGGAACTAGCTGTATATAGGGTGACGAGCCTGTAGTTGATCAAATAAGGTTGTATCACGGGGTTTTTATTATATTTCCTTCCTTTTAAGTTTTAAAAGTTAACTAACGTAATTGCTACAACCCTTAATGAAAGTCCTATAAAGGGCAAAAATGAATTCTGCTGAAATTATATAAATCTACTGGTGGAAGTTTCCACAGGCAGCAAACAACTCCTGCGATAGCGGTTACAGTTGAAGCTTCACTAGTTTAAGGATATGTCAGTTCCTCTTTATTCATAGTTCCATGGGTAAATCAATGGAGTTTTGAATAAAGAGGAGGAGACATATAGTGTACTGTCTACCAGTTGCGAGTGAAGTAACTGAGGAGGTTGTCACAAGATGGCGGCTGCTTTTTTTAATTCGGATCTTCAGTTTCTGATTACCGCCAGGACAAATATCCCATCAGTAAAACTGAATACAGAATTTCGTCTTATTGAAGCGTCTTTTACATGGAAATTTTTCTCTAAAATGTCGTAAAAATTTCTATTTGTTTTTACTGGTGTCAGTATGCCTAGCAACAAAACTATAAGTAAATAGTTTTTTTAATTGCCATTTTCCCAGTAGTTGATCAATCGAAGAAATCGGTCAGAAATTCAAAAATTAATCTTTATAATATCATGCTTAAGTTTTGATTAGCAATAATTCATATAAAACTATTATTTGAAATAAGCAAGATGGAAGTGGATTATTTTAACTTGTCGCAATTGTCTCCAACTAATAAAATCATTTTTTTATATGTTTAGTTTAAAAAAAATCATGAAAAGTCTTCTCTTACAGCAGGCAGCTGACAAAAATATGTCAACAGGCGCACCAACATTCAAACAAAAATATTATGTCCAGTGTCACGTGTAAAACTCGTTTCCGCCTGAAAAGGCTCAATATTTCAAAAATTCGATATACTAAAGGAGGGGTATCAACTACTGGTGCGGTCACCCTAAATCTTTATTAAAGTATAAAAATATTTTTCTTAAACTGGCCAAGATTTCTCTAATTTTTTAATTGATATTTGATTTCATGAGGGTGCCCGTTTAATGAAAAATAAAATCTGTAACATAATGGGAAATTTGAAAGGATTGACAGCAAAAAAATAGCATGTGATACTTTAATCATTGGTTCGGGTATAATTTTTAAAAAAAAGCGTGAACATGACTCCTACTTGTCCGTATTTTGAATGAGAGTATTTCTGCAGAAAGATTTCGAGTTAGTTTTTTACAATATTCGCATGAACAATTAACTTATGGGTTGGTTTCTACAAAAGAAAATGTAAAAAACAATATATTCTTTGAAAAAGTGATATTTATAAAACGTATCGAGTGGAACTCCTGGGAAAAACAAAGAAGTTACGAATAAAGAGGAGAAACATATAGTGTACTCTCTACCAGTTGCGAGTGAAGTAACTGAGGAGGTTGTCAGAAGATGGCGGCTGATTTTCGTAAACCAGATCTTCAGTTTCTGATTACCGCCAGGGTAAACGTCCCACCAGAAAGATTGAATAGAAAATGTCGTCTTAATTAAGCGTCTTGTTCTCGAATTTCTTTTCTCAAAAATGTCGTAAATATTTCTATTTGTTTTTACTGGTGTCAGTATGCCTTGTAAAACTGCCAGTTTGTTTCTTTGGTTGTCACAAAATGGCGGAAACGCAGGTCATAACTACCGCCAAAGTATACTCCTACCAATAAAAATGAAAATCTGTTTCTACCATTATTTATGACTGAAATTTTGTAAAAATCAGGCATTTAAAGAAGTTGAAAATTTCTATATAAATCTACTGGTGGAAGTTTTCACTGGCGGTAAACAACTCCTGCGATAGCGGTTACAGTTGAAGCTTCACTATTTTAAGGATATGTCAGTTCCTCTTTATTAGTAGTTCCATGGGTAAAACAATGGAGTTTTGATTAAAGAGGAGGAAACATATAGTGTACAGTCTACCAGTTGCGAGTGAAGTAACTGAGGAGATTGTCACAAGATGGCGACTGCTTTTTATAATTCGGATCTTCAGTTTCTGATTAACGCCAGGACAAACATCCCACCAGTAAAATTGAATAGAAAATTTCGTCTTATTGAAGCGTCTTTTACATGGAAATTTTTCTCAAAAATGTCGTAAAAATTTCTATTTGTTTTTACTAGTGTCAGTATACCTTGTAAAACTGTCAATTTGTTTCCCTGGTTGTCACAATATGGCGGAAACGCAAGACCTAACTACCGCCAAAGTAAACTCCTACCAGTAAAAATAAAAATCTGATTCTACCATTATTTATGACTGAAATTTTGTAATAATAAGGTGTGCAGATAAGTTGAAGAATGCTATATAAATCTTTTCTGATGGTTTTCTGATGAAAAAGAAACACAACAGATCTCCACTCCGCCCACCAGTGAGCTCTGACTTGACACAAATGCCTTCGCAAACGACAATGGCGTGGAGTCAGTAGAATGCACGCTATAGGGGGCCTGATTCAGAGCTGTCCTTGAAGTAACCGATTTCTGACATTTCTTTGTGTCACCATGGTACCAACTGCAGCTCGAATTTCTGCCCCAGACGCAGTACGATGCGCTACAGTCGTACGCCGAATACGGCGATCTTCCCTCTGAGGAGTGCCACGTGGCCGCCTGGAACCCGGTCTTCTTGAGGAAGTACCATCCCTTGAAAACTGCTTCAAACAATCATGCACGGTGGATACAGTGGTGGTCAGAATTATAAGAACAATTGAAAATTGCACAGAAAAAATTTATTTCTGAACTACATAAAATGAAATTTATACATAAAATACTTTTTTATTCTAGAAATCATTGTAGAATGCAAAACATTGGAAAATGCAAAATATGAATGTTTTGCCATAATTAACAAAATATATCATTGTAAAAATTGGACAAAATTATAAGGACAATAAATGTTTTTGCCTGGAACACACTAATAATTAATAATCTTCCCCTTCTGCTCAATCACATTTATCAGTCTTGACGTCATGGAGTTTGACAATTCCTTAAGAACGTTCTTGGAAATTTTTGAACAGGCTTTTTCAATGGAGGACATAAGCTCTGCCTTGTTTTCATATTGTATACAATTTTTGTATACTTCGTGTGCCAGAATACCCCACAGATTTTCCATTAGATTCAGATCAGGACTTCTGGCCCGCCAATGAAGTAGTTTCACGAAATTAGCAGCAAACCACGATTTTGAAATTTGAGAAACATGTACTGAGGCATTGTCCTGCTGGAAGAAATAGTCTCCACTCGTTATTAACTGTGCTTCTGGTAAAATATTATCGCACAATACATCAAAATAACTCTCGGAATTCATTCTACCCTGCACAAAAACTATTGGAGTAGTTACACGAGTTGCGAAATCTCACCAGACCATTACTGAGCCACCTTCAAATGCACGCTTTGAGAAAATTTCTTTTTATCTTTGGAGATCATAACGGAAGTAGCGAAAACCATCTGGTCCATTCAAATTAAACTTTTTCTCATTAACATCATCCCACTTTTTTTCACATAGTAATGCATTTTTTGGCAAACTTCATCCTCACTCTCTTATGAACTTTTGTAAGAGGCGGTCCTGACATATGTTTACCATAGTAAACCTTTTTTTTTTCTTTTTGTAAAACACGTCGAACACTTCGAGCACTATATTCTAAGTTTAATTCACGTTTTATTTCTGTTCACATTTGTTTTTTGGAGCAATCTCGCTTTATTATCATTCTTTTCTCCAGTATAGAAGCAGAAAATGGTCTACTGGTAAATATGGTTCCGTCCATATTTACCGGGATTTTTAAGATAATCGTAAATAACCGTTCTTGATCCATTGAACTTTGTCGCAATTTGGTATACAGAAAGTCCTGAACTTTTAAATGCATCCACTTTCCCTTTCTCAAACTCCGAAATCTTTGTACCTAGCGGCATGACTGAAAAACGGAATATGACGATCCCAAACGCTTACTACGCATTTATATCGTCCGGGAGTTCCGTGTGCAGAGCAAAAAACATGCAAATTTTGCTTTTTAGAACGCACAAATACAATTGTTCTTATAATTTTGTCCATATCACATGGTTGTATAAATCCATAATACATTTTATGAATATGACTTTTCCACATATTTCCACACAAACTTATAAAAAAAATCTTCATTTTTCATTGCTTTCCCGCCATTAAATTTGCATAAGTTTCCGGTCAAATGTAGCCAAGATTTGGCGATTTTTGCCTTGTCCTTATAATTTTGACCACCACTGTACATTCCAGCCAAGTCTTTCTGCAATATCGCTGACAGAAAATCCACCTTCTCGTAGCCCGAATATGCGACCTCGTTCCAACTCGGTGAGCTGTTGACAGTGGCTTCTTCATCTTGTTAAAGGTATTCTTGGCTAACATCAACTCAATACGTCACATTTCGAAGCTAAATAACGCCCACGAACTTTACAGCACGCATTTAAAGTAAACCTGATCTGAAAGTTCTGAGTGACGCTAATAGCGTCAGACGTATGCGCGAAGCGCGAAATTTCAATCAATGTCATCTTTCAGATGTATAAACACGCCTACCAAATTTCGTTTATCTAACACAAGTCTTTCTTGGGGTTAGGATTTTTTTCCCGTCAGTGTGTATATATATTAACAATAAAAAGGAAATTTTAGTTTCAGTTTTTACAGACTAACATGAAACATGTATTTTTTAAACTTCAGGAAAAAATATTGAGAAGTTTTTGAGACATCCTGCGCGTTAAAAACTTCAGTATGAGAAATGTAACTTCAAAATTTCGAAAACGCCCTTTCAGCTACTGAGCGGGTATAATTCTAAGAGCTATAGCTTCTATTCTAATGTGAATTTCACGGAAACATTTAAACCAAAATGTTCAGAAAAGATAGGAGTTTAAAAAATAAAAATAAATAAAATTTTGAAAATTTTGTAGCTTTAAGGGTCCTGAGACATCTTAAATTTCCAAATGTCATTTTTTTGGAAAGTTGATAATCTACTTCAATCCTAATAATTTTTTTAACGAAAATCCCATTTAATTTTTTTTTAAATCTCAATCGCTATTATTTAGCACAATTCTTTTCCTATTTAGATAACTGCCTATTAATTTTCCATTTATTTCATTAATCCTCTCCATTCTAATTTCTCTCCGCTTTTTAGCTCTTTTTTTTCCATTGTAATTATTATATTTAACTTCAAACTTAATATTTGTTTTATTTTATTTCTTTAGTTTGTTTGTTTATTTTTATCATTTTGAAATAATTAATTAATTAAATTTAACATTCTCTTTGTTCCTGTCCCTTTTTTCTCTCAGTTAAATATTTCACGTTTATTCTTTTCGCTGTTATTTATTTTGCACATCAATTGTCAAAGGTTAGAATTTATACGACGAAAAAGAGAGTATTTAAAACAGAATGTTTTCAAATTTAATTGAATTAAAATTGTACCCTTTCAAAATGTGTTTTATATTTCATAATCACAGCGCGTATTTTTGGAAAACAAATTAATTAGAAATTTTACATTATATAATTTTTAATTCTGGTTTTTTGTTTTACTAAAATGAATTTTAATCTATTACAATGGGCATAAATTTGTATAAATGATTTATATAGGGAAAGTATTTATCTCAATGTAAGGAGAAAGCTTATAAAAAATGCATAAAAAAAAGAATCAGCGCGTTCGGAAAGCTTTCTTATTTGTTTTTTTTTTTTTTGGGGGGGGGGGGGGAGGGGGAGATGAGGTATGAATGTCTTTGAGTGTTGAAGTAAAAAACATTTTAAAGTAGGTGAAAGAGTAATAGATAATAGTTTACAAAGAGAGAGGTAGAATGGAACAGCTAAAGAAAAAACGGGAGACAACAACAAATCAGATATTGTGACGATAAAACGGAAGGAGAAATATTAATTTAATGAAAAAAATGATAGAAGCTAAGAGGAATGGGAATATAATAATACAAGAAAATACATACATTAAATTATAAATGCCTACAAAACTTCATAATCAAAGCAAAAGGTAAACATATAAAATTTAATTGTCAAACATAAATAATTCGTAAAAAATATAGCTAAAGGGAAAACTAAATGTTGATTTTTTTTTATTAAACTGAAAATTTTGTTTAGTTGCTACACGCTGCTATTTTATTTTTATTTCTCTTTCTTTTCTCTTTATTTTAATTCTTCTTCCTGCTTTAAAAGTGATAAAACTTAATTTTGTTATAATAAAAAAAAAAGTTGTTTGGTTGGTTGCACGCACTATAGTTATATTTTGCACACAAGCACTTAACAGACCCATACCTCCGTTTAAAATGGAATCCGACCCACTACAAATATCCATGCATGAGCTGGGATTTGAACCCTGCATTTTGTGACCAGTAGTCAGCAGCATAACAAGTGAGCAAGCAAGTAAGCTCAGAAAAAAAAAAAAAAAAAAAAAAAAAGCAATTTAACAAATTACAACGACCATTTGGAAAATGATTTTTTCAAAGACTAAAATTTAAGACATAAAAAATCGCACGATGTTGATCATACATTACGTACGCCATGAATTAAGCATTAATAGTGTTATTACACGTAAAAATTGCAAACGACAAAAATCACCTGCGAATCGTCAGATTTCCTGAAACTTGCGTATTATCCACCGGAAACTTACGTATTATCCAAGCATTTCATTGGCTGTTCGGGAAAAGGCTTTTCCATCGAAATCTGACGACCAATTTTAAATGAAATTTCATTCTTAAACTTCTAAACATCCCACACTATTACTTTTTACACCGTCGTATAAAGACAAAAATGTACTTTTAAATGCAATTTGTTTGAAAGATGTATCTCAATTTGTTTCTGAGTTATTATTATTTTTTTTTTTTTTAGTTTTTATTACTTTTTTGTCAGAGTGGCAACAGAAGTATCCATCTCTGTTGAAAGTAAAGGGAAATACAGATTACTGTATAGACCAATTAGAAAACGAATAAAATGCGGATTCAACCAATAAAACGCCTCAGATACTTTTTTGATTTCCTACCCTGACAGAGAACAATAACCATTTTTCAAATGGTTTAAAAATAATAAATAATAAAAAAACCCTAAGCTCTGTCAAAATGTTGTGCATCGTTTTCTTTTTTAATAAAATTTCACATTTGTATAAATTTATTGTGATTTTGTTACCGTACATTATTCTAAAAGCTGTCAAATAATTAAATTCGTCATATTTATTTAAAATATTAGGTCTAACGGAAAGTTCTGTCCGATAATGTTATTTCACGCCTACTTTTTTAAAAATCAGATTTCTTCAGTAGCACGACTTTTTTGAAATGGTACAATTCCCCTTGTTTTCACTTGGTGCAGCATGCCCCTTAAGGGATTTTGCGCCCTAAAATCTCATACAACCCACCAACCAAACCATTGTTTTTACATTTCGCATTAAGGTGGAAACATTGGGAATTTTACCATTTCAAAAAAGTGGTGCAAATGAAGAAATCTGAATTTAAAAATAGTAGGCAAGAAATAACATTATCGGACAGAACTTTTCGGTAGACCTAAAAAATATGTATAATTACTTACATAATTTTATTGACACTCTTGTAACATATTTAGTAACTAGTGCATATTTCGTAATTTCCACCAAAATTTCAAGGTAAAAATTGCAGTGCGCATTATACAAACAACATTTACTACGCTACATAAAACCATACACACTTTCACTAAGTAAATCAACACTTCTCGTCTGGCAATTTTTTTTTATTTTATTCTTTTTTCCCTAATATAAAACTTGCAGTTTGAAAACGATGGTGTTTTTCGTGTTTTTCTCCATCATAATAGCACGCACTTTCAAAGCAGAACACGTGGAAGTACTCACATACTTGCCAAGATTCAACTAAACTTCCGTGAAATGTGATTTAAGTTGACCAAGCATATACGCGTTATTAACCAGAAAATTTATTTGATGTATCATTATATATTTAAAATCATGTTTCTCTGTGAAATCTATTTGATTTAATTTCTTTAGTAAATTTCTGGTTCGAAAAGTGTTTAACCTGAGTCAATTTAACTCACATTTTACGGAAGTTTAAGGAAACGTTGGCAAGTATGTACTCAGTAGATAACCTATATTTTAGCCCCCCCCCCCACAATTTCTAATAATTACTAGTGGTATTATATTTTTACTCTCCATAAATATTGTAACACAATGTTTAAAATATGAGAATTTTATATCTTGAGGAAAACCACCGCCCCCTGAATACCAGGCCTGAGAGCTGACACAAAAATTGCGGCTGCAGAAGGCGGATTCCTTTAACATATGTACGGTCTCCTAAATTTAGACACCAGTATTTTATAAAAGATTTCTTTGTCTTGTTTAATCTCAGAAAATTAAAACCGAAAAAAAAAATTTAAAACTTATTGGTACCAAAATTCAAGGGGACACACACACGCTGAAAAAAAAAACCCACCTTCGGTAGGCGCTATTCGGTAGCATTCAGGCCTAACATTCAGGGGGCGATGGGAAAACCCAGTTTATGTTATTTTATTGTATCGTAAATACACAAGAGAAAATTCGAATATTAATGTTTTACAGCTTGGACTTAATATTAGGTTACCACGCAGCACAGTGGATCAATCCTTAAGAAAATGCGAACATAGAGCCAAAAAATAACCATTAAAAAACTAATTTTTTGCGATGAAATATTTTAAAAGAATATCTACAAAATACGAATATATGTTTATTTTTTAAATTATACAAAATTATAGCATATTTGTATAGCTCGGAATATACAACTTTCAGCAGAGGAATTTTTTTGTGAATTTTAGTGACTTTTTGCTGTGCTCAGAAATAAAACCTAAGTATCGGCTACTAATAATTCATTTAAAATATCATTATTAATTTCTTGAAACACATTTTAAACCACAACTGACTACATTTTGATTCAATTTTAAGTCTCCTTCTACATTATGAACAACACATATAGAATTAACGGATTCATAATCTTCAAAAAAGTTGTTTAAAATTTCAAACACATACATGTATTCCTGAAAGCCTATATTTTAATGTGGTATAGTGGATTTTGAGCGCGAATTTGCGCGTTTTCGAAATAAATGGACTTGAAGCAGCTATTACGTAATTTTCCGTTTCCAGAAAACATGTTAAATTGGCTGCACACAAAAATATTTTTCAAAGAAGATTATACCATAACAAATTTCTAGTATGAAATGATGTAAAAAACTAATTTAACATTAAACTTCGAAATTAAATATAATATGCTCGTATCTCGGGTTATATAAACGTTTACATGAAAAGCGCAAAGGCTCTCAGAGGGTTAAATGTACTCTAAAAATTGGATGCGGTGCTATGTCAGTGATAAAGTGTTATATTTTAAAGTAAAAGACCTAATGCTTCTAGAAATTTTCTGTTTCTTTGAACGTTTTTTATTTTGTGTCTAATACTGGAAATCAAAGCGTCAGATGTTAATAGCAAATGGAGTACTAAGTCTTCGTTAGATGCTCTTCGACTTATTTCTCTCTTATGGGTTCACGATACCTTCGAAACTCTTTATTTCGAGCTTCGCTAGCTTCTTCCGATAATTATCCAATTGTAACAGCAACATTTGTAATCATAACCTTTTCATGAGTTAGTAATTATGTACAGAACCTGGCATATAATACCAACCGTACTTTGAAGCATATTCTTTAGCTGTTCCCAGTGCGAAATTGCCAAATTTTTCGGAATTAATTACTTTGTCACAGGCGATCACCATTATAATGGCAAAAAGTTTAATAATTTCTTTATCCAATCCAGTGATCTCAGCTGTCTTTTTAAACTGAGCAAAAATGTCCTTGCAGAGTTTCCATCGTGTGTCAAACCACTTCCCCGTTTAACAACATCTATAAGCAAACATAATTCTTTTCTGAATTCGCGTTGAAATTTACTCTTTGATTCTTCTTAACCCCTTAACCTACGATTTAACCTACGGTTTGGCAAATCCATAGCTACCACTAAAATTTAATAGAGATTTTCGCCTTGTTTAATCATGGAATTTGAACGATTAAATTAAACTATATTTAGTGTGAAATTTTAGTGGTAAGAAGAATTTACATTTGGCTCGATCATCGTACGCGGGCTGTGCCCCTCAGTGTAGGTTAAGGGGTTAATTTAGCTTCTCCAGAAGTATCCTCGCTAAAACTTTGAATTAGTCTTCTTTCGTGAGTTTCGGTTACGTCTGAAAAAGATTTTCATGATTTTGATTTCTGCAAATTTTTAACTGCAAATGGTTTAAGCTCATTACCAACTTTAAAGGAACACTGAAGTGAAGAATAGTTTTTATTATTAAAACGACCTAATTTTCGTTCAGATTTCAGCCAGTTATCTTTTGCACTTACACAAAACATACGTAAACGCTCCTTTAAATTTTCTACAATGTCTGAGGCAATTAGCCCACACTTTTCACTTACAAACCTAAGCATTGATTTTTCATAACTAAAATCATTATTTAAATTTTTCAGAAACAAAAACAAATCTCTGTTTGTTATCAGATTTCGAAACATTATAAGAAAAAAGACAAAATGAAATAACCTTGTTTCAAATAAAAAAGAAATATGCTAAAATTAATATTACTGCAAGATATTTAAAAAAAAAAAAAACTCAAACCCAATAATAACAAATATGCAGTGAAATAAGTTCTAAAATGTTGCAGTAGAAAGTTGCAGTTTTGTAGAACGATTTTAAATAGTTATGTATATGTTGCCAATTAAAAATTAAACAAATGCTTTAAATATTCCACAAATGTCATTTGGATATAAGTAAAAACTGCATGCTTTGTTTTTCCAGTTTATTTTTGTTATTCATCATCTCACTAAACTTCCTGCTTGCCAGAAAAAAGCGCGAAATTGTTCATAAAAACAATGCAGATACTTTTAGTATCATTTATTTTACTCATTTAAACCTAAATAAAACAAAAAACATCGTATATGTAGGCTTATACTACCGTAATAATCCTATGTTCGTCATCGCCTATACTTTGATCCACTGTGCGCCGTGCGACCACTGTCTTTGAAAGAGCTAAAGTAAAAATTACATTTAAATACACTATGCACTGGAGCAAGAAAATTTGAAACATATATATGAACAATGCTTTTAGTTTAAAGTGGTGGGAATAGAAGTTTTTATTTGTTATTAAAAAACGGGACAAAATTATTACGCCGTAAACAATTTCGAGAACTGTTAAATTTTTTAAATTTAAGAAACCGAATATTTATTTTCTAAACCAGGTGTGGCAAAACCTTGTGCAAGTGGGCCAACTGCCTTCACTGTTTTTGGAGAGCGAATTATTTCAAGATAGAAATTCTGGAATTAGTGTTTCAAGAGAAA
Organism: Maratus speciosus; assembly: GCA_963932465.1. Lineage (NCBI taxonomy): Eukaryota > Metazoa > Arthropoda > Arachnida > Araneae > Salticidae > Maratus > Maratus speciosus. The sequence goes on along the minus strand of OZ010787.1, from coordinate 29,994,721 downwards.
AAAAACAGAATATTTATGAAATGCTTTAATTATTGTAAAACAAAAAATTGAAAAGAACAAACTTTTTCGGAAACTGCGTGTAACATTACCATTGATTTTACAGTCAACAGTGCATACGTACATAGCTGCCAACTTTTACGCTTTTTTCCTACCACTAAAATTTTATAGTAAATATTGTCTTATTTAATCATCGAAATGTCAGGATTAAACAACGCGAAAATCTCTATTAAATTTTAGTGGTAGCAAAAAAGCGTAAAAGTTGGCAGCTATGTACGTGCCATATTCTTGTGTGTTCCTTTTACATAGAAAGCAGGGCTGCAAAAGGCGACTATTTTTTAAATCTACATCATATCATTTTCTCAAAACTAAAATTATTGACATAATGTTCGAGAACATTTGCAAGAAAAATATACAACAAAATCTTTTTTTTTTAATTGTGGTGCAAATAGAATAGAAAAATAGTCGCCTGTGGCAGCCTTTTAAAGGGTGTCTTCTCGTGCCGCGATCTGCTATTGCGCTCTAAAATGTAGACATTATTACATTGCTATTGTTAGGCGTTAGTTGGTGTTTATTGGCAACCCAACTGACCGTTATTTTTGAGGAAGTTTTCTGGATTTTTATGCAATGATGAAGATAATACATCTCTATGGTTCGAACGCCTCAATGAATTTTGCAGCCCAGAAATTTTTTTAGGAACCAGTATTATCTTATAGAAAATCTCTTCTTAAAAGAAGAAGAAATTTTGCGCGTTTAACCTAGATTTCTTTTCTATAAAAAAATACTGATAGTTCTCCTCGGGAAATTACGGTATCCGTACAAAACATGAACTCATGTTTTTGAAAGCAGTTTGTTAAAATCAAGTTCACCAACAATTCAAATCCCACCAAAATGCGAAAAGACGCAGTGTCAAACTGTGCTGCATGCTTAAAAACTGTAGCATATATGAAAAACAAAATTGAATAATGAAAATAAAAAAACAAAAGTAACGTCAAAGATTGAAAGAGAGGGAATAATTAAGGCTTGAAAAAGGAAAACAGCATTTCAAAATCCAAATTCGTCAAAAACCTGAAGTCAGTTACTAAAACAACCTGGAAGTAAAGGTGCATCAGCCTAAACCTTAAACTTATATAGATCCATACGATTCAGAAATCAAAAAGAAGAACTGAGTCATAAGCGGAAAATGAAAATCAAAAATAATTTAAAAGTAAATTGAAAAGGGAAAGATTTTGTAAAACTTGTAGTATGAATGGAGTTATGAATAAAGAGGAGAAGACGGATCGTGTACTGACTACGAGTTGCGAGTGGAGTAACTGACGCGGTTGTCACAAGATGGCGGTTGCGTTTTTAAAATCGGATCTACGGTTTCTGAATACCGTCGGTGCAAATATCCCACCAGTAAAATTGAATAGCAAATTTTGTCTTGCTCATGGAAATATTTTCTCACAAATATGGTAAAAACTTCTATTTATTTTTAGTGGTGTCAATTTGCCTGTTAAAGCAGTCGGTTTCTTTCTTCGGTTGTCACAATATGGCGGAAACACAGGTCCTGACTACCGCAAAAGTAAACTTCCACCATTAAAAATGCAAATCTGTTCCTGCCATTATTTATGGCTGAAATTTTGCATTAATAAAGCCTTTAAGAGGGGAGAAAATTTCCATATAAATTTACTGGTGGCTGTTTCCATTGGAGGTAATCAGCCCTTTCGATAGCGGTTATAGTTGAAGTTTTAATATTTTAAGTATATGTAAATTCCTCTTTATTTATAGTTCCATGGTAGTATGAGTCATTCATTATTTACTTCTTGTTTTATACATGGTAAAAGCTAAAAGTCAGTAAAGTATGGATGTTGAAGTATGCATTATTTAAGCGTAATGTATTCAGGATTATGTAACTAAAAGTTATGTTTATAATTTATGTTATTATTAAATAAAGTTATTAATTTATTCAGTTACTCAATAATAAGTTATTCATCTTTCAATTTTATGTACCGTAATTTTCGATGTATAAGCCGCGGCGAAAACAAGTCTCTTTCAAACCAGAAATTTTATTTTTAAAATAATATTAAATACATATTAAACTTAAAAAGTTAACATTTTTTTAAATAAAGTTTCTGGTCTGAAAGAGATTTATTTGAGCCGCGGCTTATACACCGGAAATTGCGGTATTTCAAATTTATATTAAGTATTTAAAATATGCATAGCAATTAAATATACATTTTAAGATGAAATGTATAAAACGCATTGTTACATTTGGACTTTTGAAGTCCTATTTAGGTTTTAACTACCGTAAATGCATTAAAAAATTCCCTAAGTACGAGAATCGTAGATTGTTAGCTTATATTAAAAATAACGATTCAAGTTTTACAAAAAAAGTTATTTTTAACAGTAGAATGCAAGGAAGGAGTCGATTCGGCTCCGACTAAATGGTTAAATGTCACCACAATCTTGCTCAATGGTGCACAAAATACGAACTTTAAAAAACTAACATTTAAAATCTACGTTTCGAGCTGTTTCTACAGCCGTCTTCAGGAAAATATGATGGTAAAATGGCTCAAAGTTCAGAGACGAAAGCTTCCTGTGCAAAAGATAATTAGTCGAAACTTGACAATGATTTGAATACAAAAGTGTAGTGTTGCCATTCAGGGAAAATATATAAATTACATATCAAAATTAGAGAATCAGTTGAAATCATTGCGCGTGAGGATAAACCTTGTACCAATAATTTATCCTATAATATCTCAAAAATTTAGCATAGTATCATAAAGTCATAATCCTATATCTAATTACAATATTTCAGCTTAATCTTGTATTATGTTGCCAAAAACTTGAATGAAAACTCAGTTGAACGTGGTTTTGTCCCTCATGTGTAGACTCGTTGTTTCTTAAATCGACCTTTTGATTAATTTGATCTTAGTTCATTAATAATTATTAATTTCACTATATGGCAACACTACATTTTTGTATTCAAATCATTATCAAGTTTCAACTAATTATCTCTTGCACAGGAAACTTTCGTCTCTCAACTTTGAGCCATTTTATATCATATTTTCCTGAAGACGCCTGTTGAAACAGCTCGAAACGTAAGTTGAAAATTTTTGTTTATTAAAGTTCGTACTTTGTGCACCATTGAGCAAGATTGTGTGTTTATTTAAGTTAAATTAAATTCGCACAGAGATGCATTAAATAAATCAGTTAAATAATTTTAAATAAAAATTCTGGTATGAAATATTTTTATGAAACTTAAGTAAAATTTCCGGGCGCTCTAGTGTTTAACTAAAGACGCAGTATTCAATAAATTTCCGCTTAATAATATATATATATATATTTATTTAACGAAACGCCAAATAAGCCCTGAGTGCAATGCGACAAATGTATGGGGAATTGTGGTGCATTTAGGCACAATGACTGTCATTAAATAAATTGAAATATTTTATTCAAACATATAGATGATAAATAAATAGATATCAATTGAGGAGCTTAGTGGAAGAGCATGTTACGATACATTTTATCAAAAATTGTTTTATTGTATGGATGAAAGCGTTATACGGTATTATACCATATGGTAAAACTAAAATACAAAAACTCTACTTAGTGTTAAAGGTATGAGACAGTCTCTTTTAATATTTCATATTTTTATATTTAATAATTTAAATGGTGAAAATAATTTCTAATATAAATTATGAAACTTTAACCCTTAAATACGCGATTTTTTATTTTGCTTCCAAAAAATTATATATAATTCTCTGAAAGGTTTATTACACAGGAAAACTAATGAAAAAAAATCAGAGATACATTTTTCCTATAATACGTCAACCTTTTTTTCTGTTGCACATCTGAAATACAAGTAAAAACTACTGTCGTGTGTTTGTTTAACGCTAAAGTATTGCAAATTAGTAAACATTTTAATAAGCATGTCTCCAAATACCTTATTTTATTTAATTATTTATTTTATAAAACTTAACCCTTAAGCCTTTAATTCCCATGATAGAATACGCTCGAGAGATTACGTAGTTAAGAGAATCTGACTGTACGCCAGAAAGTTTCAATGGTTAATTTCGCTTTATTTAAATACGGAATGTCTGTTATTAATTAAATCAAATATTGCAATGCTAATTTTATGGTGTGGATTAGGTATATACGAATAAAAAATCTATTAAATTCAAAACACTATTGTTTGCATCTATGCAAAGCTGCGCACTAAAGGGTTGATACTCTTTTCTAGGAGAATTCATTATCACTTATTAACATTCAAACATATGCTACAAGAATGAAATAAATAACTAGCTAAATTAGAACATAAAACTTTCACTTCAATTTGCTCGAAATTTAATTTTTGTTGCATAACATATTCTTCCACTCAGATCATCTATTAATAATCAAATAAAATATTTGCAATCGTTTCTTCAAAAAGTTCAATTGATGGAAACAAATTTGCTTACATTATTAAGTAAAATATTTTTACAGATTACAAAAAAAAAAAATGTAATTTTTAGCAAAAAGAAGAAAGATTTACTTTAACAGTTTTTAATATAAATAACAATTTCTAATCTTAACAGAAAAATTTCTTTTATAATCTCAAGAATCAATATTATTCTCTTAAATATTTTTCGTTTTCATCATGACGGAATTTAAACAAAGACGAATGCTCTCAGATACTCTTGACTGGGATCTCGATTTAAATCACTTTCATCACAAGACTTCGTTCCGAAGCATAAGCGGTTCAAATTACTTTTATAAATTTTTATTCTTGAAAGTATCATTACTCCTTGAGAAGTGTCTCTTAGAATGAGGAGAGATTTTGGACATTTATTTTAAGCTTTTGGAAGATTATAGCAGTTTTTAATAAAATAATAAATTATTTGTTCTTTAATTAAGATTTATTATATCACAAGGAATAGTTAGAGTCAAAACAAAATATCGTAAATTCTGCTAAGACGAAATCATAATGGCACGAAATAAATCAGTTTTAGCCTCTTTTCCGTTGTAACAAGCATACTCTTTCTTTTTTCTTTCATGATCAGGAAATGTTCAGTTTGATCAGGATTCCATTATAGACACATGCCGTCTTCATCTACTTAAAATGCATGCTGAAAATGCGCAATAATAATTAATTAATTGGGTGTGGGGGGGGGAGATTGACTCTATTGGCCTTTTCTATATTTTAGTGTATCATAAGTATAAGGTCATGGTAAATTAAAACATTTATAACTCGACCTATAATTATCGCAAAACACTCATATTTTTTATGGTAAATATAATCTTTATAAACGGAGGGACATTGTCAGAATTTTTAACTAAACACCCTAAATTTTAGTATAACCCGAATATAACGACTCGAAAACGCAAACACTTATAACACAGATCAAGATTGTCGCAGACCACTCAAGATTGTTATGGTAATCGTAATTATTTTAATAGGCGGGGGGGGGGGGTCTGTTGATTTTTGTTGAAGCCTCCTATATTTCAGTGTATCGTAAGTATAAGATCCAGATAAATTAAAACATTTATAAGTCGAGCTATAAATAGTGTAAACACTCATATTTTAAATGCTAAACGTAATCTTTATAAAAGGAGGGACATTATCGGATTTTTTAACTGAACCCCCTAAATTTTGAACTAACACGAAAATAAGGGCTCGAAAACGCAAACACTTATAGCTCGGATCCAAATTATTACAGCTCACACAAATTTCGTATGGTAATCGTAATTGTTTTAAAAAGCAAGGGTTGACTCTATTGACCTTTTCTATATTTTAATGTATCTTAAGTATAAGATCCTGATAAATTAAAACATTTATAAATCGAGCTATAATTATCGTAAATAACTCATATTTTATATGGTAAACGTATTCTTTATAAAAAGAGGGACATTATCGGGTTTTAGAACTGAACCCTCTAAATATTAGTATAACCCAAATATAAGGGCCCGAAAACGCAAACACTTATAGCTCGGATCCAAATTATTACAGCTCACAAAAATTTCGTATGGTAATCGTAATCGTTTTAAAAAGCAAGGGTTGACTCTATTGACCTTCTATATATTTTAATGTATCTTAAGTGTAAGATCCTGATAAATTAAAACATTTATAACTCGAGCTATAATTATCGTAAATAACTTATATTTTATATGGTAAACGTAATATAAAATGAGGGACATTATCGGGTTTTTTAACTGAACCCTCTAAATTTTAGTATAACCCAAATATAAGGGCCCGAAAACCGCAAACACTTATAACTCTGATCCAAATTGTAGCACCCCATGCAAATTCCATATGGTGTAAATAATCGTTTTCAGGAGTGGGGGAAGGGGGAGTTCTGTGGATTCTTTATAGAAGATCCTCATGTTTTAGTCTATCATAAATATAAAGTCCAGATATTTAAAAACATTTGTAAGTTGTGCTTTAATTTCCATATGCAAATGCCCGTGCACTGCACATATTCAATTGTATTGCACTGCACATATTCAATTGTATATGATTTGGACACTATGTGATTAATAATGAAAACAATCTGCAAATATTTTTACAAACCTTTATTTAATCCTATTATTTAAAAGCACATCAATTTTAGATGAATTGAATTTTACATATTTTTAAAAAGGGGGGTTCTTAAAATGGAATTGTGATAAAGACACATTATTTTTTAAATTCTGCATCGGAACAGACTACAAATTTTTATTTTATTTTAACATGGCTGCCAACTTGTACGGATTTTCGCTACCACTAAAATTCAATAGAAAAATTTCCCTAATTCAATTGCCGAAATGCAGTGAATGTTGATAATTAAATAATGCATAAATTTCTGTTAAATTTTAGTGGTAGCAAAAATCCGTACAAGTTGGCAGCTATGTTTTAATAATAATTTTAATTTACTATTTAAATGTTTCCATTAATCTTTTTACATGTAACAATAAAATCAACGTTATTTCTACCATTGTCGAATGATACCTTTAAAAAGATTTCGATTTAAGGTTTTTAATTTGCATCAATTACAAATCCTTTTTAATACATTTAAGATTTTTGTATGCTTATTACATTAAAAAACTACTAGCAAAATAAACATAAATCAAAATTTTAAAACGGTGTCATTTGACACCGCTAGAAATAGTGTTTAAGAAATTACTTTTCTGTAAAGTTGATATACAAAGGTTGAAATTTCTAATAATCATTAAATATTATTTTCGTATTTAAAACTAATTCTGTATTTCAAATATTTTCTTATTATTTATTTGATTTATATACTTAAAATTAAGACAGCCTACATGTTTTAATATGACAAATAAAAAATAAAATGAAAATATAAAAAATAACATAGAACTTCAAAATACTAATGTATGCTAACAGACTTATTTAATATATAATTTGTGAATGAAACTAACTTTTTTTATACATAAAAATAATATTGTACACTGCTCAAAACAATTAAAGGGTATTGCAGTTTTAGGTGGATTTTGTATCTGGTAAACTGTTTAGCTGATTGATACATGGTCGACAGACATAGTAGGTTATATGAGAATAAATTACACATGTTTGGCAGAAAAAATGCATTTTATTGCGCATTTGTGTACTAAAGGAAAAAAACACAATTTGTGCATATGAGAAAAAAAGAATAAGAAAAGGTGTTTTCTTCAAAGAAAATCATTTTCAGTAGGGGGTATGGTTTCCACGGGCGGCCAGCAACGTTCAACACCTTTGAGGCATGGACTCAATGAGGCTATTAATGACGAGATGGGGTATTCTGCCCCACTCTTCCAGAAGAGCTCTTCCAGAAGAGCTCCAGTTCTTGGAGAGTTTGTGGGGGTTGTTGGCGGCCAGAAACTCGTCTTCCTAGAGCGTCCCAAACGTGCTCGATTGGATTCATGTCTGGAGAACACGCTGGCCATTCCATTCGAACGATTCCTTCCTCGAAAAGGAAATCCTCCACCAGGTTTGCACGATGTGGCCTGCAGTTATCGTCCATTAAAATGAAGTTATCTCCGATTGCTGCAGCGTAAGGGACTACAATAGGTCTGAGGATCTCATGCCTATATCGGCGACCAGTCAGAGCTCCATCTCGAATGATGTAGAGGTCAGTGCGCCCGTCAATGGAGATGCCACCATACACCAACACTCCTCCACCGCCAAATCTGACACTTTCGTGCACGAACGCAGGATTATTCCTACTGCCACGGTCCCTCCAGATGAAAATACGCCTATTATCCGGATGCACAGAAAAACGGGACTCGTCAGAAAACAGAATATTGCTCCATTCATTTCTCCTCCAGTTGACATGCTCGGTTGCCCACTCCCTGCGGTCGCGACGATGCCTTGATGTTAATCTAACACATACCATCGGTCGGCGAGCATACAGACCTACAGCATGGAGTCGGTTTCGGACAGTCTGAGTTGAAATCGTGGTGCCTGTAGCCGAGCGAAGGTGTTGTTGGAGAAGAGTAGCGTTCATGGTTCGGTGTCTCCGAGCTGTTAACGCTAAATACCGATCTTCATTGGGCGTTGTTGCCCGTCTACGACCTTGCCCTGGTCTTCGGCCTGCACATCCACTCTCCAAAAAAAACGGTTCCAGATCCTGGAAATGACACTTTGTGACACTCCAATGGCTTGCGCTACTTCGGCTTGAGTTTGGCCCCTTCTAACTTACCAACAATTCTCAAAGCTTCTGAATCTGTCAAATGACTTCGCTGAGACATCGTACGCATCGAAACAAAGCAATCACTGAATGCCGATCATCCTTGTCTTCATTCTCTTTTATCCAGTTGAAAGTCAAATTTCATTCGCTGCCGCTGAAGCGACGTTTTTGACGTCGAACTCAAAATTTGCATACTCCACAGTTTGAAAACCAGAAAAATTTGCATTTGTGATTCTCTTCTTCTATTTTCGGCAAAAAAAATTTCGTTTATATCTTTTTTTTATATAAAACTTCAAATATCCTTTAATTATTTTGAGCAGTGTATTATTTTTATGTTCCACGATTTACCCATTAAAGACGGAATTATTTTTTCTTTTTTAAAATACGAAAATTGCATTTCGCATCACTTTTTTGGAAAAGAAAAATATATACTATTTTATAGCAGAATTTCTGTCATTAATGTAAATGAAAATTTTTGTTATAAATTACTGGTATTCAAACAGCAAAAGTGTTGACAGTTATGCTCTGACCATATGGTAACGCTAGTCCTTAATGGGTTAAGGTAAGATTAACAAAATTCACCAATTGGACTATTTTTTTTTAGGTAGATTTCGTATGAAATACTACCTATTGGGATCGTTCCTATGTTGAAATTTCTGAAATTTTTTTGCAGATCTACACCGATCATGACTCCTAGAACCCAAAACCACCCTCAGTAAAAAACTTTATCTATCTATCTATCTATCTATCTATCTATATATATATATATATATATCCCTTTCTTCTGGACACGATAAATTTCGTAATTCTGCACCAATCTCTTCCAAACTGATACATAAAATCAAAGGGCATAAAATCTCGGTTAAGTTCGTTAATGGGCAAAATCGGACCAAGGGGATGGAAATAGGGAGGGGTTTTGTGAAAACCGAAAACCCCCCATAACTTCTTAATTTTTGTACATATCAAATCAGTTTAAAGTTTTTATTACTTCTAAAAATAGGGCCAAAAATTTATGTATCATAGATTTTTGATAAAGTTAAAAATGGGCTCAAGGGGCGCAAAAAATAGGGTTTTGGGGAGAAAAACATTCATAACTTCGTCAATTTTCAAGATATCAATTCCAATTAATTTTATTATAAATCTCCTTAATATTATCTACAACTTTTATATTCACATGTTTTTGATAGGACCAATTCGTACCGCAAAAAAAATTAAAAACGAAAACAAAAAGGGGGGTTGAAGAAGTAAAAAATCCATAACTCCTTCAATTCAAAAGATATAAAATCCCCATGAATTTATCATATATCTTCTTAATATTGTCTACAACATCTATATAGACAAGTTTTGGATAGGACCAATTCTTACAGCAAAAACAAATTAAAAATACATAGCGGTTGAAGAAAAAAATCATCTAAGTAATGGTGTATTCAAATCCAAACTGCGTATTTTCTGATTCATTTTACAATTCATTTTTGCTCTCAAAGGCTTCCAATTGGTACGTTTTCTTACTCAGAAACTATATAATGTACTGTAATGGTCGATTTTTTGATAGAGACAGAATATATTTAAAAAAATGCTGTTAAAGTGGGCATTTTGAACCGAATTTCCCGAAGCGGATTGTGTTGGAAAAATCATTGCATTAAGGATGCACTCAAATACAAACTGCTTATTTTCTGACTCATTTTTAAATTCATTTTTGCTCTCAAACGCATTTAATTGGTAGATTCGCTTATTCAGAAACTATATAATGTACCGCAATGATCGATTTTTTGATAGAGGCAGAATATATTTAAAGAAATTATGTCAAACTGGGCATTTTGAACGGAATTTCCCGAAGCAATTATGTTATCACTTTCTTCTGGACACGATAACTTCCGCAATTCTGCACAAATCTATTCCAAACTGATACATAAAATCAAGGGACATAAAATCTCGGTCAAGTTCGTTAATGGGCTAAAGCAGACAAAGGGGATGTAAATAGGGAGGGGTTTTGTGAAAACCGAAAAAACCCCATAACTTCTTAATTTTTGTACATATCAAATCAGTTTAAAGTTTTTATTACTTCTAAAAATAGCGCCAAAAATTCATGCATCACAGATTTTTGATAAAATTTAAAATAGGCTCAAGGGGCGCAAAAAATATGGTTTTTGGGAGAAAAAAATTCCTTACTTCGTCAATTCTCAAAATATCAAATCCAATAATTTTATTATACATCTCCTTAATATTATCTACAACTTTTATATTCACAAGTTTTTGATAGGACCAATTCGTACCGCAAAAAAATTAAAAACGAAAACAAAAAAGGTGGGTTGAAGTAGAAAAATTTTCATAACTGCGTCAATTCACAAGATATAAAATTTCCATGAATTTATCATATATCTTCTTAATATTGTCTTCAACATTTCTATAGACAAGTTTTTGATAGGGCCAATTCTTAAAGCAAAAACAAATTAAAAATACTAGCGGTTGAAGAAAAAAATCATCTTATTATGGGTGCATTCAAATTCAAACTGTCTATATTCTTACTCATTTTTAAGTTCATTTTTGCCCTCAAACGCATCCAATTGCTAGATTCTCTTATTCAGAAACTATATAATGTACAGTAATGATCGATTTTTTGATAGAGGCAGAATATATTTCAAGAAATGATGTCAAAGTGGGCATTTTGAACAGAATTTCCCGAAACGATTGTGTTAGAAACGAAAAATATTGCCCTATTGAGAAAATAATTGTTTATTAATCAAATTTTAATTAATTGAAAGAAAAATAAAAACACAGGTCGCTTATAAATCTTTTCAAAAATCATGTCAGGCATGTTTCATATTTTTTTTTTATTAAAAATTAATCTGAAAATGTGCCAGAAAATTTCGAGTTGTTGACTATGGAAAAATATTTTTTTAATATCGCCTTAACATGATTCTGATAAAACCAGCTATTTTATAAAAAGGAAATAAAAACTCGTCAAAAGCAGACAGATAAAACTGTTAAAGTGGATTTATATCTAATAATGATTTAGTTTTTGTTGGTGAAATTAGTCTACTTAACTTCGAAATCTACCTCTGCCTGTAGGCCGGGCCGGCAGGGATTTTTTTTTTTGTTGTTGTTGTTTATTTAACACTAGAACCGCGGGAAATTTTGCTCAAGTTTTATAAAAATATTTTACATCTGAATTTTTTTAAAAACTGTTTAGATAATTTATTTCAAATATTTTTGTGCGTATTATATTAAACTTATTTTATAAAGAGTTTTCCGCTTCGAATCGACATCTATTCACTTAATACGGGTCAAAATGAACCATCACCGCGGTTCTAGTGTTAAATATGTCAGAAAATTTGTTTGAGACAGTATTACAGCTGTAAGTACTGGTGGGGGTATACTTTGATCAACTTAAAAAAAAAAATAATAGCTAAATTTCGAAGTGAAAAACAGTTGTGCAGCTGTAAAATGAATATTAGCGAATGTCCTGAAATTATGTTTTGCAATTTCCGTGAGACTTTTTGAAAATCATTAATGCAATATTCTGTAACACATTTCAGAAGTAATCCTAATATATGTGTTAATTTATGCAAATTCGTATTTCAGTTACTCCTGAAATCAAGCAAACTGAGTGACAAGAATAAAAAACATAGAGAAAGCTGTTTTTTTCAAAAAATTCACATTTCTTCAACGAATGAAAGCAATTATGTGGGAGGTCAGCCCAACGTTTGAACTGGGGAGCGAAGAGGATATTGTAGGGAATAGGGGACATGTATCTGACATTTGTATAAAAATGACCAATTGTTAAGATGGGCATTGACAATTGATTTGCATTCAGAATTTTCGCTAAGAAGGGGAGAATAGTACTTAGCTGGTATTACTTTATTAGTATTCCAAATTATATACCAATACCAACATCAGATAAGTTTTAAAAAATCAAGGCACCTGGTTTTGATTTGTTATTTGTTTAATATAATGCTGCATTTTATTAATTGATTAATATCATCTTAGAAAAATTGAAACATTCATAGTTATACCGTGAAATAAAAAATGTCCCAAAAAATAAATTGTTTTTATTAAACGTATTTATTAATAACAATTTAAAATTATTTTAATTATTAAGTGTTTATATAACTAATTTATCAAATACTTCTTTAAAAATTGTTACATGAACTAGTATATAACTGTTATTATAGGGTAAATGCAAACATATTTTTTAAACTTTCGGTTACTATTTTGTTATTAACTTCATTAGGATGTATAAAAATTATAAGGATTCCAAAGATAAATATTTTGTTTATTTATTTGTTAGTTAGTTTATAATATTTTTCTTACTCTTTAACTATAATTAATTAATAATATCTTGCTTTTTGCAAATTGCAAACTATAACTGTGCTCAAAAAATTTAAAATCCACATCTGGACAAAAATGTCACCTAACACTGTTAAAAATTATTTTTACATATTTGTACAATGTTGCATTATTATTATTATTATTATTATTATTATTATTATGCTTAATTAATTAATTAATTAACTAATTATTACTTAGACTTTACGTTGTTTACTGATTTTTCAAAAAAATTCCATTTATTTATTGGAAATCATAAATGAGAAAAAAAATTGAAATAAAACTGTAATTGATGAATAATTTCTATTAATTAATTCTCGAAACAGTTAGTTATCTTAGTATAAAATTTAAATTAATATTTTATTAAATATATATTTTTTAATTTAATGTATCCTTAGTTTATTAAATTAATAATATTATTAACATACATTAAAATTTTTACTTTAAAATAAACTCAATACATAATATATTTTATATTCAATTTATCATTATATTTTATAGTAGTTATAAACTGAAATTTGTCCTTTATCTGTTTATTTATCTTATATGTAAAGTTACCGAAGTTTAAAACAATATAATTAATAATGAAACTAAAATAAAAAAATAATATTTTTTTTTTTTTCTGAGAAAGTGGAGGAAAAGGGTAATATAAAAAATAAATAATGAAACGACAAATACAAAAAAGCTTAGTTTTGTCAGTTAAAAATTGAAAATAAAATTAATTAAAATAATAGTTACATTATTACATACAATTAAAAATAATCATCTTATTGCAAAGGAATAGGCCAAGTTTCAATAAAATTAGCTCACAAAAATCGTCTTCAAAGGTTGAGAAGACTGTTAAAAAACGCAAGCAGTAATTTAAAAAAAAATGATGTGGTGGGTGGAGTTTTCTGAAAACAAAATATTTTTCATAGCCCGTCTAGTTACCAAATCACTATTGTTTTCCCAATATTTATAATGGTAAAGTAACTCCTGAAAACACATTTATAAGATGTAATTTCGTATTATAAAAATAATAAGAAAAATTAAATATTTGTACTTCAATAAATATACCTCATTTCAGAATTATTAAAAGAGAGGGATGGAGGGGTGCATTGAGGAAATATTTACATATAATAGCTCATAAGTGTCTAATTGAATTACTGAAGACATTTATTATCATCCTTAATTGCATAGTGATGTAAATTTCCATCACCTTTTTATTTAATTTTTAATACAATAATTCTTACAACCACTATATTTATATAGAAATATTAATCCTCAAAAAATTACAAAAATATGCTACTAATATAAAGTTAAAAAACTATCTTAAGATTTCTGGTGTCTAATCATTAACCAATTTGTTCCTGAATTTTGGCTCTCTCAAATGTTTTGGTAAAATCACTTTACCAATTATTATAATTATATTGCAAATATAATTTATTTATAATATAATTTTAAATATAATTTTATATAATTTTAATTTTCAAATATAATTTTATAATTACATTGCAAAATGAACTCGAAAATACTAAAAAAAATTACACTTAAATTTTTTTGTATTTATTTAATAAAATGTAAAAAAATTACATATGAGTATTTCTAGTAGATTAATATGCATAATTATATGTTTTGCCTATATTTATATTTAAAAAGTTTTTAAATTGTATATTATGTACTATAATTAGTATTTTTATGAGCTACAAAAGATATATATTTATTTATTTACAGAGACTAATAACGTTATGACTGTTATTAATAATAAAATAAGAATAATTGTATTGCTGACTTAAAAATAATTTATTTCATAAATATCTTCAAAAGGAGAATACATAAATAACTGTTTCCTAAATGTCCAACAAAAATATGTGCCCATTTCTGCCTAGAACCCTATATTTTGGACGTTACAAAAATGCATAAAAAATAGGCTTGAACATATAATTTCGCAATTTAAAAAAATACGTATTTAACACTAGAACCGCGGAGCGGGTCAATTTGACCCAAATCAATGTTTAATTTGTCACTGCGCAAAAAATAATTATCGAAAAAATATTTCCCTCCCTGACGTTTAATATTTTAAGTAAAACAACAACTTTATCGAATTTGAAAGTGTATAAAATAAGTAAATTTCCAGTTATAACCACTTATACCTAGAACCGCGAAGCGGGTCAATTTGACCCGACATATGGTTTTACGCATAAATGACAGAAAAACAAAGTATTTTGTTGAAAGTAAGTAAAAAGTACATCTGCCTCACCCTAAATTCCTGTAATGGGCAGAGCAAGGAGGGGGTATAGTGAAGATTTTCAATTAAAACTCATATATTCTCGTCGTGAAGATGTGTCGAATGTAGTGAAAAATTACAATATATGTTTATAAAAATTCTTGAAGTTGCTTCTATTCAGTATTTAAAGTATAGATAATATGTCACGATGTCGTAAATTTAGCGTTAAAGAAGCCTTGGAAAAATTCAAATAATTACCTAGAAATTATTCAGAAAGTGATAACAATGATGATAGTCTTTCGATTTTGAATAGCGAGGATGAAAATCTGCCTGCAAATGAAGGAAATTTAAATTCTGATGAAGAAAATAAAACTGACGACGACTGGTCCAATGCCCTAATAATTGCTGGGCTTTCTCATCGCAATGACGATGATACAACAAACAATTTTTATACAACACTGGACCTTCCAGAAACATTGAAATCCAAAAACACCAACTTTTAAGGTGTAAAACGTTCAAGAATAGAAATATCGTTCTCTATAGAAATGTCAAAATCGGAATTGCCTGTATTAACCCAAAAAGACATCATTCTAACTGTTTACCAGGGAAAAATATAAAAATGTTTTGTTGCTCAGCAGTGTACATCCAGCTATTAAATTGTTATATAATTCTAAAAGAAATCCAACCTTATACACTTGCTTACTACAACGCAACTAAATTCGGTGTAGATGTGATTGACCAAAAGACAAGGAAGTATACTCTCAAATATGCTTCACGTAAGTGACAAGTGCTGAATTTTATAATATTTTGGATCTTACTGCTATCAATGTTTGACTTTCATACAAAGCCATTACTGGAAAATCTCTACAAAAACGGCAATTTATTCAAGAATTATTGAAGAATTGCGAGAAACGTTTGCTTTCTCAAGGCAAAAAAAGTGCAATTGGGTGCAAAGCAACAACTCAAAACAATGAAGAAACATAAACTAAACATAAACGAGACCGATATAGCACTTCTAAATTAGAAAAAAAAAAGCCTGAGGATTTTTTTATGCACACATTTGTACATGTATGCACATATATGTACAAAACTTATTACCAAATTTTGGATTCATACAATAACATGGATTAAACAAATCTGTAAAATTAGTAAGTAACTGATATTTGTTTTATATATTTCTTTAAATTATTCATAGAAATTATGGCTAAACTTATTCGAATGAGATAATTTATTTTCTATTAAAATTATGAAGTCTAAGTTTATTAATGTTTATAATTTATATAATTATACTTAAGTAAATAAAATTATGAATAATGTCAATTTCTAAAATGTTCGATAATTTCTGGTGAATTTTACATAAAATGTAATGAAAAGAGTGAGAAATATTGATTATTATATGAAAATATAATGTATTATTTAACTAAATTAAACATTTGTGCATATTTGTATATTTTCTAAATTTAGGGTCAAAATGACCCACTCCGCTGTTCTAGATACCGAAAGTCCCGCGATTCTAGTGTTAAACAAAGTCTACAAGCTACGATTATGACTTGCGATTTTGGATCCTTCATAGAAAAAATACAAATAAACTTACTTTTTACATTTCGCCATCTTGAAAAATTAAAAAAATTATAAACACCGAAAAAAGCCTTCATTTAAACAAATAAATATCCACCTTATGCTGTCATCTGTCGGTAATAGATAAAGACATTTATAAATAATTATTTCATACAATTTTCATGTTATAAAGGAGAAGAAAAATATACTTATTAATGAAAATTTGAAACGTCCCAAAAATGGGACGCTAGGCACAAATGGGTTAATGTAAAAATAAAAAAAACACAATTCTAAAAGAATAATTCATGCAATTAAGGGTTAATCTAATTGGAAGATGAAAAAAATATGAACCATTATTTATCCGACTGCCAAGAAGGGTTATGTGTTTCACGCGTATCTGGGTATGTGGATTTTTTTATACCCTCGAAACATCCCAACGGCTGGATGGATTTTAATGAATGAAGTCTACATTGATTCGTCTTAATCGTCCGATGGTTATAGGCTAGGTTTATATAAATATTGTTTTTATATATTTGTTTTTATAAATTCAAAATGGCGGTAGAGACAAAAAAAAATTATGCACCATATTGAGTGGCATATCATTGGATAGCTCTTTCAAAATGAAGACGATGTTTCATTGACTATTTTACAGTCAGAAACTCCGTTTAAATATTACAAAACATGGAAGCTGTGCAGGTTGGATCTCTATCTTTACTGCAACTCTAATCATCATTGACATCTATAGGTCTCAACAAAACAGTGTTTATAGATAGGAACTAACAATTAAACATAACTTAATGGTCATCAATACAAGTAAATAAAAAAATAGGTAAGTAATATAAAAAATATTTTCACACTGATTAGAAATAATTAATTAGTTTGCGCAGTCGTGTTTTCTGAAATTTTAAATTGATTTAATGATTTAATTAATGAAAATTTAAAGGTTCTATAAAATGTATGAAAACAGCCAAAAAAACAAAACATTTATGGCAGTTTATTGTATATATGAAATATCTAAAATTAATCATATATATTAAACGAGCAAGCGATTTTCCCGATTATGAATGATATTGTAAACTACTGGATCGATTTTCATGAAGCTTGCTTCCTACACTAAATCGAGCACGAGAAAAAGATCTAGCTAGGTCCCGAATTCAAGAAAATTCGTTTTTATAGGGTAAAACAAGATCCTAGTTGAAACTTCTGCTTGCTATAAATCGAAACATTCTCATGTAATTTACACTAATGGTGGTTTCTATAGTAATTCGAACACAAGAAACACATCTATCTAGGTTTCGAATTCGAGAAAATCTGTTTCGATCGATTAAAAGAATCTCAGCACTGAAAATATTGCTATATATCGAAAACGGCTCTAACGATTTCCCCAAAACTTGACGCCTATTCTAATTCGAGCTCAAGAAATCGATCTAGCTAGGTCGTTAATTCGAGAAAAATCGTTTTCTGTAATTAAAACAAGCTCATTACTAAAAAAAGTGGTATTAATAATAATAATAAAAAATCTGACGATTTTT
Organism: Maratus speciosus; assembly: GCA_963932465.1. Classification (NCBI taxonomy): domain Eukaryota; kingdom Metazoa; phylum Arthropoda; class Arachnida; order Araneae; family Salticidae; genus Maratus; species Maratus speciosus. Next base: position 29,976,476 of record OZ010787.1, on the reverse strand, counting down.
ATGAAATATACATTATTCTAATGTGAGAAAACCTTCCAACTAAGTCTCGACTTAGGTAGAATAAAATGTAATTTTAAGTAATTTTTTTATCTTTAATCATTCGTAATCGGAATCCTCGCCAACACAATGAAAGGTGATGTAGAGCGCGATCGCATCCAATGGATCAAGGATAATAGAAAAAAATCTTGCTGACCAATATTCTGGGGTTACCCGCATTATTAACCCCTTCAGGGGCAAAGGACTTATGTTGCTGAAATGTAAAAATGATTGAATGACACCGGTGTTTATGAACAAATTTATATGGAAGTAGTAATTTTTTTTCTTCGCGTACATTAGACAAAGCTTTTTTTAATAATTGATTTCTGCTGCCAATGTGGCATTTGGGAATTAAAATTAAGTGGTATATATAATATACCGGTGCCCTTCAAGGGGTTCGCTGAAAAGAAAAATGCCGTTGTTGGTGAAAGGATAATACTACCATCTTCATTCATTGGATCGACGCGATACTATGTTGAACAGTTCGAAGATGCTATGGCCATTGTCTACAGATATGAATCGCCAGATTTCTTTATCACTGTGACATCAAATCCCGAATGGCCAGAAATAAAAGAGGCATCAAGAATTGTCTTAAAAATAGAATAATACATGAGCAACCTTCTCAAGATAGACCTGATCTCGTCGCTAGTGTTTGTAAAATTAAATTCAATGGCATTATTGAAGAATTGGTCAAATAACAAATATTTGGAAAGGTTGCCGCTTACGTTTATACAATTGACTTCCAGAAACGTGGCCTCCCATGTATGCATCTGCTACTGATTATGACTCCTGAAGATAGAATCCGTAACCCAGAGGAACTTGATGACCTTATTTCATCGGAAATTCCCATTAATAATGATCCTGAATTACGAAATCTGGTGCTAAAATGGATGATTCACAATCCGTGTGGGAAACTAAATCCAAATGCACCGTGTATGATTAATAAAAATGGGTGCATGAAATGTCGCTTCAACTACCCTAAAATGTTTAACTAAATCACTTCTTCAGCGGACGATGAAAAACCAAGTTATCGAGGTAGATATAATCGACAGTTGGATTAACGTAGTTTAGAATTTTCGCACAAGCATGCTGTTTATCGAAAGGATATAAATGGTTGCAAAATAACAAGAGATAACCGTCACGTAGCTCCATACAATGGTTATCTGTTGGGGAGATACAAGTGTCATATAAACGTTGAATATGTAGGAAATATCTCTATAGATAATCTAAAATATTTCTATAAATATATCTACAAAGGGCATGATTGTGTAAAAATAAAGATCGTTGAAAACCAAAGAAAACTTATGTACAATGAAGTAGACACCTATATTGCAGGTCGATGTGTTACTCCACCAGAAGCATGTTGGCGATTATTTGGAAACGAGATTCAAAAGAAAAGCCATTCTGTTCAACGCTTAGATATTCATTTACCAGGTCAATTTCGAATTGCAAACATTGATCTAGCTGAAGAAGATTTAACAGATACGGGTCAGAAAGGTTCAACATTAGAGGCATATTTCCGGCATAATCGAGGCCTAAAAGAAACAGAAGAAAATAATCTTCTGAACGGAAATTCTCAAGAAGTTATATATCACTACTATTAGCAAATTCCTGAATACTTCAAATGGGATGGAAAATCCAGCGAATGGATACAGGGAAGTCGCCATTTGCGCGTTATTGGTCGAATACATAATGTAAATTTCATCTCCTAGCCAGAACTCTACCACTTAAGACTGTTGCTGTACCATGTTAAGAATGCAACAAGATTCGAAGATATGCTAATAGTTGATGGAATTGCATATACATCATTATAAGCAAGTTTTTTTAGTTCGTGGGCTAACTTTCGATGACCAACAATGGATTGAAAGTCTGCGAGAATCTGCTATGTTGAAGATGCCTAAAGTAATGAGAACGCTGTTTACACAGATTCTCATTTTTGGATCTCCTGAAAATCCAAGACGCTTATGGGAAATGTTTAAGACAGATTTGGCTGAAAACTTCATCCAAGAAACAGGACGCATGGTTAAATCTGTCTAAGAAGTGCTTAAGCGTGCTTATCGAATTATCGCATTCAAATTAAATACAGAAGCTACTGAAGATAGGAATTTCCGATACTGGGTTCATCAACTTAGTATGGACGATATTGATGGATACGAGAACGTGCTAAATGATGAAAAAATGAACACCAATGAGTCTGTTTTACTGTGAAGCAATCATTTGTAATAACTATACATAAAGCTCAAGGTCAGAACTTCGAATTTGTTGACGTCGACTTACGGACAACTGTTTTTATGGATGGAATGCTCTACGTTGCTTTTTCCAGGGTTAAGAGGCAAAACAACTTAGAGTTACTTCTACCTACAGAAAATCCTCATCATACTCATAATGTTGCATGAAAAGAAGTTCTGAATACGCCAACAGTCAATCAACAATGAGCGCGTTCAGAGACCGAAACACGGGTAACTCGGAAAATTGGGGAATGACGTCATACTGGTTTCTCGGTGTAAGGTTGGTTAAAGACGGCTCTGAACGCTTTCGGGTAAAGTTGCGTGATTTTTTTATTTACATTTACAAACATGGCGGCAGCTGCGCTTTCGACAGTGCAAATAGATTCAATTATCACTTTTTTTAGATGGGAAACTGTTCCAAAAGTTAATTTTTATGGGGAATACTATCGCAACAAATATGTATCACACATTGTTAAAAATATCGTGAAAAATTACCTCTGTTTTTAAAGGCTATCTATTTTCTGACCAATGAGAGCGCGTTATAGGCGTTTATGTAGCTTTCTCATTGGTCAGAAAATTGATAGCCTTTAAAAACAGAGGTAATCTTTCACGATATTTTTAACAGTGCAGGTTTTGCCAGCCATTTTAGGCTTCCAAGCGTGAACTGATTTGTCATATGCAAAATTTACATTTATCTTCTAACTTACCTAAAAGTTAAACTTAGACCAGATATGTTTTTATTATTATTTTTGTAATATGAAAAAACAATAACAATGTGCGATAAAACTGATCAAAACAGTGCTATTCCGATTAACAGTCACAGTTAAGCTATAAAATGGTAAACAAATCAGATTTCCCAACCACGTGATCACTTTACCCAACAAAATTTTTCAGGTAATGTGGGTTCCCAGAAATCGGGGTAATCTCCGGCTCTGAACGCTACGGGGAACTCGGAAAAAGTCACGTGATGTCGGTCTCTGAACGCTTCGGGTTACCCGTGGTAAACCTGGGGAACCCAGGGTGCGGTCCGTGAACGCGCTCTTAGTATTTAAAAGACTGCAGAAATGGGTAACAAAATGGTTTACTAGAAAGTAATAAGAAAGTGATATAGATTTGTCAATAAATAAAAAGTTAAAAAAACGAATACTTAGTATGTGTTATTATTTTTTTTAGAAAGTAGAAATGACATTTTCATGTAGAAATAAATAAGCTTAAATAATAAATAAATAAAATTTTTTCAATGTAATATGATCGCAGAATTAAAAAATCACCGAGTGATGCTCGGTGTACCAGGTACTAATAAATAATAAAACATAAATATCCATTCTGTTCAATAATAATAATAATAAGACAATGTCCCCTATAAAATTATATCATATTGTTGAATAAAACTAATTTTCAGCTCGCTGTTATTTCATTATCACGTGTTATAAAAGTTTGAATTTATCGGACTGTTATATTCAACTTTTTATAAGATTTGGGAGGGGCAGGGTGATCAAGCAGGACGGTCGTTCTGTCAAGCCAAGCTGAAAAATATGCTAAGCTCGCCAAACAAACGCCAAGAATGAAACGCAAGACACCGTAACTGCTTATTATACTGAAGTCAACTTCTCCATGTTAAATCGACCAAACATGCCAGCGTAAAATTTTCCATATAAAAAGAACCAATCATCGAAGAAAAAGATAACCAAACCCAGAAAGACCTAATGGAAAAGATCTTCAATTTGAGACCAAATGCATCGTCATAAATTAATTATAAAGAGAGATAACATCACATTTAAAATAACGTCGAAATACTGAAAATGACCGATTTATTTTCTTCGTCACACCTTAAGCTTCAATCGAGGTAGAGACTTAAATAATGGACATACAAAAGTAAGGATTGCATTTTTGGACAGATATTTACTCAATCTACGTGCTTTTATAAAATTCATCTTTAAAAACACAAATTTTCTATTCTTAATTAGCGAAAAACTGTTAATTATTTCTAAAGTTTTAAATTATGCCAAACAGCGATAAACCCGCTAAACCATTTTAGAAGCCTTATACTATTCTTTTATATTATCCTTTTGCTTTGATTTCATCGATGAAAACTATGGCCGAGATCCAGATAGATTTTTCGCTGT